>JASVEL010012849.1:0-132165 GCA_032618575.1 Nicotiana noctiflora
GGGGCTTCACCAGTGGTAGCGGTGACAATCCCCCCTTTTGTCTGTCTTTGTGGTATTTTGCGCATATTTTCAGGTTAAGGACTGTGGCTATTAGCGGCGAGCAGAACGTGCGTGGGCAAACATAAGGAACAACCCCGGCAAGGGTGAACGAGGGGCGGTAGAAGTGGAACACGAACGTGCTAGTTTGACGCAACATCGTCATATTACCAAGACAAGTCTCAGGTTCTGCTTGCGGGAGTTGGTACCTCCTGTTTTCCTCTTCCCATTTATTACATTAGTTAATTCTTGCAATTTTAGTAAAATAAATTAATTTGAAGTCGCTGGCAGCCCCCCCCCCCTCCACACCCGTTTCCCCCGCCTTTTTGCGCGGGTCGGTCGTGCGTTTGTGCGCGGTTTTCGCGGGACGCAACGAGAACTACTCCGTCCCGAACGAGCGACAAGTGCGACTTTCGCGGCGTCGCGTAAGAGACAAGCAACACCGGCCGAGACGTGCGCGGGAAGCAATACTCGACCTCGGCGCACCAAAGCCTCACATCCGCTTTCTTTTACCGCGAGTTGGTACCTCCCGCCTCTCGTTTAACCTCCGCACACCTTTTTCATACTCTTGCTAGCATTTCTTGCGAGGTTACTCTGTTGCTATCTAGCGCATCCTTTTCGTATCTCCATTTCGTGCGGGTGCGTCATTATTCTCCATAGCTCGGTCGGAGGGATAGCTGGCCGCAGCGGGGACGTGAGCGTGCGGCGTCGTGTCCTCGCGGGGCGGGGGCGCAGCGCGCGGCGGTGGCGGGGCGGGTAGGGCGAGTGGAGCCGGTTCGCGCGGCAGGCGGGAGGCAAGGGTAGGAAGAGGGTAGCACACGCACATAGGTTAAGGATCGGGTCGCGGAACATAGGCTCTGACGAGTAAGTCCATCGAGTCGGCGACGACTCTTTCGAAGAGGAGGGTCAACATGCGCACGTGTCCCGGAGACTGGTGGAAAAGGACGAGGCGCGGGATGCCGACGGGTTTAAGTCGTGTACTTCGGGTCGCGAGGGTAAGAACGGAGCGGGCATCCTCGTGGATAAGGACCTTAGGGAGTCCGGCGGAGGTTAGGCGAGTGAACGATAGGTTGACGTCTATCAAGTTGGTTACGGTGGTTGCGTCCTCAATGTCATCGCGCTTACTCGCCGCAAGCCGACTTAGATGAGGTATCAAGCAGGCGTTGGGACGACTCGACGAGTCGGTGCGTAGTATTCCCCAATCCGAGAAGCTGGTCATTGGAGGGGACTTTAACGGTCATATCGGAGCGTACGATGCCAGCGGTTACGCGAGGCGCACCGTGGCTTTCGGCCTCGGGGTTAGTGAACGGAGTGAGGCTACGCGCCGTCGGAGTTCGCTAGTGGCTTCCGAGCTGCCGATTGCTAACCCGACATTTCGGTAGAGGAGTGAGCATTTGGTCACCTTCAAAAGTTCGACGGCGAGGACCCGGATCGATTACCTCCTTCTCAGACGGAGCGATAGAGGTTCGCGCAGGAACGCAAGGTTATTTCCGGAGAATCCCTTTCAACCCTCCACGACTCCTAGCGACGGATGCTCGAACCGGCGAATAAAGCGGAGGGTGCTCGTGGCCATCCGCGACTCGACGGGGCGCTCCGACTAAAGAGAAAGCCCAGGGAGCCGGAGAGGAGGTTAGTCGACGGCGGAGCTCGGAGAAGCTCCCGGACAGCGCACGCAACGCGGTCAGAGACGGCGACTCGGTTGTGAGGCGGCACGGGACGTGCTTGGGTAACCAAAGCGTCGTCTAGGCGGACATCGTGGCGACCGGTGGTGGAACGACGTAGTGCGAGGAAAGGCAGAGTGAAGAAAGCCGCGCTCGCGGCTGGCGGCGAGCACGAGCGAGGAGGAAGGCGTGCGACGAACGAGAGCAGTTGCGCGGTGGCAAGGCGAAGCTGAAATCGGCGGTCACGGAGGCTAAAAACGCGGCTTTGGGTCGCACGTACGAGGAATCGGGGGAGAAAGGGGACAAGAAGTTATTCCTGTTAGCCAAAGCAAGGGAAAGCGAAGGCGCGGACCCGGACCGAGTTAGGCGCATCAACGATGAGGATGGTGAGTCCCGACGGGGGAGTCTCAAGTCAAACGAAGATGGCATGCATATTTCCGAGACCTTCTAAACGAGCAGGCGACCAAAACATGTAATCCAGTGAGCCGGGCATTCGTAGCGTCGTGAAAGACTTCGTGGTACCGCGAGCGCATTAGGGTGGAAGAGGTCGCGGGGCTTTGCGTAGGACGAGTAGAGGTCGAGCGACCGGCCGTACGAAATCCCGGTGAGTCTCAGAAACGCACGGGAAAGCCGTGAGTAGAGTGGCTCACCGAGGTTGTTCAATGCGATCTTCGGTGTCTAAAGGACGCCGAGGAACTGAGAGTGAGTACGTAGTTCCTCGTATGAGAACAAAGAGGATATCCAGCGTTGCAACAACTATAGGGCATCAAATTAATAAGCACACACCACGAGGCGTCCGGGAGCGGGTGATCGAGGCCAGGGCGAGGGAGTCGACATCTATTTCCGTGAACCGGCTCGGCTTTCACGCCGGTCGGTCCACTACGATGTCTATCCACATTGTCGGAGATTAGCGGAACGGCTTCGGTGATATGGAAGCACGACCGCACACGGTGTTTATCGACTCGGGAGTAGCGCGTACGACAAGCGTCCCTAGCGAGGTACTATGCGAGGTGCCCGGAGGCTAAGAGCGTGTCGAAGCCTACATCGGAGCAATCAAACGACATGTACGACGGAGCTAAGTCCAGGGTCGGGACAGCGGGTGGCGACTCGGACCATTTCCCGGTGGTTATGGGGCTCCACCAAGGATCCGCGCTTAGCCCCCTCTTGTTTGCCTTGGTAACGGATGCTTTGACGCGGCATATTCGAGGGGGATGTACCTTGGCGTATGCTATTTGTCGATGACATAGTCCTGGGCAGACGAGACGAGGGCTCGGTGTTAACGAAAGCGTTAGAGGTACGGAGACGCACTCTCGAGTCTAGCGGGTTCAAACCAAGCAGGTCGAAGACAGAATATCCGGAGTGCAAGCTTAGCACCGAGCCGAGCGAAGCGAGTGAGGAGCACGATGATTGGTTCTCAGGTAATCGCCAAGGATAGTTTTAGATATCTTGGATCGGAGATCCAGGGGGACGGGGAGATAGACCGGGATGTCACTCACCGCATAGCGGCGGGACGGTCGGCGGGAGGCTTTCTTCGCGAGTCTCGTGCGATGAAGAAAGCGCCGCGTAAACTCGGCGGGAAGTTTTATGCAGCCGCGGTTGGACCGTCACGTCAGTATGCGGACCGAGTGTCGGTCGGCGAAGAAATCTCATGTCGAGAGGACGACGGTCGCGGAGACGAGGATGCTCAGTGGACGTGCGGGCTCACCGGGTTAGATAAGATCAGGAACGGAGCGTATCCGGAGAAGCGGAGGTGGCCCGCGGGACGAGTAAGATGCGAGAGCGAGGCCGCGGTGGTTCGGCACGTGCGACGGAGAAGCTCCGATGCCCGGCGAGGAGTCGTGAGCCGGCTAGCGGTGGTTGGTGCGAGGCGAGAGGCGAGGGAGGCCCAAGAGATACCGGGAGAGGTAATTAGACAGGACATGGCTGTAATGCGGATTTCCGAGGATACGACCCTTGATAGGAAAGTTTGGAGGTCTAGTATGAGGGTTGTAGGATAAGGACTTCTAGATTTTTCGTACTCTTTCCCGGGGTGGGTGAAGTGTGGTAGGGACGCCCATAGATGATTAGTTTGTGTTCTCTTGTGGTAGTCATTTCTGGTAGTTACTGTTTTAATATTATTGCATGCATACCTGCTTATTGATGGTACTTATGTCTCTTATGTTTAGACAATTTTTTGCGATGTATGCTGGTATAACTAATGCGGTTTTTGTTTTTGTTTGCCTTTCTTTTCAATGCGCCGAGAGTCGATTAGAAACAGCATCTCTGCCCTCTCGGGTAGAGGTAAGGCCTGTCTACGTATTACCCTCCCCAGACCCCACCTTGTGGGAATATACTGGGTTATTGTTGTTGTTGTTGTCATTTTGTATCTTAGATATTCTACAAAAAACAGTTGGCCTTTTGGTGTTTCACAATTTCTTAAATGCCTCAGCTTTAACTTCTTAGAAAATCTACTGGTTATGAACAAGCATGTAAATTTAAACCAGCCTTCTTCCTTTCTTCAACAATATCTCTTTTCTGGTGACTTTGACCATATTATCTCCATATCCAAAAGAATGGAAATTTAATAATGTGTGTGAGGGGCAGGTCTGACCTGTGTATGATATTGATGAGGGAGCTGTTGTATAAAAGAATACGCATTTGCCAAGGATGCTGCTCTTTCAATATCCTCATCATCTACATCCAATTTTCCTATCTTGATGTTGTCCTTAATGCTGCCAGCAAATAGTGATGGTTCCTGGGAAACTAGTCCGATATTTCTCCTCAGAAACTTAAAATCAAGATCCTTGATGTTATGATTGTCAAGGAGAATATCACCTGAGGGATTTCATACTGAGTTAGTGTTCTAACATTCATATATAAATCAGGCAACTTTATCTGACTATGAACATTATGTACATTAATAAGCTTCTGCAGGTAAGAGCTGAGATTACTAATTAATATTGGAGGAATGACGAACCTTTCTTTGCATCACAAAATCTCATCAATAATGAGATGATGGTGCTTTTACCACAACCACTACTTCCCACAAGTGCCACTACTTTTCCTGCTGGAATGGACAAAGAAAACCCTTGAAGAACCATCTTTTCGGGCCGCGATGGGTAAGAAAAGTGTATATCCTCTATACTGATGTTTCCATTAATCACATCCAGCATCTTCCCTCTCGAGTCAGCACTGATTGTTGGTATTCTTTCGATCATCTGAAAAATCTCCTTTCCTGCAGCTTTTGCTTGATTGAATATTTGCATATCTGGTGCAGCATATGTGAGTGCTCTGAAATTAAAAGAAAGATAATAAAACCATCTTTTTCTGACAGTACTTTGATTTCTTCTTCCTCTTTCTTCATAGCATGGTAGATTCTTATAAAATATGATGTTTTGGCTCTTACATTGCACCAAATAGAATGCTCATAACTGCAGCTATGACATCTCCGCCACTTGATCTCCGAGCTGACACAACAACAGCTCCCACCCACACAATAAGAGCCCATGAACTGAAAGTTACAGTCTGGAAAATGCCCGTTCCAACACCCTTTCTAAATGCTTCTTTCTTGCTTAGGTTCATCTGTTTTCCGATGCAGTCTAAGAATGACTTGATTGATGAAGTCTCTCCAACAAAAGCAAAAACGGTTTTGATTTGAGAGATTCTGTCATGGGGCAGCAGAGGCGCAGTATGAATAATCGTTCAGTAGTGTAAGTAAGATCTGCCTATACTTTGATAACATGTTATCACCAAAGAAAATGGATAAGCTTGTTACCTCTTCTACCATTGATGTGGCTTGTGACAAGTATGCCATTTTCATGGCTGAAATTGCACTCATTTCTTTCGTATAACTGGCACCAATTAATAAAATTAGTGGGACAACAAGTAAGGATAGGAGTGACACTTCCCAGCTGGATATGAATGCAATCAGGACTCCGCGGAAGAAAGTTGAAATGCTTGACATAAAATGTCCCAACTGTCAGGAAAGGAAACATGTTTAGGTGTAACTGAATCGTTGCCATTCTAGTGTTATTGTAGTTAAGACTTAGGAGACATCAGATGTCTGATTTGGTGATGAGATTTTTGTGACCAGGTCTTTCCAACTGCTTGTAGATTGTTTTAGAACTCAATTAACTTCATACGTCTATTTGCATGTTTTAATGTTTTATGCGGAAATTGAATTGCTAATTGAATCAGCCAACTATTTGCTAGCTAGTTCTCATTCAAGTTTAGCTGTGTCTTTGATACTTATGCTTGCAGAGGTGCAAATATGGGCACCTTAGGAATTAAAAATTAAAAGATGACACTGGACCATAAATAGTTGAGCACGAGCATTTTACCTTCTCTCCAATTGCATCCTGTATGAGTGATATATGGCTGCTTATTCCTATGATTATTTTCCCACTTTTTAGATCTGTATCAAACGACCCAATATCCTGTTTGAGAACAGCACTCAGAAATTCCAGTCTTAAACGCGCTACTTGTCTTTGACTAGCGTACATCCAGCATCCTATCTCTGCATCATACATGTGAACTTAGGGTAACATTAGCATACACCAGTTTCTGTATTTCAGATGCCGTCAAATAATCTGTGTGATTTTAATAAGAAACTATTGTCCTTTTCCTAGCTCTTTTATGTTTTGTTTGATTAATAACATGCTGTTATCACTTATCAGCATATGTATTTGTGCATGTGTGTGTTTGTGAGTGAGCTTGGCGAATAGCTGCTGCTTTGAGCCTTGCTAGTGGAAATGTTGACTGTAATGAGTTACCTAGTATTCCAGCAGGGAAGGTGGCAAATGCCATGTACCAGACAAATGGAATGACCTGCGATAAAGCATAGAAGAACAGTTCAAGAACCTTTCTGAAATTGTTGAAAATATTGAACTATGAATAACTCAAAAGGTGATAAGTTCAGTGGTTTAAACCTGATTCCTGAACCTAGGAGTGGCAATCGGGGCGGGGCGGGGCGGGTCGAAAACGGGTAATAAAAAATGACTAAATTATCTGATGCGACTCGTATTTAATACGGATAAAAAAGAGGTTAATCGGCTGATAATATGAGTAACCATATTATCCATGACTTCTTGAACTTGATCACTTCTGGGAGAATTCTTAGTCTCCCAAAGTTGAGGAACCCCCAATTTGAGGCTTCACAAACGTAAAAATTAAACTCATTAGTTATCCATTGATTATCTATTTTCTAAATGGATAATATGGTTTTTGTCCATATTTGACTCGTTTTCAAAATTATTCAATCTATTTTTTTAATGAATAACATGGTTGACTAATTGTTTTTTTTTAATTATTTTGTCGCTGCTACCTGAATGCATAAAATTAAAATTCTGAATCTTGCCTCCGATCAGCATACCTTTTTGAGGGCTTTGACCATGGCAGCAGTGTCATTGATGTTGTTTCCAAATGCGTCAAGGGCTCTGCCGAGCAGCATATAGATGACAGGTTGGGCAATGCCATGGACTATGGCTCCCAACGTGCCGAAAGCCATTAATGTCCAATCCAGTGCATCTGCTCTGCTCAGTAATTTGTGAAATGGCAGAGTATAATCCTTACTCTTATCTCTCTTGTTATATTCATCCTTCTTTTCTTGTTTAATTTGAGATGCCATTTTTTCTGTCATTGCCAGTGCCATATGCTGATGTATTAACTACTTGATATTTATATGCATGTTTTAGTAAGTTGTACTAACATCTCGTTAGTCACGTCCAAGAGGAGTAGTAAGAAATTGACATGAATAATCAAATGAGAGATTTTGAGAGAACAAGGTAACTGAATTCTTGTAGTACATAATTGAGAATAAACTTGAATCTGACGCGACCGTCTACAGAGGGCTGGCATCCAGTAAGAAACAAATGAGAAATTTAAAGTAACTAATTTGCGTCATTTTCTGTAGTCCATTATGATAATACACTCTTTTACATTGCTAAGAAATGCGAAGAATCTAGTGCCTACGTTGTAACTTAAGTGCTATACATTCCTTGTATTCTATGTTAACTTCTATTATCGGACTTGAAATTAGTTTTTTCGCTTTCTGGCGATTAGCAGAATTCTTAAATGGGCTTTCTTATTTAGTAAGCACTACGACGTTTCTTGGTTGCGAGGAGAACAATAATAACAAACGTATAATCTAACAAAATGAGGTTGGGAGGTAATATATACGTAGACTCTTATCCCTATCTTGTAAAGATAGAGATATACTTTCCTATAGACCCTTGACTCGAAAAAATATGAAAAAGAATGCAGAAACAACAACAAAGATAAGATTATAAAATATCCAAAATGAGAAAAACAACATACAAAAAAGAAATCCGTGGATAGGAAAATACGATAATACGAGACTAATAGTACTGATATTATCGGCATGAAAAGAATCAGACACGCACGATTATATATCTACAAACCTTCTACCCTATTTCTCTGACCTACATACCCTCTTATCTAAGAGTCATGTCCTCAATAAGCTCAAATTGTATCGTGTCTTACCTAATTACGTTTCTCCCATACTTAATTATATCGTCTACCTCATAGGAGACAATATCACAAGACAGAATATCCGCATAATTGCATCAACCGAACACTGAAGTATCTTGGAGTCAGCTATGATTATACTTGGGTAGCTTCTTAGGCAATGAAAGTCTTTAAATGTGGAAACTTGAGGCATATACAAGATAATTTGACAGATTAGTACGAATAATCTTTATTCCCTTGATAGTGTATTACCCAATTAAGGTAACACTTGTCATTTGCTTAATAGTAAATGTCGAAAGCGTTGGAATTTTTATTGAGCATACAGGGTCAGGGAGCTAGCCGGCAAGCATGAATACTTCCCAAGGGTTCCCTTTGTGTTCTGAGTTTTCTTTGTTTCATGGAAATAGTTAAACGTGAACATGGATCGGGACCAAAGGCGGATAAAAGAATTTAAGTTTATGGGTTCTACAATAACTTCGAGTTATATATATAATAATATTTAAATTTATAGTCAAATTTTTTGTAGATATTTACTGAATTTTTTAATATAAATACAATGTTTGAGCAAATATTATTGAATTCACGGGAACCCATAAACTAAGGCTAGATCCGCCCCTCAGCGGGACCAGGATGAATCGAGAATATAACAAGCTTATATAGAGATTGACTTCTTCCTTATTTTGCTCTTGCGCTCCATACTAGCTCATTACATTTTCCATGGAAATGGATAACTTTTTATTATGGTGCATTGAATTCGAATTAATTATTTTAATGAGATTTAATTAGGTGAAATATGGTGTTTTTTCAGCTGATTGACTGAGAACATGACCATAAATAGGAAGGTATGAAAATTGAGAATAAAAGTAGAGGATTAGGTATTTGTCACCGGCTTTGATACATCTCTTAGTTTCCTTCGGGTTCTTCTATTTGCATTACTTAGTGTTAGTTTTGTATTTTTCGCTTTGATTATCTGATTGGTTAATTTGCTTGTTATTGTTGGTAATCTGTGTTCAAAATCAGAAAATCATAGAAGTAAACAAACGTTAGTTCAATAAACAAAACGTGAAATAATAATTCCGAGCCCACAAGTTGCTTGTGTGTCCTTAAGGAATTTAATCCCCTCACTGTTGCCCAAGGTTTTGGATTAATTCCTCCCAGGATAGAACGGAATAACTATTCTGCAACACCGGCAATCGAAACTACAGAATTTCAGCGAACTCAACAGACGGAGCAAATCACACTTGACACTTAAATTTATTTGAAAATAATGCAACAATACAAAAAGAGGGGAGAAATTTTCAGATTTTTCCATCTGATTTTTATATCTAAAATATGAGGCCAAGCCTCTAAATTTATAGACAAAGGAAGGGTGATATGGAGAGGTGCAATCTAAAAGGTGCCTCTTATGGAGAGGTGCGATCCAAAAGGTGCCTCTTCCATTTCCCATTCACACACTTTTAAAAAAATACAACAATCCCCCACATGAATGGGGAATGGACATATGTGAAAAAATATGCATGAAAATACTGTGTGATTCGCAAGTAGGATTAATCGCATCTGGATAAGTAGGTTTCCCTTTGAACTTTCCGTAGTGAACTTATGTCGGATATACTCGGTCAATCGGTAGAATTGATATCTTTGAACCGTCGAGCTTTAGTGTATACCTAGACAACCATAAGTCACACAATCAACCCTTAACCGTCTTCGGTTCTCATTGTTGTGTTCGTTTCATCCATGAACACCACCTGGTTCATAAGTGCATAGAGAACTGGTCTTACAGAATTCTCCTTGAAGCGGCTTACACTTCACACTTACATAGGTGATTCCTAAATGTGTTATCCTGTAGATACACTATTTGATATACCATGTATCAAACTTAGAAACCATTAAAAAATGTCTTAATATTTTATCCTTGTTACCGAACATTGTCTTCATCACGAGAATGGACTAAAATATTATATTTGACAATGTTGAACCGGTCATACATAACTTTGTTTGCTCCTTGAACCTAGATCTCGGACCTCCAAAATTCTAGGTAGAGTTACCGCCATGATGACTTGTCCTCGGCCATAGTCCCATTCCCTTAGATGATTTCTCAACTCCCTCTCTAGTTAGGCCTTTTGTAAGCGGATCCGCCAAATTATCCTTTGATTTTACATAATCAATTGTGATAATTCCACTAGAAAGTAGTTGTCTAACGGCGCTATGTCTGCGTCTTATATGACGAGACTTTCCGTTATACATAACGCTCCCAGCCCTTCCTATTGTCGCTTGATTATCACAATCTATACATATAGGTGCCAAAAATTGGGCAAAAATAGAATATCTTTCAAGAAATTCAGGAGCCATTCAGCTTCTTCACCGGCCTTGTCTAAAGCTATAAGCTGAGCCTCCACCGCAGAGCGGTCAATGCACATTTGTTTGGACAATTTCTAAGATATCGCTCATCCATTGACTGTTTAGAATCGATTGAACCGGTGATTTAATTTGCATCACTATACCCCCTATTATCGTGGGATACTTATTGTAATGCAAAGCATAATTTGGAGTATATCTCAAATACTTCAAAACTCATTTCATTGTCATAAACATTCAATGCAAACTTCCTTATATTGTAGACTAATACGTCTCGACTTTCGATTGCATATCAGATTATTGACTACACTTAATGTAGTATATTATAACGGCAACTGGAATGATTGGCATCATTTGTGATCATAACCTTTTAATATATAACATATTTCGCAATCACTCCGCCATTTCCAAGCATTTGTATGCTAATTATTCATACGTCTATATGATATGCAAATTATAGCACATTCATTTATGAAATAAATCCAACTTGCAATGGATTTTGGTCATGTTCATCTGTTGGTTCACCTCATTATAGACCAATGTATTAATATATTCGTTCATGAACGGTCATGTCCTTACAAAAACTTATAGACGTATCTTTCTATGAAAAGTCACAATCTTTAAAGTGACATCATTTCATAAAAGAACTAAACAATATAAATTTGCATTGACCTTTCGAGAAAAGCACATGACCAACTTTGAATTAGTAGTCTATCAACTAGTCTTCATTAAGACTAAGCAACTTATGAATTTACCAACTACTATATCAATGAGTTTCAAAAATTATATCATTTAGACATTACGTCTAACATTTTCTTTTGTCATGCATAAGATAAAAGCCCCCACATTTTAAATATTTCATTAACATATAATCAAAATAACGACTATATGATTTGAAGTATTCTTAATGTAAACACTTTTATTTACACTCATTAATTTTTGAAATTATTTGACAATATTATTTGGTCAAATCTCGCATGTCATTGTTTGGGTGACTTAACAAGTCGACACACCTTCGTTTCTTTTTTGGGAACCATTAACCCTTCAGGTTGTTCCATGTAAATTTCTTCCTCCAAATCTCCATTTAAGAAGATTTTCTTTAATTTCATATGATGGATTTCAAGGCCATACATCGCGGTTAATGCTATTAACACCTGAGTAGATGTAATCATCGTTACCGGTGAATATGTATCAAAATAAATAAGACCTTCTCATTGTCTAAACTCCTTTGACAACTAATCTTGCCTTATATTTGTCAATAGCACCATCAACTTTTATTTTACTTTTTGAAAATCCACTTAGAATTCAAAGGTTTATTTTCTGGAGGAAGATCAACCATTTTCCCAAGTATGGATTCTATCTTACTATTGACAGCCTCTTTTCAATATTGTGCTTCCGAGCAAGACATTGCCTCTTTAAATGTTTGAAGCTCACTTTCCAACAAGAATGTCAGAAAATCTAGTCCAAAGGAAGTAGTTATCCTTTGACGTTTACTACGTCTTAGATTCACCTCAATCAATGTACTTTCTTTTGCTTCTTCCCGTGTTCGCTTAGATTTTTCACTAGACGACTCACATTCCTTTTATACGGATAACTATTCTCAAAAAATTCAACATTATCTGATTTAATTACCGTATTAATATGAATGTTGGGATTTTCTGATTTATGAATCATAAAATGATATGCCTTACTATTTGTTGCATATCTTATAAAAACGAATCAACAGTTTTCGATCCGATTTTATCCTTTTGGGTTTAAGAACTTGCACTTTACCCAAATATCCCCCACACTTGAAAATATTTCAAGTTGGGTTTTCTTCCTTTTATTCATTTTTCGTATGAAAGGATTCCGAAAGAATAGCTTCTCCCACAAGATTTGGGTAAACCAGAACTTATAACAAGGCATTTTATCATCTCATTTAACGTTCTACTCATTCTTTAAGCAATTCCATTAGATTGCGCTAATGAAGGGGCAGTCGTTTGGTGAATAATACCATATTCCAAACATATTTTATCAAAAATGAGATTCATATTCGACGCCCCTATTACATTGTTGAGCCAACCACAAGAACTGTTGTTTGTGTCATAACATAGTCAGAATAAATAGTGAAGTTTTTAATCTTCAAACCAATCTGACACAATCAAAATTAATAAATGGTGAAGTTTTTAATCTTCTAACCGAGTACTACTTGATACCGGATATATTAAATGGTGAAGTTTTTAATCTTCAAACCATGTAATATGTGACACAACAAATTTAATAAACGATGAAGTTTTTAATATTCAAATCGAATAATAAATTAAAGTAAAAAATCACTAAGATTTTAATCTCCAAAATGAGTATAAAGTCACTTAGACTTTAATTCCGACAAATGAGTAGAAAGTCACAAAGACTTTAATCTCAACGAACGAGTACAAAATCACGCAGATTTTAATTTCAAAGGAGTAGAAAATAAATCGTGAAGATTTTAGTCTCCATAATGTGTGTAGAAAATCACGAGAATTTTAATTCCCTTTCCAAAAGGTTTTCCAACTAAACCATTATAACACTTTAAATAGTTTGATCTCTTTCTCTAATCAAATACATATATATACATATTTATATATTCTACATTTAAGATCTCAAGAATACTTTCAAGTATTAATGTATGCCCAATTCACATCTAACCATCTTGAAAATAATCTTTCACTCAATTTTATGCATATTATCGGATTGTATACCAACAAATCGATTTCAGGCATGCAAATAGAGTATACTTTTGAGATCACCATATAATCTACCGTAACATTTATAGAAACTGAATTTTATAAATCATGTATGGTATAAAATCAATTAAAAATAAGTAGAATAAAGAAAGCATAACCCGATATAGTTATCATCACTTTCTGACGAAGTACTTAATCCCACTTAAGATGGTAATAATCATAAAGACTAGTCATCTTTCACCGCAAAAAATGCCATAGTTGTCAAGTATTTTACACTACAAAAAAACGGGTAAATAGCGGAGGTTTTTTTGCGGAGGGTATAAGCAACCTCCCCAATGTGCATAAATTTGCGGCACTTTCTTAACCCCCACAAAATTATGCAATTTAAGGGAGTTATAAACCCCCGCAATTCTAAAACAAATTGGGTGCGGCTTATTTCACACTCCCTCCTTTTATTTCCCCAAATCACACATTCACACTCCCTCCTTTTATTCCAAACCTTAAAATATCCGCCCAAACTCTCTCTCTCTCTCCGCCATAGATACAGAAGTTCTGGTTCATTCTGGAAATTGTTCGTGAGAATTGAAGATCGGAACAATAGCTTTCTAACTCCAGCCCTAAACCTCCACTCGCTCATCCAAAGGTTCACTCCTTCTTTCCTTTCTATAATTTTGTTATCCATTTGTTTCCTCGTTTTCGATTTTATGACTTTATCATCTGCTTTTTCTTAATCTATATCAAAGATTCAAAGATTAGCTGTTTAGAATCCCAATTTTGTTATCCATTTGTTTCCTCGTTTTCGATTTTATGACTTTATCATCTGCTTTTTCTTAATCTATATCAAAGATTCAAAGATTAGCCGTTTTCGATTTTATGACTAGTAAATCTTCTTAAACCAATGGATATTATCTATGTAATTGTGCGCATATAATTAAAAGAGTCAGAATCTTATCAAAGATTCAAAGATTAGCTGTTTAGAATCCCAATCTTGTTTGTGTATTTTAATGAATATGCTATTCATAAGAACACATGTTTATAGTAGACTGCTAAGATTAGATTTTCATATGCATGTATTTAACAGAGAACTGATATTTTATTGTGAAGTATTACATGTTATTATACACTACTGTAAAACTTATAATAATAGAGAACTAATATTTTGTTGTATGTATTTATTGCTTCAATGTTACTATTCTCTATTCTAATAATAGAGAACTGATATTTTCTCTTTATATTTTGAAAGGTTCATTAGCTACGGTTGAAACTTAATACTTTTCTATGGATAAATCTTGGATTAAAAAGCCAAGAAACACCACGGAATATTTATTTGGTTTAAATCAGTTTTTAGATTTTGCATTTGCTAATGCCGTTGTTGGAGATAGAATAAAGTGTCCTTGTCCTAAATGTGGATTCGCAAAGTGGCAGACTAGAGATGTAGCGCTTGATCATTTGATTTGCAAACCATTTCCTGAAAATTATGTCATTTGGAGTATTCACGGTGAAAGAAATATACTACCTACTTCTATAAATAATGTGGTTATACAAGATACATTACCTCCTGAAAATCCAGTAGAATTATTGATCAATGAAGCATTTGGGAGCCTAAGGCACGATGGTGTTGATGTGGGTCCGTCAGAAGTAGGGAGTGGTGAAGAAAGGTTAAATGATGAGCCTTCTTTAAATGATAAAGACTTTTTCGAGTTGCTTAGAGATGGAAGTCAAGAATTGTATGAAGGGTCCAAGTACTCAAAACTAGAATTTTTATTAAAATTGTATCACGTAAAATGTTTGTCTGGGCTGAGTGACAAGGGAATGACCATGATACTAGATTTGTTGAGGGACGCATTTACATTTGCACGGATCCCTCATTCTTTTTATGAGGCCAAGAAAACTATCAACAAACTTTGTCTTGATTATATCAAGATAGATGCATGTCCAAATGATTGTATGTTATTTTGGGGGAATGATGCTAATGAGGAAACATGTAAGTATTGTCATACTTCTAGGTGGAAGCCTAACAAGCAGATAAATGAAGATCTTGTGTCTTCTACAGGCAAGAAGAACACCAAGAAGAAAACTAAGAAGCCTGCAAAGATTTTGCGTTACTTTCCATTAAAACCAAGGTTGCAGAGATTGTTCATGTGCTCTAAAATAGCAAAATATATGAGATGGCATGCCGAGGATAGTAACAAAGATGGAATCATGAGGCATCCTAGAGATGGTGAGGCATGGAAGAGGTTTGATAGGATTTTTCCTGAATTTGCCTTTGATCCTCGGAATGTTCGTCTTGGCCTAGCTAGTGATGGCTTTAATCCTTTTGGCACAATGAATACTAATTATAGCATTTGGCCAGTCATTTTAGTTCCATACAACCTTCCTCCTTGGTTGTGTATGAAACAACCCAATTTTATTCTCTCAATGATCATTCCTGGTCCACGTACAGCGGGAAATAACATAGATGTTTTCCTACAGCCCCTTATTAAGGAGTTGAATGAGTTGTGGAGTGAAGGTGTCGAAACTTTTGATTCATCAAAGAAAGAGATGTTTAGGTTGCGAGATGCTCTTATGTGGACAATTAGTGACTTTCCTGGACTCGATATCTTATCTGGTTGGAACTCACATACTGGTCTAGCATGTCCCACTTGTAATTTTGATGCAGAACCTTGTCGGCTTCGCCATAGTAGAAAGTGGTGCTTTATTGGTCATCGTAGATTTTTAGCAAGAAATCATAAATTTAGACTGATGAGACATCGCTTTGATGGAAATGTGGAAGAAAGAAACCCACCAAGAAAGTTATCCGGGCCTGATATTTTGCAACAAGTGAAAGATATTGATGTTACATTTGGAAAACCGGCTGAGTTGAGTGAGAGAAGAAAAAGAGCTAGACAAAGAAATATTGGGCAAGGTGCAACACAACAATGGAGGAAAAAAAGTATATTCTTTAATCTTCCATATTGGGAGTTCAACTCGTTGCGCCACAATTTAGACGTCATGCACATCGAAAAGAATGTGTTTGACAATATTATATATTCTTTGCTCAATGATAAAGACAAGTCAAAAGATAATATTAAGGCGCGGAAAGATCTGCAAGATATGGGTATAAGGAATCTTTGTGATAGGTATTAGTCGGGATCAATGGACTATCTTTGTGAACTACCGTTATAAAGAAGAAACTCAGGTATTTTCTAAGACGTCACATTGAAATGCATATAAATATGAGTATTTATTTTGTATAATTTACTGAAATGTATCTTATTGTTAGAACATGTGTAAAAGAAATGCCGAAAATCGGAAGAAGCAAACAGTTCCACACACCGGTGGCTCCAAACCTAATTCTAGAAGAAGGGCTGAAATGGTGAAAGATGTCACATTATTTACCTTACTTTACTATTTAAATTTTAGATATTGTATCTATTTCTTATACTTTAATTAAACTATTCTAACTTATTTTTGTTTTCATGCATAGATGGCTGAGACAGGAAGTAAGCCTGGACGAGCACAACTTTATCTTGCTACACATACAAAAAAAGATGGATCATATGTAAATGAGGAGGCAAAAGAAATATGTGTAAGTTACAATAACCAAGAATGTCTGTTTCCCGTCCTCTTCTTTTTTCTTGGTCTGTTTTCTGTCCTTTTCCCACACTTAATTACTTTCTTGGCTATAACTACTGTTCTTGCACAAAGAACAGTAGGCTCAGATTTTTTTGATGTGTATTGTGTTTAGGAAAAAATTGAGGTAGCACTGAGTGAAAGTACGGTGGATGAGTCTGAAATTTCTCCAAATGATGCTGTTGGTAAGGTGCTAGGCAAAGAACATCCTGGAAGGGTGAGATGTTTGGGATTAGGAGCTACTCCAAGCAATACTTTCAAAGAGACAAATCTTCGTCTTGGTAATATTAGAATTGTGAGTAATAATGTTGGATGTTCTTCTTCTGGATGCCAAGAGAAGTACAATCAATTGATGAGTACTCTCAAAGAATATATGATAATGAAGGAAGGTTCAATACCAGAACAATTTGTTGGGATCTTTGCTTCATCTCCTACAACGGTAAGTGCTTAGTTCTTCTAATGAGTATGCTTTTAGTTTCATGCTCTCTGTTAAGTAGTATGTAGATTTTGCAAAGAGAACTAGATTTTAAAAATGGCAATTAAAAAAATGCAGGAGACTTACTTAGAGTTAGATTAACACAGTATAGCCTTTCATTGCATTGGCATATGTTCTGGTTTCTTCTGCCAAAATTCTTTGATGCTTGCTGCAGATTGAACCACAAATTACGTGTCCCTGATTATTTAACTTGGTGTTGTTGTTGTTGTTAGCCCCACGAATTTAACAGCTCTAAAGGTAATATACATTCTAGGATTAAGGACAAAACAATCAACCCCAAACCTAAAGAACAGTATTGAGAACAGGAAAACAGTATGTCTTGTTTATGAAAGAGACCACTTAAAAGAAAAATGTCTTTGAAGAGCAAATTGTGCATATAACTACTTGTATTGTATAAGCTGACTGTTGAGCGATGAAGACCAGTAGTATTGAATTGAACAAACATTGTCTTACCACTCAATATTTACAGTGCATAAAAAATGACAACTTTGAGAAAGAACTATCAAAAGGGAAGTAAAAAAACATTTGGAGATCAAAAGCTTAAGATGTGGGACAACAATGAATACATTGTTATTCAATTTTTTGCAGTCTCACACAACAGTAGTATAGTGACCATCTTTTCGCCTCTTTTATATGACATGGTCCGATAACTCCACCTTTTCTTGAACAATGAAGCAGGAAGTGGTACTAATAAAAGATGTCGGGATCTCTGTATTGAGCTAAGGGAATTCCAGCAAATGTTATAGTCCCATAAGTTTTGAAATCCGGTCTGATATATTAGCTATTACAAATCCTGCAAATACCTGCAAAAAAGTTAAATAACACAGTAGAGTCGCAAGTGTGTTGCAGCTTCTGGCAATGTTAGCAGTGGTAATTGCATTCGTTTATGGTATATATGCGACTTTAGCACATTCACTGAGTCTCGCCACTGAAAGTGTACTGAACCCACTGAGTCTACACTAAGATTATTTCAACCTTGGTGCTGGAGTAGTATGTTATAGGATTACGCAGAGAGTGGAATAGAAGATCTTGGGAATAGAAATTCTCTGATGATAAAATGTCTTGGCTGCTAAAATGTCTTGGCTGCTTGCCTTGTTGCGCAGAGAGTGGAATAGTAGAAGGTGTCACTTGATGATAAAATGTCTTGGCTGCTTGCCTTGTTGCTATAAGAAAACCATGATTGACTTCAATCTTCTCATACACTTGAAGCTTGGGGAATTTGATAAACAATCAGTCATGTCTCCATCATCCAACAAGTTTTCATTGCCAAATCCTATTGAGAAATTGTTTGTTTCTGTTGCATTCAAGCTGTTGTACGTGATGACCACTGTATTCACCTATCATTTAAATGGATCAAAAAATAAACCTAACAGTAAATTAAGAATCTATGATGATTTTGTAATTTACTTATAAGATTAGTAGCACTGAACAAGCAACGAGAAAAGAAAGAACAAGCACTGAACAAGCAACGAGGATGGATTGAACATAATGCTAACTCTTAGAAAAGAAAGAAAACAAGAAAATGAGACACCTTGTTGTCGTTTATAAACAGGCATTCCTTTTGTATTTGCTGTACATACTTTCGGCTGTATTGAAGTTTAAGCATTTAGACGTCATTTGACTTGGTTATGGTGTTTATGGTGAATGTGGTATGTAATGGTGTTTTGTTGTTTTTTGCTTGAAATGAAATGGAAACTTTTGTTAACGAATGTCGAAGTTCCTCTAAATGGCAGACAGTGTAATTGGTTGAAATGTCTCTTAGTTTATTTTGTTCAATCTGTTTGAATTTTTCTTTTTTCTTCCGAGTAAATGCAGTTATATTTATTTCTCAAGTAACATTTGCTCGTAATAGTTATATTTTTTTTACTTTTGTTGCAGCCAAGTGATGCAGCTAGTGGACCCATTTCACCGACGGATGCAAGAAGATCTTCTGGCGGAAGTAATCCCATTGACAATCATGAGATTCATTTTAATTGAAGTAGATGTATTAGGACAATGTAATAGTTGATCACTGATATAAATGGTTAACTATATTCCAATTTTTGTTTGAAGACATATGATACTACTATTTTTCACGGTTAATGAAATGTTGATGTTTCTTAATTTTTAATATTTTGGTTTGAGCATAAATATTTTAATTGATATTAGACGAAAAATATGGCAAATTGTTGATAAAAATCAATTCTATAATATATTTAAAAATAGATGGGAATATAACCCCCAAAAGAAATTACAGATTGCGGGGCTTTACAACCCCTACACTTAAAAACAGTAATTAAATGTTAAAAGTAAAATTTATTTTCGCTCATGAAATTGCGGAGGTTAGAATTGACGTTTGCGGAGGGTAGGAACCTCCGCTATTTGCTGTCACGGCGGTTCAGGAAACCCCCGCATTTGTCTGCCGCAAATTAATAGCGGCGATGCATACTGCGGGGACTTGCTCAACCGCCGTGACAGCAAATAGCGGAGGGTTCTACCCTCCGCAAACTGCAATTTTAACCTCCGCAATTTACCCGTTTTTTTGTAGTGTTACTATTGACTTAGAGTAGTGATTGATCCAGCCGGCAACGTGAAACCACTTAAGCATGGCTTCTGTTTTAGTGATTCAGGCGTCGTTTGAATTTGAACGTAACATCACCATCATGACTACCAAGTTTGGCAATTTAATCTTTGCACAAAGACATTAAAATTCTCTACTGCTTTGACACAAGTGATACCGCCGTAAAGAACCACCGGAACCAATTAACATATCAATACAACAATTCGATTCTGCCGAAGATACTATTCACTTGTTCGTTTTTTTTCTAATAGCAGACAAACTGCCATAATTTTACTCTGAAATTCTCGACAAAATATCTCAAAATTAAATTCCTTAAGATTGTTGGTAATCTGTGTTCGAAATCAGAAATCAGAGAAGTAAACAAATAAATGTTAGTTCAATAAACAAAACGTGAAATAATAATTCCGAGCCCAAAAGTTGCTTGTGTGTCCTTAAGGAATTTAATCCCCTCACTGTTGCCCAATATTTTGGATTAATTCCTCCCAGGATAGAACGGAATAACTATTCTGCAACACTGACAATCGAAACTACAGAATTTCAGCGAACTCAACAGACGGAGCAAATCACACTTGACACTTAAGTTTATTTGAAAATAATGCAACAATATAAAAAAATGGGAGAAATTTTCAGATTTTTCCATCTGATTTTTATATCTAAAATATGAGGTCAAGCCTCTAAATTTATAGACAAAGGAAGGGTGATATGGAGAGGTGCAATCTAAAATGTGCCTCTTATGAAGAGGTGCAATCCAAAAGGTGCCTCTTCCATTTTCCATTCACACCCTTTTAAAAAAATACAACAGTTATTGCCCCCTCCTTTTTGACTCCTTGAGCCAATGATCTATCCGAAACAGTTTCTCTGCGTTTTAAAGGCCCCCTTCCCAGACCTCACTTGTGGGACTAAGCTGAGTTTGTTGTGGTAATGAGTTTTAATTAGATACCAGATGATTAACCTTATTCGCCGAAAATATAACAAATACTTAGTCTATTTATTTCAAAGGCAACTATGAAAAAAGAAGTTAATTACTTCTAAACATCTGAAAAAAGTTAAATATTGTGAACTACAAAAAAATGTCAAAAAATTTATTAAAGTGGACCGACGGGAGTACCTCGAAGGAATTAGGGAGTAGGCTAGACCTTAAATACCAATGGAGGATTATAAGTCAACACTTAAATAGTGTAAGATAGGATTGCAGTATCTGAAACTGAATGCAACTTTAATTTCATGTAGGTACAACTAATTACACAGCCATCAAAATAGAACAAGTAGAAACCTAGAGCAGTCATATACGCGAGAAATTCAAAAATAACCAGATTTATAGGAAGTCGTTCAAAAATAGTCCAGTTTTAAAAATAATCGATATTTAATCATTTTTTATGTAAAGATAAATCTGAATGAAAACACAGTTCAAAATTCAGAAAAATACTCCAGCATAGTTCCAGTATAATATATCGGCCCAATGCTCCAAACTCAAGTATATTATACTGGATCCAGCAAAGTATACCGATCCAGCATAATATGGTGGAAGTTCGTACGCGGGTGCACCGAACTCCAGTATATTATGTTTGATCGATCTCTATTACAATAAAATAGTGGTTATTTTTTATTAATTTAATATATGCTGACTATTTTTAAATAATCAGTTCGAAAACTGATGACTGTGCTAATTTTACGTCCTATACCCATGTTTAATACGAATGGACAAAGTCTGCGTGCAGCTGGATGGGCTAATGTGCATTAAAATCATAGGTTTTGGTAGCTGAGAATTTGCAAGATCAAATTCATTTCTATTTCAATTTTCAACATCCAACTACTCCTACTATTAGTTTTCAATAGTACTATATCTTTTTAATTTAATACTAATATCTCTTCTTTTTTTTGGGTCAGAGTATGCATTGTCTGGGACAGACGTCCCTTTAGGTGGGAAAAAAAGAAAAAAAGGACATAATAAATACTTCCTGCGTTTCAATTTATGTGAATCCATTTGACTGGGCACGGAGTTTAAGAAAAGAGATAAGACTTTTGATCTTGTGGTGTAAAATGAGGCACATTTATTTTGTGTGGCTATAAATCATTGCATAAAGGTAAATTGTTTCCAAATAAGGAAAGAGGTCATTCTTTTTGGCACGGACTAAAAAGGAAATAGGTTCACATAAATTGAAACGGAGGGAGTATATTTTACGTGTTACATATAAAAAATTATATACTTTATAAAAAAAATTTGCGCGAGTTAAAGGTGATAATACCAATTAAAAAAAATCAAATTTGATTTCCAGCCACATGGTGATGGGATTATAAGCATTATAAGGATAGAACGCTTTCACACCAAGAAAACAAACAAGATTACGTCCTGACAACGATCCATCCTTTAGAAAATATATATTCCATTGTCCCACTTTTGTTTGTCTTACAAAGCTAACTTTGAAGGACCACCTGACCAAATTTATTGGATGACATAATACTTAAATCTTACGATGGTGTTTATTTAACAATTTCTTTTTAAATCTTACGATGGTGTTTATTTAACAATTTCTTTTTAAATCCTACGATGGTGTTTATTTAACAATTTCTTTAAAATACTATTGAAAGATTAGCTTAAATTGTTCAATTAATTGATTAATATCGACGGCGAAATGTTGGACGTTGTCAACTAGCCTAACAAAACATAATACGAGTATTATTCAAGTGGGCACGCATTACATATGTTGACAAACCACAGTACAGCAACATATTTTCTTTGACCAAAGGAAAATGCCCAAAAAAGGAAAGAAAAAAAATGTGAGCCATCTTTATCAACTAAAGAGTCACCAATTATATTGGAGCTTATCCACCAATGGATCGAAATTATGTACTCCCTCCGGTCCAAAATAAGTTATTTTTTGACCTTTTTTTTGTGCTCCATTAGCTGCTGCTGATATCGGCATGGCAATTGGAGTAGGGACTGATATCGCAATAGAATTAAGCTGTTGAATACGTGTTAATGAGGAGCAACTTGGAGGATGTCATCACCGCTATAATGTGTCAAGGAAGACATTTTCCCACATTAGATGGAAATAACATCCAAAAAATCACTTATTTTGGACCGGAGGGAGTACTATTGAATCATGTTAATTTGCTATAGTTAAGAGATAATTCGAGGTAACAATGCAACAATTAACCATAATTATTGTATGAGGACAAATCGGACGCAAAGTATGACTAGTTTATATATACATGTAGCCGGTCCGGATAAAGTGCAGGATGGGGACGCCTCCTCATGAGGACGGCGACATTCGGGGACGTCCTCACTTATGGTCGTACGCCGAGAAGGATACTGTCCCGCCCTTAAAATATCGAGCCGGCGGACCTGTCTAGGTGGACGTTCCCAACCTCTCCCGTTTTATATTTCCAATATACTTGTAATATCTTAGCATCAATGTAATAGTTGGGCGATGAGACCTCTTCCCTATATAAAGAAGGGCCTCCCCCCCCCCAATTTGTAGGTGTCACACCTCCCTTTTTACTACCCCGACATGCGTAAGGTGTATAAATACACTCGTAGGGTATACCCCGACGCTCAATTACCCGAGATGGATAAAATAACGTAAGGGAAGGAGTTTTTCCAATTTAAGGACAATCGGTTCGGGATTTTATTAGAGATTAATCAGAGTCGCCACTTGGGAATGACAATGGTGTCCCAAGTCACCGGTTAATCCCGAATCCGAGGAATTTTGACTCTTAAAAATGTCTGCGAAGCAGAGGTCCGGATAAGGAACTCTATTAACCCGGGAGAAGGTGTTAGGCACTCCCGGATTCCGTGGTTTTAGCACGGTCGCTCCACTGGCGTTCTTGACTTTCGTTTGACTCAATTATAAGTTTTAACAATATAATGTGCCTTTGCGTTAAATGTCATTTTTTAGGAATTTGCGACATTGCGGAAACACGCCTCGAGTCATACCGCAACCAGTACGCCTATGACTTTTGGTGTATTCCGGCTTTGCCGAGATTTGGATTTGAGTCGCACCAAGTGCACACTCGTTCATAGGAAGGTATATTAAAATCGTGCCTTAAAGTAACGTCTATCGGCTTTCAAATCTTTTGGGAGAAGCTATGGAATTAGCTATTAGCTTTCCCGAATCTATTTGTGTTTATATTATTACTAAATGGGGGCCCCGGTGTTATTCGGGCGAGGCTCGTCCCAATTTTCATTAAAGGTTTCAATACTTGTATTTGACTACATTTTCTATACTTGTTCTTTCCTCAATCGTATTTACACAAGTGTTCCAGGCCTATTTGAATTGCTGTTGGGCCTGGTTCTCATTTTTTGCACTCACGTTATATCAATCCGGGCTTTGAAAGCCCAGGTATTTACTGATTTTAGGGGGATCATTAGCCAATTGGCTACTTACTATAGTTTGGACTTATGCCCAGAATTAAACCCAGACAGAAATGAAATTGCATTGAAAACAAACAAAGAGGCACGTTTTGATCAATAAGAAGGCATTTTATTAATATCAGATGTACATAAAGCAACGATTATAAATCAGTGACCTTCTGTACAGGAAACTATAAATCAACATCATTTTTTACAGTTAAGAAATCGTACTATTAATTGCTGACACCAGGGTTAATACCAATTCTAAGAGATCTGTTTGATTACATAAGAGAACTTAGAAAAATGATGAATCTAATGAACTAATTAATTAACCAGACACAGGTAATTACAATACCAATTTCAATTGCAGCCTATACTTAATATTATTCCCAGTTCTTCCTTTCAATAGCCTACTATGATGTTGCTTTCTTTGACTCTTAAGATTATGCAGGCGACAATTATGCAATCTAATGATCCTATTATTCCATTTAAAAACTTATAGATGAATGAATCGGATACCTATGTGTGCTTACACTAACGATTTTCACGACTTATTACCCGATTATCAACCCAACACTTTCTCTTTCAACACTTATTATTACCTAAATGCGAATCAGTAAAAATGTAGTTAACTATACGGTCAAGTGTTTGCGAAATTAATGTGAACTAGTGCTTATCAGCTTTGCAGGTGTTATGAATTAACTTATGTTTTAAATTTTCCTAATTAAGCTAAGTGATAAGCTAACTACACTATATTACTACTATACTACTACTAATACTACATCATTACAGTGTTTTTGTGTTCAGCTACTACAAAATATTACGATTAAAATACTAATTCAAAAATGACAGAATAAAGTAAACGGGAGCTTCATTTCCACATCTCAAGCAATTACATCTTCAATGAACAGGGCATGTACCTGATTCAGAAGGAAAATTCGATGAGTTCTAGGGGAGGCAAGTAATGAGCAAATACAGCAGCAATGCAACAGTGATGAAAGAGGCACAGCAACACAGCAACACAAAAGCACAGCAACACAAACGAGCAGTGACTCAAAGCAGAAAACCCAGAGAAAACCCAATAGAAAACCCAGAAATTCTCTGTTGTATTGCTGATTATAATAGCCTATATGTTTTAGATTGCTTCAGCTTGGAAACCCAAATATTAGCTCAGATTGTTCTACAGTGGAATCCCAATGTATTTTCTCAGATTGTTCTACAATGGAAATCCCCAATATTAGATCAGATTATTCTATAGTGGAGTCCCCCTCTTTCAGCTCTTTGAAGGTGTATTTATAGCTATACTAAAGCTGAAACTTGGGGAGAAAGTTATGGGATTTTCTCCCACTTCTTCCCCTCCTAAATTTATTAAATATCCACTTAAGTCCCATTTTCAGTTACCAAAAACCCTTCCAGCATGTGCTGGAAGGTTCCAAAAGATTCCTTTTAGGGCCTTTTACTAGTATAACCTTAGGGGTTTGAGATTTTTACAGATTTCCCATTTTTAAGAGACCATTATACCCCTAAATCTCTGCAAAATTGCAGAAATCAAGAGCATGAATGTCCCTATTACCCTCCTAAGTTCTTACTAGTTACTATTTTACCTTTTCAATACCCAATTGTGCCCCTAAGAACACTGCTGATTTACTAACTTACCTAGGGCAGATTTCAGCTTGATTTGAACCTATTTAACTAATAGCCAGCCCTGGTATTAGTATTTAAGGGCTGGCCAGGTTTATTCTTAAGAGCTATTTCAACTTTAGCCACTTTTAAACTAATTTCAGTCAATTAAGACCAATTTATTCTTAATTAAAGCTACTTGCAGGCATAGCCTGCTTTGTTATTATGTTTAACCTATTTAAAAGTTAGCCAGTCTCAAGTTGAGACTTAGCTTGGGCTATCAAAGCCACATACTGGACAACTGGGCCCAAAACCTTTACAAGTTTGGCCACTTTGCTGTTCAGGGCTCAATATAGAGCCTGGGCTAGTCTGCATTTGCAAACATAGCCCTTTGCACAACCAAGCCACTGTTTTAAGGTGGACTGTGTGTTAGGGCTCACAGAATTGGTCAACCTTTTGCAAGGTTGACCATTCTTAGGCCAATTATTAAACTTATAGCCTAGTTATGATCATTTTCAGTTTATGTCCTATTTCAAAACTAACCACTTAATGAGACTTAGCACTAGCAGCTATAACCAATTCACCTAAGCATGAAAGCATTAACAGTGTTCAATTGACAATGAACTATTGCAGTTTTAGCCATTTCAACATATAATTATACACATAACCATATGAAACCAAACAATGTTTATCAACTAATCAAAATTCAGAAGAGAGAATAGATAATGTTGAGTTTTAATCAGTCAGACTCACAAACTCAATCTCACATGGCAAAGTGTCAATTAAGATCAAATAAGCTTAGCCACAATCAATTCATGTCAAGTGACATACTGGAAAGAACCCCAAAACACTTAGCATTCATGGGTATAGACACATAGACACTAAAACTCTCAGAAAGCAGTCAACAAGGGAATAAAAATAGGACTTATTTTAAACAGGAGAGCAATGGACTAAGCATGGCAATCAAAATCCCTTTTCAAGTACTAAGCCTAGTCTTAATGATCATGAAGATGAAGAAGAGAAGGATATAGTGAAGAAAACAGGAGAGTTCAATCAGGGTGCTTCAAAAACAACTTAGTGTGAAAAGAGAAGAAAGCTACACCATGAAAGCTAAAAGAGGCCCAGTCCTATCATTAACAGACCCTAAAGAACACAGGGACGCATAGGAGATGAATCAGTGTGGTCACAGAGAACTAAACATGGACTCACAACATGAGAAGATAAGCAAAAAGGGTCCTAGACTAGCATGAGAAGTATAGGATCGAGATAACAACAGAATCACCAAAAGAGAACCAAGAATAGCCTTACAACTAACATATGAAACGCAAATCAATCGGAACATGCAAGGCAAAGATATACAGGGCATATTAAAACAATAATGAAATAAAGAAAAAGAACAGAATATCAACAAGACTAATTGATACTTATCATGCGAAGGAACTGAAAAGAAAAGAGTAACTGGTAAGCAGAGAAATAGAGAACCTAAAACTAATATGCAAATCAACTACGAAATACAGCAGGGATAACAATCATTGGAGAGAAACAGCACAGACAAGTCGAACTAGAGAACATAACTAAACAGAACCAAATCGAGGACAAAAGTATTAAACAGAAACAAAAAGAGAAGCAAATAAAGATCCTATGACTAACATGTGAGACACACAATCAAAGAAGGCATAGGAATCATGCAAAAACACAAAACATGCAGAAGAAGCAAAGGAAAAAGAAACTAGGCACAAAAGGAAAGGGACTTAACTCGCGGGGCCTGTCCCCCGAGCTTCCTATCCTTTTTCTTCTCCTTTTTATTCTCTAAGACTCTCCTAGGCCTTCTTCTTGTTTCTCTTTTTTCTTTATTCTTTTCCAGATTTTTCAATCTTTTCTAATTCTTCTTTCAGGCCTAAAGACGAGGCCTTTTTTGATTTGAGTTGCAAGAGGGTGTTCAGGGGATGGTAAAGGCGAGGTCTTGATTGGGTGTTGGATTTGGGGTCGCCGGAGTTAGGGTTCCGACGACCTTCTTCGGGATATTCGAGACGTTCCGGTTTGATTCGAGGGTGACCAGTGGTATGAGTGGATAGATCATGAAAGGAGGAAAAGATTGGCATTAGTTTTAGGCAGTGGTTCATTGTTTGGGTGGTCACCGGTGTAACTCCGGTGACCGGGGTTTTGAAGAGCAAGGTGTTTTCTGGGGGTTTTGGGTAAAGAAGACGGAGAAGAAGAAGGAGAAGACGAGGGGAAAGATGAGAGGAGCCGGCGACCACCGTAGGAGTGGTGGCCGCCATGGCCGTCGAGTTTGCAGAGATGAAGAAGATGAAGAAGGAGGCGGCTGTCTTTAGGGTTGTATGTAATGGCTTGTCTTCTTTCAGACAAAAGCCATTTATACTCGGGCAGGCTGAAGAGATCTGGGCCGTTTATCGGATGGAGATCAACGGCTCGCAACAGGCGTTACTAAAACGCCGTCGTTCCGTCGCTTATGAAACCCCAGCCTTCGACCCTTGGATTGAATAAAACGGACGGCCAAGATTAATTGTCACATCTTAATTAATTAAAGAAACCAACTAATTATTGGGGCCGTTGGATCTATCAAGACGGACGGTCATGATCAACACAACTGAAAGATCCGGCGGGCCAAATTACTGGGCTAATTCACTGGGCCACCAATTTGGATTTTCAGTTGGCCCAGTTGATTATACAACCTATTTTTGTATTTTTCGATTTTAATCAATTTTTATGTATTTTCTTTTTATACTTTTTTTTTCTTTTCTTTTTTTATGAAAAATTATAAATCCTAATTTACTACCTACTCTAATTTCCTAGTATTTTTGGTAATTTTCTGTTATTTTTCCTTTATTTCTACTAATTAAGCTATTTTACTAATTTTCTAATTAACTAAACTAACAAACTAATTACTACTATTTTTTGATTTTTTTTTTCTAATTTTTACTTATTCAAACACACAAAAATATAACTAATTTCAAGCAAAGCAAGTAATTGCACTCAAAAACATATTTATTTTAATTTTGGAATTATTTACCTGGTGCAAAAATCATGTGCTCACAGCTGCGAGCACGAAGAGTTTCAGGGCAAAGATAAGTGAGCAGTAATGAGAGATTTTTGCCCACTTGCATATTTTGTATGAAGCATTTTGAAAAACTTTTGACCGCACCCTGCTTCAGAGGTTGCCTACATATCCCGGGCTAAACAGAAATCAGGTCAGTGTAGTTCGGGAAGGTCGGGTAGTTTAAAAACTACCAGACTCACTGTTGCATTGACACTGTTGAGACTCGCCGACTTACTCCTTATTACACCGGGGGAAAATGTAAAATGAAGAAGCTATTCTAAGCTACGATCCTACAATTACAATTGTTCCTAATCTAGCTTTTGCTCTTCTTTCCTTTCCGGTGATGCCAGAATCTTCCTTTTTTGTTGATTTTCTTGTTTTTCTCGATGACTCTCTTTTTTGTCGATTTTCTTGTTTTTCTTGACGACTCTCTTTTTGTTGATTTTCTTGTTTTTCTTGATCCCGAGCCGAACCTTGCTTAAAACAAAACAACAAACTACCCTTTTTTTCTTTTTTCTCGCCCTGCAGCTGGGCTTTCAACCGTATGAACCATGATATGCGTAAAATATTCCCGTATTTGAAGGTGGGCGCCACCGTAATTGAAACGTGCAATGCAAATGCAAAAATATTCCCGAATTGTAGGCGGGCGCCTAACAGAATTGAATCGTGCAATGCAAATGCGAAAATATTCCCGAATTCGAGGGGGCGCCTAACGTAATTGAAACGTGCAATGCAAATGCGTAAAATATTCCCGAATTCGAGGTGGGCGCCTAACGTAAATTAAACGTGCAATGTGAATGCAGAAAAATATTCCCGAATTGAAGGTGGGCGCCTAACAGAATTGAATCGTGCAATGCAAATGCGAAAATATTCCCGAAGCATTGGGGCGCCTAACGTAATTGAAACGTGCAATGCAAATGCGAAAATATTCCCGAATTGAGGCGGGCGCCTAACGTAATTGAAACGTGCAATGCAAATGCGAAAATATTCCCGAATTGAAGGTGGGCGCCTAACGTAATTGAAACGTGCAATGCGAATGCGAAAAATATTCCCGAATTCGAGGGTGGGCGCCAACATAATTGAAACGTGCAATGTGAATGCAAAAATATTCCCGAATTGTAGGCGGGCGCCAACGTAAAATTTAAACGTGCAATGTGAATGCGTAAAAATAGTTTTCCCAAAGTAGGTGGGCGCCTAACTAAAATTTAAACGTGCAATGCAAATGCGAAAAATATTCCCGAACTTGGCGCGGGCGCCTAACTAAAATTTAAACGTGCAATGCGAATGCAAAAGTATTCCCGAATTTGAGTGGGCGCCTAACGTAAATTAAACGTGCAATGCGAATGCGTAAAATATTCCCGAACTTGAAGCGGGCGCCAACGTAAATTTAAACGTGCAATGCGAATGCGTAAAATATTCCCGAATTCGAAGGGGGCGCCAACGTAAATTTAAACGTGCAATGCGAATGCGTAAAATATTCCCGTATTCGAGCGCGGGCGCCTAACGTAAATTTAAACGTGCAATGCGAATGCGTAAAATATTCCCGAACTTGAAGCGGGCGCCTAACGTAAATTTAAACGTGCAATGCGAATGCGTAAAATATTCCCGTATTTGACGCGGGCGCCAACGTAAATTTAAACGTGCAATGCGAATGCGTAAAATATTCCCGAATTTGAGGGGGGCGCCTAACAGAATTTAAACGTGCAATGCGAATGCGAAAATATTCCCGAATTTGAAGCGGGGCGCCTAACGTAAATTAAACGTGCAATGCAGAATGTATTCCCTCAGCCTGAGGACTGGGGAGTAGGTTTTAAAATATGTTACCTCCTCTTTTTGGTATTTTCTTTTACCAACTTATCTCTCGCCTGTGAATTTCTCCACTTATTCGGCAGACTTTCTCTTTTTGGTATTTTAAATTTTTCCACATTGGTCACATTCACTTTAAAGTGATTAGTGACAATTTGTTCCTGCATGAAACAAAATTTATTAGATATAAATTGCTGGCAACTGGCATCTGCCGTCCCCACTTCTTATTGCTTCCTTTGTTTTTGCTTTCTCATGTTGCATGGCTTTTGACTTCTTGTCCCTTGCAGACTTTTTTTTTGTATTTTTCTCATTTCTCCATTTTTGTTTTGTTTTCTTTTCCTTTGGCCATGTTTGCCAAGCTTCTTTATTTCTTTCCCCAATCTTCCATCCTTTCCGATCCAGTGTTATTTCAACTTCCGTTATCAGGAGCTGGTAGTTAGCTCTCAAAAAGGTAAACAATGAAATGCAGAAAAATGAAAGAAAGGTAAGGGTATTTTGGAGAGATGACGGAACTTATCTGGGTATTTGCTGGCTGATTCCGCTGACCATGCCATGTATTTAAACTCTGACCCAGTTCGTTCCAATCATTATTCTGACTCTGAATTGCCTTTGACCCGAAACCGATACTCTTTTTTGTTGCTTTTTCTCTTTTCTGATAGTCCTCACGATCGCCTTACTGTGCCTCGAAAGGTTTTCACCAATAAGACTCTCTCATTTATTCTCTCAACCTCACAATCGCCTCACAGTGCCGACTAAGGTTTTCACTGATGAGACTCTCTCATTTTATTTCTCTCAACCTCACAATCGTCTCACAGTGCCGGCTAAGGTTTTCACTGATGAGACTCTCTCATTTTTTTTTTATTTTTTCCATTTTTCCTTTTTGTATTTTGTTTTCTGTTCCACGGGTATTGTCCGATACTTCGCTCCTCCTTCGTTGTATTCGTTATCATTTCAAAATTGATCAGAAGGTCTTTCTTTGGACTGTAACGTGGCTTTTGGGTGGGTTAAGAAAGAAAGATATAAAGGCTCAAAATTTCACGAGGGTTCAAAAATATTTACAACTCTCGTAATTATTAAACATAACTTCTGCCCCAGTTTCAATATGTGGGGAATTTTTGGATTTTTTCTTTATTGTGACTGAACCTCAGAGAGGCTGCCTACGTACCCTTTCGGGATCAAGTCAGACGTAGTTCACCCAACTTCAAAAGTTAGATGGATTTCTTTTTGACTTTTTCCCGATTTTTGTCTTCTTTTTTTTTCCTTTTTTTTTCCTTCTTTTTTTTTCATTTTTTTTTTCAATTTCCATTTCATTTTTCATCATTTTTTTTTTCATTTTTCCATCATTTCATTTTTCATTCCGGCAATTGAGAACTTATTGCATTAGAGTGATTCCGAGAGAGGGATATGAAAGAATTCATTCATTAAGGCTCAAAAGGGGTTGACAATGGATAAAGTGTTTGGATAGAAAATAAAATGCCTTCGTCATTCCAATTCCAAAATCACAACAAAATACAAAACATACAATTGAAAAGGAATCATACATAGTATCTTTTGACTGCATCTGAGTTGATAGCAGTCTCTACGCACTTTCCTTCAACATCAGTTAAGTACAATGCTCCATTGGACAACACCCGTGATACCACGAACGGTCCCTGCCAATTCGGCGCAAACTTGCCTTTTGCCTCCGCCCAATGTGGCAAGATACGCCTCAATACCAGTTGTCCGACTTCAAACTTTCGAGGTCGTACCTTCTTATTATATGCTCTGGCCATTCTCCGCTGATACAACTGTCCATGGCAGATCGCGGCCAATCTCTTCTCATCAATCAAATTCAACTGTTCTAATCGGGCCTTTACCCATTCATCGTCATCTATCTCAGATTCGGCTATAATTCGCAATGACGGTATTTCTATTTCTGCGGGTATAACGGCCTCTGTTCCATACACCATAGTATAAGGTGTGGTTCCGATAGAAGTACGTACCGTCGTGCGGTAAACCATGAGAGCAAAGGGTAACTTTTCATGCCACTGCGTGGATCCCTCCACCATTTTCCGGAGAATCTTCTTGATGTTCTTATTTGCCGCTTCTACTGCACCATTTGCCTTCGGCCTGTAAGGTGTGGAATTACGGTGCGTGATCTTAAACTTTTCACAAACCTCCGCCATTAGATGACTGTTTAAATTGGCTCCATTGTCTGTGATAATCACTTTGGGGATTCCAAATCGGCATATGATATTCTCGTGCACAAAATCCACCACCGCTTTCTTCGTCACTGCCTTGAATGTCTTAGCTTCGACCCACTTGGTGAAATAATCAATTGCAACCAGGATAAACTTGTGCCCATTAGAAGCGGCTGGATCTATTGGGCCGATGACATCCATGCCCCAAGCAACAAAGGGCCAAGGTGCTGACATTGTGTGCAACTCATAAGGCGGAGAATGGATTAGATCTCTATGTACCTGCATTGATGGCATTTCTTTACATACCTGATACAATCACGCTCCATCGTGAGCCAGTAGTACCTCGCTCTCAAAATCTTCTTTGCTAAAACATATCCGCTCATGTGGGGTCCGCATACTCCAGCATGTACTTCAATCATGATTTCATTTGCTTGTTGTGCATCCACACATCTCAATAAACCCAGATCTGGTGTTCTTTTGTATACCACTCCTCCACTGAAGAAAAATCCATTGGCTAGACGCCTGATGGCTCTCTTTTGGTCTCCTGTGGCTTGCTCCGGGTATTTGCCAGCTTTCAAGTACTCTCTAATATCATGATACCACGGCTCTCCATCCGACTCTTCTTCCACAACGAAACAATAAGCATTCTGATCTCGGACTTGGATCTGGAGCGGATCTATGTATGTCTTGTCCGGATGATGCAACATAGAGGACAATGTGGCCAAAGCATATGCGATCTCATTGTGCATTCTCGGGATGTGCTTGAACTCTATAGACCGGAATCTTTGAGACAACTCGTGCAAACAATACCGATACGGTATCAATTTCAAATCTCGTGTCTCCCATTCCCCTTGAATTTGGTGTACCAAGAGATCCGAGTCACCCATGACCAAAATCTCTTGAATACCCATGTCAATTGCCATCCTTAATCCCAAAATGCACGCCTCATATTCGGCCATATTGTTGGTACAGAAAAATCGAAGCTGAGCTGTGACGGGATAGTGTTGACCCGTACTTGAAATGAGTACCGCTCCGATACCAACGCCCCTACTGTTGACGGCTCCGTCAAAGTACATTTTCCATCCTGACCTCTCCTCTTGCTCCGTCTCCTCAACAAGCATTGCCTCTTCATCCGGGAAGTATGTCTTCAATGGTTCATATTCATCATCCACCGGATTCTCGGCTAAGTGGTCCGCAATAGCTTGTGCCTTCATCGCCGTACGAGTTACATAGACAATGTCGAATTCTGTGAGCAGAATCTGCCATTTGGCCAGTCTTCCCGTAGGCATAGGCTTCTGAAATATATACTTGAGAGGATCCAATCGTGATATCAAGTACGTAGTGTATGCCGACAAATAATGCTTTAGCTTCTGAGCCACCCAAATCAATGCACAACAAGTTCTTTCCAGTTGGGTATACTTCACCTCGTAAGATGTAAACTTTTTGCTGAGGTAGTAGATGGCTTGTTCTTTCTTGCCTGTCTCATCATGTTGACCCAGCACACAACCGAAAGAGTTATCTAGCACCGTCAAATACAAAATCAGAGGACGCCCTGGTTCTGGAGGAACTAACACCGGAGGATTGGCCAAATATTCTTTGATCTTGTCAAAGGCTTCCTGACATTCGTCGGTCCATTTCACTGCTACATCTTTCTTCAGCAACTTGAAAATTGGCTCGCATGTTGATGTCAACTGAGCGATGAACCGACTGATGTAATTCAACCTTCCTAATAAGCTCATGATCTCCTTCTTGTTCTTCGGCGGAGGTAGACTTTGAATAGCCTTGATCTTTGATGGATCCAGTTCAATACCTCGCCGGCTCACAATAAACCCCAGCAGTTTCCCTGAAGGTACTCCAAAAGCACACTTCGCCGGATTGAGCTTCAAATTGTACCTCCGGAGTCTTTGGAAGAACTTCCTCAAATCTTTCACATGATCAGGTTGTTTTCTGGACTTTATAATGACATCGTCCACATATACCTCAATTTCTCTATGCATCATATCGTGGAACATTGTGGTCATTGCCCTCATGTAAGTTGCCCCGCATTCTTCAATCCAAACGGCATTACTCTGTAACAGTACGTTCCCCAAGGTGTAATGAAGGCAGTTTTCTCAGCATCTTCTTCGTCCATCAGGATCTGGTGATAGCCTGCATAACAGTCCACAAACGAACCGATTTCATGCTTGGCGCAATTATCGATCAATATGTGAATGTTTGGCAATGGGAAATCATCCTTCGGACTGGCTTTATTGAGGTCTCTATAGTCCACACACACTCTGGTTTTACCATCTTTCTTTGGGACCGGCACAACATTTGCCAACCAGGTGGGGTATTTGGTAACTCTTATGACCTTTGCCTCAAACTGCTTATTCACCTCTTCTTTTATCTTCACGCTAATGTCCGTTTTGAATTTTCTCAGCTTTTGTTTCACCGGCCGGCATTCGGAGTAAATCGGCAACTTGTGTACCACTAGATTTGTGCTAAGCCCGGGCATGTCATCATAGGACCAGGCAAAGATGTCCTTAAATTCATGTAACAACCTTATCAATTCATCCCTGAGGGGTGCCTCCAAATGCACACTAATCTTTGTTTCTCGGACATCATCTTCGCTCCCCAAGTTTACAGATTCCGTATCACTCAGATTCGGCTTGGGTTTTTCCTCGTATTGTTTCATGTCCTTACTTATTTCCTCCAGGGCTTCCTCATCCTCACATTCTAATTCACTATCTTCCTCGATTTCTTGTATAGTAGCGTGATTGTCAGAACTGGGTCTAGAATCCTTCACGCATGACATGGCATTGGAATCAACACATGCAAAACTGTACAAAAGGAAAAATAAAGAAAAATAAGGCAAAAGGAAAGAAAAAGGAAAAACCGCATTTCATTAATAAAAGAAACGAACGATGTTCGGGATACATGGTGATTTTTTTTTCATGAGGGGAATGGGGAAATTATAACAACTTTTGGGGAAACAATGATGAAATTTTGAGCTAACTACCAAGACTCCTTCCGGATAAGGAAAGGAGTAGCTTCCCAATTGTTCAATGTGACTCTGGGCCCCACAAATTGCATGTCCATGTTGCTCGTGCCTTCCCCTGCTTCAATCGTATTCACCTCCCAGAACATTTTCTTAAAACCAAGCATTTCTTCATCAAGTTGTGTCTCAATGCATTTTGCTGCAGCAGATGGTTGATGTTTTGTACCAGGCCCGATAAAGATGTCTGATAATTTGGGTATGGGTTTGGGCAAGGTCCAGTTTCTCTTGGCTTTAGAGGCTCTTTGGATATCGGCAAAGGTGGGTTTGAACCCTAAGCCGAACGTGCCTTTATTCTCCGGAAGCTGAACTGGTTGAGTGACTCCCTGCAGGGTTTTGCCTAATCCCCTCCCCGGTGCAAATCCGTTTTTCAGCATTTCTCTGGCCACCATTATAGCAGTTGGTGCCAACATCGGGGTTGATAACTTTTCTCCTTCAGCAACCCTATTCACCTCAACAGCATCCGTCACTTGGTAGACCCAAGGACCCCGATCCCCATCGGTACCGTCAAAAGGTGCTACCACATTACAAGCATTTTCCTCTCCGTGTACAACAATCTCTTGCTGCTCCCATTCAAACTTGACCATCTGGTGTAGAGAAGATGGTACTGCCTTAGCTGCATGAATCCAGGGGCGACCTAACAGCAAGTTATATGATACGGCAATATCAAGCACCTGGAATTCCATCGTAAAATCAACGGGACCGATGGTCACTTCCAAAATAATATCTCCCAGTGTGTTCTTACCTCCGCCGTCAAACCCTCTCACATTGATACTGTTCCTCCGGATCCTGTCCGGGCTAATGTTCAGCTTTCCTAAGGTTGACAACGGGCAAATATTGGCACTCGATCCATTGTCAATCAGTACCCTGGTCACGACTGATTCTTCACTCTTTACTGTGAGGTACAATGCTTTATTGTGTTCAGTTCCTTCCACCGGCAGCTCCCTATCAGAAAAGGTGATCCTGTTAGACTCGAAAATTTTGCTAGTGATCTTTTCCAAGTGACACACTGAAATCTTCTCCGGAACATGAGCTTCATTTAGAATCTTCATAAGAGCCTTCCGATGCTCTTCTGAATGTATCAACAAAGATAACAAAGAAATATGGGCCGGGGTTTTTCTTAGCTGTTCAACCACTGAGTATTCTTGCGACTTCATTTTCTTAAGAAATTCTTCTGCTTCCTCCTCCGACACTGGCTTTTTCAATTGACTTTCTTTCACCGCTTTCATCTTTCTCAGTTCCTCTGGAGCAAAACACCTTCCAGATCGTGTGAGTCCATGCGTTTCATTAATTTCACCAGAAATCTCTTTTCCCTTGTAAACTACTGTTACCTTGTTATAGTTCCAAGGTACAGTCTTGGTACTTACCACTGGCATTTGCACTACTGGCTTTAAAATTACTGGCTCTGTACTTGCTCCTTTCACAGTCACGATTGTCTTTGCACCTGGCACTACCACTTTTAGACTTCCCATCACTACCGGCTTTGGTTTCTCAACAATTGCTTCCTCTTTCACAATTTCTTTCTCTAACTTGTCACTCGACTTTATCATCATGACGGCCTGAGATGGTTTTTGATTGCCATCACCCTGCACTAGCTCTATCATATTTGTTTCGTGGTGATTCGGCAATGGATTCTGGGTAATGTTTGGGGCCTCGGGAGCCTGCACTTCAATTCTCCTCTCATCGATAAGATCTTGAATGGCATTCTTTAATTGCCAACACTTCTCAGTATCGTGGCCCAACGTTCCTGAACAATATTCACATTTGACAGAAGAATCAAGATTTTTCGGGGGTGGGTTCGGATTTTTTGGCGCGATTGGTCTCACCATCCCCAATTCTTTCAACCTGTGGAAAAGACCGGTATATGACTCTCCGAGAGGAGTGAATGTTCTTCTTGCTTTGTTTCTCCAATCCGCGTCCGGCCTGGGTCTATTCAGGTTTCGGTAAGGTTTAGGGGTTGGGTATGTGTTTTGGGTATGGTACACATTGTGTGGAGCTTGAGCTCTCCACACGTGGGGTGGTGGCGGTGGATAAGCTTGGGTTTGAGGGTGATGGTAATGTGGTACAGTCGGTGGGTATGGTGGTGGTGGTGGGTTATATGGGCTCGGTGCATTGTAGGGATTTGGCGGGTAAGATGGTGGTGGTGGATTATATGGGGTTGACGGGCTTGGTGGGTGTTGGCGGTAAGGTCTGGGTGGGTTATAATGTGGGTTGCGACTCTAGGGCCTGCTTTCAACGGTTGCCACTTCTTCTTTCTTCTTCTTTCCCATCACTCCTCCACTTCCACTCTGTATAGCTTGATTGGTGGCTTTGATAGCCGAAAAACTCATAATTTTGTTTGTCTTCAAACCCTCTTCTACAAAACTTCCCATTTTCACAACTTCGTTGAAACTCTTTCCAATTGCTGACACTAGACGGCCGTAGTATGTTGGCTCCAAAGCTTGCAGAAAACAATCCACCATCTCTCCTTCTTTCATTGGCGGATCCACTCTAGCGGCCTGTTCCCTCCATCTAAAACCGTATTCTCTAAAGCCCTCTCCTGGCTTTTTCTCCAGCTTGGTAAGGGATAACATGTCGGGTATGATCTCCAAATTGTACTGAAAGTGACTAGCGAAAGCTTGCGCTAAGTCATCCCAAACGAACCATCTTGTGTGGTCCCGTCGGGTATACCATTCCAGGGCTGATCCGCTTAGACTTTGGCTGAAGTACGCCATCAACAATTCATCTCTTCCTCCCGCGCCTCTCATCTTGCTACAGTATCCTCTCAGATGAGCTACCGGATCTCCGTGTCCGTCGTACATGTCGAACTTTGGCAACTTGAAACCCGCAGGAAGTTGCACCTCAGGGAACAAACACAGGTCTTTGTAGGCTACACTTACTTGCCCTCCTAGCCCTTGCATGTTGCGGAAAGCATTCTCAAGACTCTTGACTTTCCGAGCCATCTCTTCCTGCCCGGCACTTGCTTCTATCATAGGAGCGTGAGACTCGTGTTGTCTGAAAGTCGGCTCCGGAGGGTAATAGTGAGAATCCTGGATATGGAACATCGGTTCACTAGAAGACTTGTGGATAACAGCGGGCGGAGGTGCCACGTATACAGGAGCAACTTGCGGTACAGGAGGTGGTGCTTGCTTGGTTGGAGGTGGTGGCATTTGGGAGGTGGAAGCATAGTAGTGAGGATAATCGGGGTAGGTGGAGGACGAGTTTATTGTTGGTGGCTCAGGGTTAGGATTGGCTGGAGGGACATATGCAGGGTTGGCAGGATAGGCTGGTAGTGGTTGACCTTTTGACCAAGCCTGGTACATTTCAGTCATCTGCTGTCTTAACTTGTACATTTCTTCTTTCATCCCCGCCACATCCACGATCTCTTCTTCGTGAGCAGGGTCTACAATGGTTGCCTCGATCTCCTGGGACACAGCCTTTGTCATCTTTTTGTACCTGGTGTTGTATGGGTGGGTAGCCAGTATGCCAGTTGCCTAGAAAATCTGGACTCACAAACATCAACACTTATTAGTTGTTAGCGCATGAATAAGATGTAACGACTTTAAAAACAAACACATTCGCTCGAGTCGTTATGCATCATCCCGGCCGCTGCTCACTTCAATCATCTTCTTTCTTTTTCCGCTCTTTTGTTTTCTTTCTCTCTTTTCTTCTTTTCTTTTCTTTTTTGCTTTTTTCTCTTTTCTTGCTTTTTCTCTTTTCTTGCTCCCTTTTTTTTCTTTTCTTTTCTTTTCTTGCTTTTCTTTTCTTTTTCATTGTCGTTTTCATGATTACGCTCCTATTTATTTGCCTAGCGGATATAAAGGAAATGACATAAAGTAAAAAGAATTGGTAACAACACTTTGTTTTCTTATTGATAATTCAAAACCTTGATTACAAAGTGATGTTTTAAGAAAAAGAAAAATAAAATAAAAGACGATGCATGACCTAAGAGTACATTAATGCACCTAGTGCCCGCGAGGCATCGTTCGGCCTTGCCGCGGGCCTATATGTTAAACCCCTTTGAAGCCTATCCAGGTCGGCCATGACTTGTTGTACAAAATACTTCACTGCAGATACAAAAGTCCTCCGAGTCATGTCTTCACAAAGCTGAGTCTTTCGGGTGATATACAGGGCGATGCGAACAATCTTTTCTCTGATGACCCCTTTTTCTTGCAATAGACGACTTATTTGTTGATTGCGAGCGTCCAAGACATGTTGGTTGTCCTTTTGCACCCGTTGTAGCTCCAATTTTAATCTAGCCATGGTCGTGTAGCAATATTCTCTTTCTTCCTCAAGATCTTTGATAATCTTGTTGCTCTTGGCCGTGGCTGAGATCATTTTCTTTCTAAGTTGAGCTATTTCAACATCATGCTTGCCTTGTAGCTGCCGGACAAACTTGGCTCTTTCCTCGGCGTCTTTGTCTATTTGCTTCCGAGCCTTGGCTAACTCTTTTTCAGCTACGTCCAAATCAAAGCTGTAGTCATTCACTTTCCGCCGAAGAATCTCAATTAACTTTTCATCTCGGGCTGAACGTACTGGGGTCTCGGATGCAATTTTCATTTGAGCTATTTGAGCCTTCAACATATCATTTTCTTTTTTCAACTGTTTCTTTTCCCCTTCATCGGATGCTGCTTGTAAGCCGCTTTCGAAATGAAGATTTCTCAGTTTATCTTCCAACAGACCGATTTTGGCTTTATATTCCTTTTCCTTGGCCGCCCATCTCAGATTTTCCTCGGATTGCTCTATCAGGTCTTGCAATTGAGGTCTCTTTGAAAGACGTTCGTGTTCAACCCCTCGTCGGTACCATGTGGAGTACCCAGGTGATATCTCCCCCTTTGCTCTATTCGGCACACAAGTATCAATCTTCAAATTTTGGCACTCGTTCCAGATTTGCCGGATTTTTGCTTCCGGGAATTGCCCGTCCGGACCAATCTCCACGGCTTGCACACTGAGATCTCCATCCCTCGGAATAATCTGACACCGACCCAACTGTCGCAAAGCTCTGTATGGAGCATAAGGTTGTATACTCTTCAAACCCATGATCAAAAACGGCGATCCCTCCGTTGGCATGTATATTACCTCGTCAAGAGGTAACCAGTCATACGTCCAATCAATTTGACCGTCAGTTAGTGATCGAAAATACACAATCCAGCCTTGGACTCCCTCGGGCAACTTTACTTCTTTTGTCCTCGCATTGAACTCTTCCAAACATGTCCGATCGGCCGAACCATAGCTCGAGAATGAAGGGTGGTGGCACAGATGCTCAAATAGCCAGATTTGCAAGATCAAGTTACACCCTTCGAAGAAAGTAGCCCCCGCTTTGCACGCAATCAGAGCACGATAGATATCCGCAACAATCATCGGGGCCAGAGTACAGTTTTCTTGTACTATCAGTGTGGTAGCTACCCCGGCGACTTTTATATTGATATGGCCATCTTTCCTCGGGAATACAACAACTCCAAGAAATGCCACCAAAAATGCGAACCTCCGGTGTTCTTCCCATTTCGCCCGGTTGGACTTACAGCATAATTTGTTGGTTGGGTCGTTGAAACCCCCAACGTGTCCAAACCTATTGTAGATGAAGCTTAAAGAACAAAATCCATTGGTAAGATCTTCATTATGAACATTCCGGGCGATTTTCAAAGAGTCGAGGAAACGATGTACCGTCACCATTCTCGGAGATACCGGGTATTTTCCTTTCAGCGGAACCTCAGTTTTCCCGATGTAGAAGGCAATCTCCTCTAAAGTAGGGGTAAGCTCAAAATCTGGGAAATGAAATACGTTGTGTGCCGAATCCCAAAACGAGACCAACGCTCTAATCACATCACCCCGAGGAACTATTTCGAGTAACCCCGTAAGGCCCTTTAAGTACTTTTTGACCCAGTCTTGACCATCGGATCCCATGTCCTGCCACCATAACCTCAGCTCCAAAGGGATTTTATTTAGGGAAAATTGTTCATTCATCATCGTGCTCGTCCCGCACATTTATTAAGGTGATTTTATTTAGAAAAGGAAAAATCTTTTTCAATGCAAGTTTTCAATTTTTGAATGAAAGAAAAGAAAAATGATTTTTCGAAGTGGCCATTTTTGCAAAAACAGCCTTCCGTCGTCCTTTCGGAACATTCGGCAATTTCCAAAAATAGCAATCACCTCGATTATTTGAAAAGAAAATCTTTTTGGTCTTTTTTTCTAAAAGTGTGGTTGGACCCGTTTAAGGGTTGCCTACGTATCCCACCTAATGGCGAGAATCAAACCTGCGTAGTTCGGTCAGATTATTTGACCAATTATTTCAAAAATGTTCCACCTATTTTTTTTCAAATTTTCAAATTTTCCGTGTACCTATTTTCTACAAATCATTATTTTCTTCTCTCTCTCTCTCTTTTTCCTTTTTCAACAATTTCCAATCTCGGGATTTTCGCCGGTCCGCATAACGATCAAGGACAATAAAATGCAACACATAGCATGCTCGGTCTTTTCAATACCGGGTCACCTGTCCTAGACGGACCCAACCCCTGTGTTGAGTCCCCTAAGTCAAATATGATGCAAATAATCGTCCTAGACCTATGTTCAAAATCTTACGGTTTCATAGATTGCTAGACCGTGTACCCGAGCGGACAACTCGAATCGAGGAGGGGGCTACGTACCGGTGACCCGCGGGATCGTCCGGCTTTGTAACTTATCCTGCCTCTTTTCTTATTTTTGGTATTGACATTAACAGAAAGTGGAGTCTCAACCAGTAAGCACATCCCCGGGAGTAAGAAGAGAAGGGTTTTCGGCACAGTTTTATATACAGTTCACGCAATATCAAAGCGGTAAACATATAGCATGTTATTCAAATCATATAATGAAGTCAAATAAAAATGCGAACGGCAGTTCTAAGGAGCTCGAGTTCTTAAACCCCGAAATCGAAATTCAGGGTTGGATTCCCCAGCAGAGTCGCCAGAGCTGTCACACCTCCCTTTTTACTACCCCGACATGCGTAAGGTGTATAAATACACTCGTAGGGTATACCCCGACGCTCGATTACCCGAGATGGATAAAATAACGTAAGGGAAGGAGTTTTTCCAATTTAAGGACAATCGGTTCGGGATTTTATTAGAGATTAATCAGAGTCGCCACTTGGGAATGATAATGGTGTCCCAAGTCACCCGTTAATCCCGAATCCGAGGAATTTTGACTCTTAAAAATGTCTGCGAAGCAGAGATCCGGATAAGGAACTCTGTTAACCCGGGAGAAGGTGTTAGGCATTCCCGGATTCCGTGGTTTTAGCACGGTCGCTCCACTGGCGTTCTTGACTTTCGTTTGACTCAATTATAAGTTTTAACAATATAATGTGCCTTTGCGTTAAATGTCATTTTTTAGGAATTTGCGACATTGCGGAAACACGCCTCGAGTCATACCGCAACCAGTACGCCTATGACTTTTGGTGTATTCCGGCTTTGCCGAGATTTGGATTTGAGTCGCACCAAGTGCACACTCGTTCATAGGAAGGTATATTAAAATCGTGCCTTAAAGTAACGTCTATCGGCTTTCAAATCTTTTGGGAGAAGCTATGGAATTAGCTATTAGCTTTCCCGAATCTATTTGTGTTTATATTATTACTAAATGGGGGCCCCGGTGTTATTCGGGCGAGGCTCGTCCCAATTTTCATTAAAGGTTTCAATACTTGTATTTGACTACATTTTCTATACTTGTTCTTTCCTCAATCGTATTTACACAAGTGTTCCAGGCCTATTTGAATTGCTGTTGGGCCTGGTTCTCATTTTTTGCACTCACGTTATATCAATCCGGGCTTTGAAAGCCCAGGTATTTACTGATTTTAGGGGGATCATTAGCCAATTGGCTACTTACTATAGTTTGGACTTATGCCCAGAATTAAACCCATACAGAAATGAAATTGCATTGAAAACAAACAAAGAGGCACGTTTTGATCAATAAGAAGGCATTTTATTAATATCAGATGTACATAAAGCAACGATTATAAATCAGTGACCTTCTGTACAGGAAACTATAAATCAACATCATTTTTTACAGTTAAGAAATCGTACTATTAATTGCTGACACCAGGGTTAATACCAATTCTAAGAGATCTGTTTGATTACATAAGAGAACTTAGAAAAATGATGAATCTAATGAACTAATTAATTAACCAGACACAAGTAATTACAATACCAATTTCAATTGCAGCCTATACTTAATATTATTCCCAGTTCTTCCTTTCAATAGCCTACTATGATGTTGCTTTCTTTGACTCTTAAGATTATGCAGGCGACAATTATGCAATCTAATGATCCTATTATTCCATTTAAAAACTTATAGATGAATGAATCGGATACCTATGTGTGCTTACACTAACGATTTTCACGACTTATTACCCGATTATCAACCCAACACTTTCTCTTTCAACACTTATTATTACCTAAATGCGAATCAGTAAAAATGTAGTTAACTATACGGTCAAGTGTTTGCGAAATTAATGTGAACTAGTGCTTATCAGCTTTGCAGGTGTTATGAATTAACTTATGTTTTAAATTTTCCTAATTAAGCTAAGTGATAAGCTAACTACACTATATTACTACTATACTACTACTAATACTACATCATTACAGTGTTTTTGTGTTCAGCTACTACAAAATATTACAATTAAAATACTAATTCAAAAATGACAGAATAAAGTAAACGGGAGCTTCATTTCCACATCTCAAGCAATTACATCTTCAATGAACAGGGCATGTACCTGATTCAGAAGGAAAATTCGATGAGTTCTAGGGGAGGCAAGTAATGAGCAAATACAGCAGCAATGCAACAGTGATGAAAGAGGCACAGCAACACAGCAACACAAAAGCACAACAACACAAACGAGCAGTGATTCAAGGCAGAAAACCCAGAGAAAACCCAATAGAAAACCCAGAAATTCTCTGTTGTATTGCTGATTATAATAGCCTATATGTTTTAGATTGCTTCAGCTTGGAAACCCAAATATTAGCTCAGATTGTTCTACAGTGGAATCCCAATGTATTTTCTCAGATTGTTCTACAATGGAAATCCCCAATATTAGATCAGATTATTCTACAGTGGAGTCCCCCTCTTTCAGCTCTTTGAAGGTGTATTTATAGCTATACTAAAGCTGAAACTTGGGGAGAAAGTTATGGGATTTTCTCCCACTTCTCCCCCTCCTAAATTTATTAAATATCCACTTTAGTCCCATTTTCAGTTACTAAAACCCTTCCAGCATGTGCTGGAAGGTTCTAAAGATTCTCTTTTGTGGCCTTTTACTAGTATAACCTTAGGGGTTTGAGATTTTTACAGATTTCCCATTTTTAGGAGACCATTATACCCCTAAATCTCCGCAAAATTGCAGAAATCAGGAGCATGAATGTCCCTATTACCCTCCTAAGTTCTTACTAGTTACTATTTTACCTTTTCAATACCCAATTGTGCCCCTAAGAACACTGCTGATTTACTAACTTACCTAGGGCAGATTTCAGCTTGATTTGAACCTATTTAACTAATAGCCAGCCCTGGTATTAGTATTTAAGGGCTGGCCAGGTTTATTCTTAAGAGCTATTTCAATTTTAGCCACTTTTAAACTAATTTCAGTCAATTAAGACCAATTTATTCTTAATTAAAGCTACTTGCAGGCATAGCCTGCTTTGTTATTATGTTTAACCTATTTAAAAGTTAGCCAGTCTCAAGTTGAGACTTAGCTTGGGCTATCAAAGCCACATACTGGACAACTGGGCCCAAAACCTTTACAAGTTTGGCCACTTTGCTGTTCAGGGCTCAATATAGAGCCTGGGCTAGTCTGCATTTGCAAACATAGCCCTTTGCACAACCAAGCCACTGTTTTAAGGTGGACTGTGTGTTAGGGCTCACAGAATTGGTCAACCTTTTGCAAGGTTGACCATTCTTAGGCCAATTATTAAACTTATAGCCTAGTTATGATCATTTTCAGTTTATGTCCTATTTCAAAACTAACCACTTAATGAGACTTAGCACTAGCAGCTATAGCCAATTCACCTAAGCATGAAAGCATTAACAGTGTTCAACTAACATGGAACTATTGCAGTTTTAGCCATTTCAACATATAATTATACACATAACCATATGAAACCAAACAATGTTTATCAACTAATCAAAATTCAGAAGAGAGAATAGATAATGTTGAGTTTTAATCAGTCAGACTCACAAACTCAATCTCACATGGCAAAGTGTCAATTAAGATCAAATAAGCTTAGCCACAATCAATTCATGTCAAGTGACATACTGGAAAGAACCCCAAAACACTTAGCATTCATGGGTATAGACACATAGACACTAAAACTCTCAGAAAACAAGTCAACAAGGGAATAAAAATAGGACTTATTTTAAACAGGAGAGCAATGGACTAAGCATGGCAATCAAAATCCCTTTTCAAGTACTAAGCCTAGTCTTAATGATCATGAAGATGAAGAAGAGAAGGATATAGTGAAGAAAACATGAGAGTTCAATCAGGGTGCTTCAAAAACAACTTAGTGTGAAAAGAGAAGAAAGCTACACCATGAAAGCTAAAAGAGGCCCAGTCCTATCATTAACAGACCCTAAAGAACACAGGGACGCATAGGAGATGAATCAGTGTGGTCACAGAGAACTAAACATGGACTCACAGCATGAGAAGATAAGCAAAAAGGGTCCTAGACTAGCATGAGAAGCATAGGATCGAGATAACAACAGAATCACCAAAAGAGAACCAAGAATAGCCTTACAACTAACATATGAAACGCAAATCAATCGGAACATGCAAGGCAAAGATATACAGGGCATATTAAAACAATAATGAAATAAAGAAAAAGAACAGAATATCAGCAAGGCTAATTGATACTTATCATGCGAAGGAACTGAAAAGAAAAGAGTAACTGGTAAGCAGAGAAATAGAGAACCTAAAACTAATATGCAAATCAACTACGAAATACAGCAGGGATAACAATCATTGGAGAGAAACAGCACAGACAAGTCGAACTAGAGAACATAACTAAACAGAACCAAATCGAGGACAAAAGTATTAAACAGAAACAAAAAGAGAAGCAAATAAAGATCCTATGACTAACATGTGAGACACACAATCAAAGAAGGCATAGGAATCATGCAAAAACACAAAACATGCAGAAGAAGCAAAGGAAAAAGAAACTAGGCACAAAAGGAAAGGGACTTAACTCGCGGGGCCTGTCCCCCGAGCTTCCTATCCTTTTTCTTCTCCTTTTTATTCTCTAAGACTCTCCTAGGCCTTCTTCTTGTTTCTCTTTTTTCTTTATTCTTTTCCAGATTTTTCAATCTTTTCTAATTCTTCTTTCAGGCCTAAAGACGAGGCCTTTTTTGATTTGAGTTGCAAGAGGGTGTTCAGGGGGTGGTAAAGGCGAGGTCTTGATTGGGTGTTGGATTTGGGGTCGCCGGAGTTAGGGTTCCGACGACCTTCTTCGGGATATTCGAGACGTTCCGGTTTGATTCGAGGGTGACCAGTGGTATGAGTGGATAGATCATGAAAGGAGGAAAAGATTGGCATTAGTTTTAGGCAGTGGATCATTGTTTGGGTGGTCACCGGTGTAACTCCGGTGACCGGGGTTTTGAAGAGCAAGGTGTTTTCTGGGGGTTTTGGGTAAAGAAGACGGAGAAGAAGAAGGAGAAGACGAGGGGAAAGATGAGAGGAGCCGGCGACCACCGTAGGAGTGGTGGCCGCCATGGCCGTCGAGTTTGCAGAGATGAAGAAGATGAAGAAGGAGGCGGCTGTCTTTAGGGTTGTATGTAATGGCTTGTCTTCTTTCAGACAAAAGCCATTTATACTCGGGCAGGCTGAAGAGATCTGGGCCGTTTATCGGATGGAGATCAACGGCTCGCAACAGGCGTTACTAAAACGCCGTCGTTCCGTCGCTTATGAGACCCCAACCTTCGACCCTTGGATTGAATAAAACGGACGGCCAAGATTAATTGTCACATCTTAATTAATTAAAGAAACCAACTAATTATTGGGGCCGTTGGATCTATCAAGACGGACGGTCATGATCAACACAACTGAAAGATCCGGCGGGCCAAATTACTGGGCTAATTCACTGGGCCACCAATTTGGATTTTCAGTTGGCCCAGTTGATTATACAACCTATTTTTGTATTTTTCGATTTTAATCAATTTTTATGTATTTTCTTTTTATACTTTTTTTTTCTTTTCTTTTTTTATGAAAAATTATAAATCCTAATTTACTACCTACTCTAATTTCCTAGTATTTTTGGTAATTTTCTGTTATTTTTCCTTTATTTCTACTAATTAAGCTATTTTACTAATTTTCTAATTAACTAAACTAACAAACTAATTACTACTATTTTTTGATTTTTTTTTCTAATTTTTACTTATTCAAACACACAAAAATATAACTAATTTCAAGCAAAGCAAGTAATTGCACTCAAAAACATATTTATTTTAATTTTGAAATTATTTACCTGGTGCAAAAATCATGTGCTCACATTAACTATTAAGACCCCGATTATGGTGAGATATATTTGCTATACTTATTTTGCAAATCTACATGTGCATGATCAAATCTGTTGATAATTACTATATTTAATTTTATAGCAACTGATGATGAGATGTGCTAGGAAAACATAAATGAAAAGCAATGGAATTTAGGTAGCTAGATCCCAATTTATGGTTTTACTCTCTACTGTGATAGGCTACAGAGTATACACAAAGGCACAACCGATGACGTGCAATGACAAACATATTTAGTCTGTTGGAACATATAATCTTTGTTGCCCATTGATTATGAGACAAAAATCTTGTTCTTCTTTCCGAAGTCAGATATAGTTAGTTAAAGCACATTGTAGTTCAATATTTTCATTAGTTTGCCATTTATGAGATGTTGAAGTTTGCTGAACTGAGTGAGTCAATGTAAGCTACACTAAGGGTGTGTTGTGGGCCGGTTCAGGACCGGGACCGGACCGAGACCGCGGGCCTGGCGGTCCTAACGGTCCTGGTGGGCCGGTCCTGCCGTGCCGGTCTTCCAGTGGGCCTAAAGCCCGTCATGGGCCGGTCCAACCGAATAGGACCGCGAGACCGGGACCGCGAAGATCGGGACCGGCTAGCGGTCCTGGGCCGGTCTTAGCGTGCCTGGCGGGCCTCAAGCGGTCCTAACGGTAACAAATTAAATTTTTTTTTTTTTAAAAAAAAAATGGCCCAACGGCCAGAATTGAAGAACTAGCCGTTGGACTCCAAATGTAGCCGTTTTTGGCTTTAAAAAATAGCCAAATGGTCCCCCAACTTTAATATAACCCCATACTTTATATAATTACACATTTTTCTAATTCTCAACTATAAATACCCCCCATTCTTTCATTTTAACTCACCAATTCATCAATCTATCTTAATCTCTCTCAATTGCTTATATTATTATTCCGATTTTGTGAAATTTTGTGAAGTTGGTGAATTGAAGTATTCAAGTCTTCAACAATTTGTAATTTTCAAGTTTGAAGAAGTTGTTCGTCAATTCGGTAAAGTCGTTCCAACTCTTAATTTTTAAGAATATATTTTGTGTGATTTTGTTTGCATAATTATAATTAAAATGGCATCTTCATTGAAAAAAATGTTTAGTGCTAAGGGAAAAGCTAAAATGGGTGAAAGTAGTCGTCAACCAACTAACCTTCCCCCCCCCCCACCCGGTTCCCCGACCTACCCGCCCTAGTGATCCAATTATTCTTGATAGTGATAATCCTTGTTTTCAATTTAGCGATACTGAATTTTGTCATAATATTTCATGAGAAGATCAACTAGATAATGAAATTATGACTGCTCTTTATCCTAATTTACAAGTTCATAAGCAATTGGATTTTGATGAAACCCAAGAGGATTTTGATGAAACTTAACAGGATGTAGATGAAACCCAACCGGATTTAGATGACACACCTACTAGTCCGGCTAATAACCCAACTGAACCACAACACCCACCTGTACAAACACCGACTTTTAATAGACAACCTTCTAAACGCCAAGAAACCTCATTAGTTTGGCAATTTTTTACTCAACTAAGAGATCAAAATAAGGCTAAATGTAAAAATTGTAAGAAATTGTTGGTTCATAAATATACTGGAGAGCGTAGGGGCACGGGTACTTTGACTAGGCACATACAAACACACCCTACTGAAAAAGCTAAATATAACAGATTAAAAGCACAGCTAGAGGGGACAAGTGTAGAAAAAGCGGGTAACGCTAGTACAGGTTCTAATCTAGTTCAACCTGGAATTAACATTATCACCGGAGGTATATTATATTACGATCCAAACAAAGATAGGGAAGAATTAGCAAAGATGGTTACTGTTATGTGTTTACCGTATACTTTTCCTTCTAATCCTAATTTTGTGCATTATATTAGAAAAGTTTTTAATCCTACTTATAAAGGTTGGCCTCGTGCAACAATTAAGGCCGATATATATAAATTTAAACATGAATACGAACAATATTTGCGGTATTTATTTAGTCATATAACTAATAGAATTTCTATTACCACCGATATTGGTAGAAGTAATAATGATTGTGACTACCTAATTGTTACTAGTCACTGGATTGACGAGGAGTGGATAATGCAAAAACGCATTCTTGCGTATAGAATAATTAACTCCCGTCACACAGGTAAGTTTATCGCTAACACGTTGGTGATATTTGTAGATATTTTTGCATTAATGATAAAATAATGTCAATTTCTATGGATAATGCTTCTAGTAACACTAGTGCAGTAGGCACTCTTACAAACACATTAAATCCTGCATTTAGTAATATATTTCATGTTAGATGTATTTGTCATATTTATCATTTAATTGTCGGTGATGGTATGCGAATTTTAAATGTAGAAATTGAAAAGGTTAGAATGGCTCTTAATTGGCTTTTTTATTCTAACCGCGGAAGTAGACTTAGGGAGTATTATAAAAAATGTGATGAATATGGCCTTAGAGAAAGAAAGGTTCCTAAACCTTGCCCCACTAGGTGGAATTATATGTACGAAAGTTTAGTAGTTGCTTACGAATATAGGAACTCTATTAATGCAACGTTCAATGCTCGGGTTGGTGGTGTGGATGATGATGAAAGTCCCCACGACTAGGTAAGCCTAACACGTTGCGGAATATACCAGTTCATGAACATTAAATAAGAAATAGCGGAAAACGATGTAAATAAGAATGTAATCTGTGCCGCTTGGCACATACACCCGTCAAACACACTTTATAAACACCACCAAGACCCGGAATCCCACGGGTAACACAGACTAAAAGAAATACAACCGTGGCTCTATGTGTAAAGAGTATCTAAAACAACGAAATGAAGGAAAACATCTACTAGAACTATCAGAATAGAAGGAGGGCCTCCGGATCCGCGGACGTAGCAGATCATACCTCGAGGTCTCCAAGTGTGCTGCCGATATCACCTAGTATGGGCCTGTCCTGATGTACCTGGATCTGCACAACAAAAGTGTGCAGAAGAGTAGCATGAGTACACCACGGCGGTACTCAGTAAGTGCCAAGCCTAACCTCGATGGAGTAGTGACGAGGAAGGTCGTGGCCCTACTGAGAGAACAATAACAAAAAGACAATAACAATAATAAGCAGCTCAAATAATAATAAATCCGAAATAGCAATAATAAAGTGATTACTGCAACCGGCAAAAATTAAGCTAATAACAAGTAACAAAACTAAATCAACAAGTCCAGGACCTGTGGGAATTGAACCCACAGTCCTACTCTATAACCAACAATCCAGGAGCTACGGGAATTTAACCCGCAGTCCCAATAATAGTATCTCTGGGTCTCCGGGAATCGAACTCGCAGCCCATGCCTCAATACCTCAAGATGTGTCTCAATAATCTCAGGATCTCCGGGAATCGAACCCGCAGTCCATATCTCAATAATATATCAATAACTCCGGGTCTCCGGGAATCAAACCCGCAGCCCTTGGATCTCCAGGAATCGAACCCGCAGTCCACAAACAATATCACTCTGGGTCTCTAGGAATCGAACCCACAGCCCTGGGATCTCCGGGAATCGAACCCGCAGTCCCTACCAATAACTCAGGATCTCGGGAATCGAACCCGTAGTCCCTACCAATAACTTATCAATAAACTTCGGGTCTCCGGGAATCGAACCCGCAGCCCTTGGATCTCCGGGAATTGAACCCGCAGTCCACAAACACAGCAAGTAAAGGAATACACAGAGAGAAATATAATATGCTTAACTATGACTCCACCGAGGCTAGTGCCAACAATTATCAAGAAGTTCAAGTAGGACAATTAGGCAATTAGACAGATAAATCCTACCTAATCATGCTTCCCTAACGAATACCAGGTAGATGTCACAATTTAATAAATTAAGAATAGGAATATCACGAATTGAACAATTCAAGTAAAGTGAGTTACAACAACCAGCGCATGTACACGCCCGTCACCTCGCGTACAAGGCATTTAAACTATCACATAATATCCTAGGGGTAAAGGTTCCCCCACGCGAGGTTAGACAAGCCACTTACCTCGACTCCGGTAGAAAACCGCTAAGAGACAACTCTCTTGCCGCGAATGTCGGCCTCCACATGCGTAGTATCTGATAAAAATCAATAGAATCACATCAAAATAGGCCAATTGGGCATTACCCAACCAAAACAATTCAAAATACACCAAAACCCACAAGTTGCCAAAACCCGACTTTCGGTACGCTTCTCGAAAAATTACGAAAGTTATATATTCGGGTTCCTTATCTCAACACGAGTCCGTTCATATAAAATTTATCAAAATCGGACTCCGTTTGCCCATTCAAATCAAAGATTTCCTAAAATTTAGGCCTATGGCTCAAACCCTCCATTAATCCTCCATTAACAGTGAAATAATCATGGAGAAACATCAAAATAAAGTTCTTATATTTACCTCCTTGATGAGACGAGAACAACACCGCGAAAATCACCTCAATCGGAGCTCTAGAACTCAAGATATGTCCAAAATACTAAACTTCTCGGTTTTAAACACTGACCAGGCCCATTTCCGCTTTTGCGGATAATTTTCGCATAGGCGGGACCGCTTTTGCGGTTCTATTTCCGCTTTTGCGGTTCCGCATCCGCGGTCAAATTCCGCTTCTGCGGTTCTGACAGACACCGGCACTTTTCCTCGGCACGGAAATGAGCATAACTTCCTCATACGATGTCCAAATTCGACGATTCTTTTTGCTATGGCTCCGAAATTACGATACGGATCTAATGGTTCAAACAAAACTGAATTTGGAGATCATTTACCTAATATGGTACCCCTTTATGTTCAAAGAAGCAAAGGTTGAAACATCAAATAAGAGCATGATCACAACCCGAAACACACCCGAGGCCCCCGGGACCCCAATCAATCATACCAACCAACCCCAAAACACATTACGGACTTGCTCGAGGCCTCAAACCACATCAAACAACTCTAAAACCAAGAATTACACCCCGATTCAAACTTTATGAACATTGAAGTTTCCAACTTCTATTTCCGATGTCGAAACCTATCAAATCGCATCCGATTGACTTCAAATTTTGCACACACGTCCAAAATGATATATCGAAGCTACAGAAACTTTCGGAATTCCATTCTGACCCTCGGATCAAAATCTCATCTATCAACCGAAATTCGCCAAAATACTAACTTTGCCAATTCAAGCTTAATTCTACACCGATCATCACAAAAATATTCCGGACACACTCCTAAGTCCCAAATCACCTAACGAAGCTATCCGAACCATAAGATTTGCATTTTGAGTCCGATATCAAAATTTCCACTTCCGGTCAAATTTTCTCAAAAACCTTCAATTTTCTATCTTTAGCCAAACGACTCCAAAATGACCCACGGACCTCCGAATTCACTTCCGATCGCGCTCCCAAATCCGGAATAACCATACGGAGCTACTCCCAAGTCTCGGAATCCCAAACGGACATCAATAACACTAAAATGCATTTTAAGCCAAATTGATGCAATTTCTTCTAAAATGCTATCTTCCATAATATGCGCCAAAACGCTCCCGGTTTATCCAAAACCCGATCCAGGCATACGCCCAAGTCCGAAATCATCATATGAACCTGTTGGAACCTTCAAATCTCAATTCCGAGGTCGTATACTCAAAATTCCAATCCTAGTTCATTTCTTCAATTTTAAGCTTTGGAAATGAGAATTTTCATTTAAATTTGACTCCAAACTTCTTGAATTTTAATTCTGACCATACACACAAGTCAATATACTTGAGATGAAGTTGCTCATGGCCTCAAACTGCTGAATGACGCGCCGTATCTCAAAACGACCGGTTGGGTCGTTACAATCTCCCCCACTTAAACATGCGTTCGTCCTCGAACGTGCTGAGAACTACACTGAAGTAGTCTGAAATCACTGGTTTAACATCTCATGCAACTTCCCGTGCTTCCACAACTCATTTGAGCACATTAGCTCGATAACTCTATAGATATACTCCTTTATTCGAGTAAATAAGCCATTAGACCCAATTCCAACATCCGGAATTTCCTCTGCCTAGCATGTTTCCATCATACGACCACAATATCATTCTTCACACGATGTACCCATACATGACTGCATAACTTTTTTTGAATTCACACTTTGCATCACTTTACTCATGGGACCACAATAATATTCTTTAAATATAATAGTCGAAATTCCACAAATCCGATGCTCTCATTGCATCTCATGACCTACATGGGTCTTGCTCTAGCTTTTACAACACCGATACGACGGAAGAGATGTGCAGGAATTCATATTTAGTTGCCAAGTCAACAAATCATTCAGTCTATACTTCTAACAAGATCCATTATCTTGTCCTAAACCAGAGAATGTTATTTTCCTCTATAATATACTTCATATAATCAGTTTGCACTGACCCCAAATCCCATAACCTCATCTCACCCAGTACGAACTGCTCAGCGATAAGCCACATCGGACATAATCAAAAGTCCCACAAGATGACACAATGTGCTAGTAATCCACTAATACGTACGTGATACAAAAGAAGGCGAACACTAGAGAGAACTATTCAGCTCTCACATAAACACGGGCCTCCTCAGAAAATAGGAAACATAACACATAAAAGCAATAATAGACACTGGAATAGACACCACATTGTTGCGGCGTGCAACCCGATCCCAACGATATGCCCATGGCGGCGTGCCACCCGATCCCAATAATATAACCATGGCGGCGTGCCACTCGATCCCAACAATATAACCATGGCGGCGTGCCATCCGACCCCAACAATATAAAACTCACACAAGGAGTCATATGTCGAGCTGAGTAGCTCGTCACATTAAAATACTAAATATCGATCATAATCACACTAAGGTGCATGATATCATACACAATGAAACATATAGCGCTATAGGCTACAAACTCAAGCACAACTGAGGTGCGATATAAGATCTGAGTCTCAAGAGCCATCATGCTCATATAACATCACCGCTGAGCGGAACCCCAACACATAAGGAACTTACCAAGCCGTCTCACACTCATACGGCGCAATATATCTTTATATGAATTACTAACCGCGAAATAAAACCGCGACTATCCCTCCATAAAAGGGCGCATTGCTGGAAGAAACATAACCGGCCCGACGCAAGGCTCACTTCCACATTTAAATCTATCCACCGACCTTAAGTCTATCCTGGTCGTGCCAAGCTAAGTCAATAGTATTTCACAGGTCTATAACCCAATAAGCAGAGTGCCCTCCAGGCATAAATTCTCAATTGAATGATATCACCAAAATCCTCATACTTGGTTTAAATTTCTAACCAATCAAGTGAATGCAAGTCACACCTATACAATCTTCTTGTGGGACAAGCTCCCACCATCTTCCGAATAATTAAACGGGCATGCACATTCAACCCACCGGCTAAACTAACACTGAAAAGCGATCAGGAGTCCCTAACCGGGATGCAAAGCCTTTCTCACAGGACACCGACCTCAAATGATACCGATGTTAATACCCATCTTACTCAAAACACCGAAACTCCTTTTCTGCTCATCCGAGCTCTTTATATCACATTCATTGACCAAACTGTGACCTTGGTCCTTACTTCAAATTTCATACTACTCACTGCACCCCACGTGCCGATATACGATAGACACAATTTCCATCATAGCTCTAGAACTGACGATAGGCTAATACTTCATCACATAAGACCTTCCATTTAACTCACTACATGAGAGCTATAACAACATACGGCGAATTCTCATAGCCATCGAATATGCCAATATCTAAGTAGTGGTCCAAGCCACCATAACCCTTCCCGAGATCTGCCTACTCATAACAAGCCCCTAACAGACGAATACTTTAGAATAACATCAATCACCGCGGCCGACAAGTCTCAAATGTACCGCCACAAATCACATGCATAATTCGATCACGTTGCATGAACCGATCATTGACACCAATACGCCAACTCAACTATGGCTGATCAATCTACTTCCTTCCAGGTTATCCTTGATTACCTTAGAAATGTTAATATCTTCCTTCAATACCTAACTTATTCCAACCGCACTTACCCCGAGTGACCTTAAATCACGAGGCCATGCTATCTCAAGAACGACGACCATTTCATGTCTCTCAAATACTACACCACAAGTCAAAACATCATAGATCGTTTTTTTTTGCCTTTCTTCATAAGTTGCTTCAAAAGCTTGAGCCTTAACTGTACTTATAGACTCAGAATTATCAGGCACCACACTTTACCTCTTGAATTCACTAGGACCGCTATTGAGAACCATCCGGTTCTAACTTGCCCCGATACGCAACCAACTCTACTGAATTTCTTTATAACATATGAATACCCTCTCGATAAAGCACCCAGCGGAATCACTTCCCGCAAAGTCTGCACCTATACGAGGCATAAATCATGAATTTTTCCCTCAAGTTTGAACACGAGCCAGTAAGGCTAAACATAACATGCATTCAACAATACATATACTCAAATTACCACACATGGTCCTTTTCCCGAGGCTGAAATAACCCATTAATACGCTAGTATCCAAAATTCACGCAGGTAATTAGCCATGTGACCCAAATCATAAGCGGTGAGACTCTCCCACTAGCTCAAAGCCACTATTACACGACTCTCGAGCACATTAGAAACATTCACTCAAGTCATCTACTCTTATTCAACTGCAATTCACTTGAACCTACGAACATAATCACTTGTGCCGTATTAGCACTCTGACCCCATAGGGTATGACCTCATTCCGATACAACCAAACATTATCCCGCTCCATGCACCGAGCATTCTCTACCAACGACACCTTAAAACATACTATGATTCTCACACACCTACGAAGCACCATGTAGCCCTTGTCGAATATTTCCCCGCTGATAAAAAAATGTAGAGTTTATTAGGGACACAGGAACATCCAAAGTCCCAACATCATACCATACGAGCCTCAACTCTTGCCCATCCGCAAGTTTTCAAGAACTTTTTTTTTTTGAATAGCACCTAAATACATCGCAGGCCAAATCTGATATGACACATGACCCATAATTAGATCGTTGATAGTGAAATCCTTTCACTTAGCACGAAGCCTTCAAGATACATTTTGCTAATCCACGACAATAGCCTTTATCATATGTACGTCTTCATCATAAGACAGCCCAAGTCGTTTAATTTGGTACATGTCCTTCTTAAGACAGTTAAACTCATTTCCCCCTGTATCTCCGATGGCTGAATCCTTCGCTAAATAGATATCTCATATGAACCATATAGTCTTTATTACCACCAACTATCTTTAGATCTACATCCACCTTGCGATTCTACCATTATTGTGACGATTAGGCAGTTAAGTAAATCTTCTCACGACCGTACTATCAACCGAATGCCAGAACCTAGTGCACCCCCACGTGCACAATTGAAGGTCTCTCAGTTCTCTTGCATTATCGATATGGACGACACGCGGTAACAATAGATGAGTAAATTCTTGACTCCCTTGAGATCTCTCTTCAGCGTCACGAACCGTCGGCGCATACTTGATACCGAGTGCGCAATTTCAATACACGAGTGGATGCAAAAGAACATATGATATAGGCTTCAACTGAATAAATGGCGCACGATAAGGAATTCAAAGAATTGAAGAGTTTCCTAAACAGTTACATAGCCCCTCGTAGATAAATACAGACGTCTCCGTATCGATCAGCGAGAATCTAAGTAACCGGTCTGTGTCCCGTGACTCCTATGAACCTAGAGCTCTGATACCAACTTGTCACGACCCTAGTTCACCAATCGTGAACATGTCGTGATGGCACCCAGTCCCCACGACTAGGTAAGCCTAACACGTTGCGGAATATACCAGTTCATGAACATTAAATAAGAAATAGCGGAAAACGATATAAATAAGAATGTAATCCGTGCCGCTTGGCACATACACCCGTCAAACACACTTTATAAACACCACCAAGACCCGGAATCCCACGGGTAACACAGACTAAAAGAAATACAACTGTGGCTCTATGTGTAAAGAGTATCTAAAATAACGAAATGAAGGAAAACATCTACTAGAACTATCAGAATAGAAGGAGGGCCTCCGGATCCGCGGACGTAGCAGATCATACCTCGAGGTCTCCAAGTGTGCTGCCGATATCACCTAGTATGGGCCTGTCCTGATGTACCTGGATCTGCACAACAAAAGTGTGCAGAAGAGTAGCATGAGTACACCACGGCGGTACTCAGTAAGTGCCAAGCCTAACCTCGATGGAGTAGTGACGAGGAAGGTCGTGGCCCTACTGAGAGAACAATAACAAAAAGACAATAACAATAATAAGCAGCTCAAATAATAATAAATCCGAAATAGCAATAATAAAGTGATTACTGCAACCGGCAAAAATTAAGCTAATAACAAGTAACAAAACTAAATCAACAAGTCCAGGACCTGTGGGAATTTAACCCACAGTCCTACTCTATAACCAACAATCCAGGAGCTACGGGAATTTAACCCGCAGTCCCAATAATAGTATCTCTGGGTCTCCGGGAATCGAACCCGCAGCCCATGCCTCAATACCTCAAGATGTGTCTCAATGATCTCAGGATCTCCGAGAATCGAACCCGTAGTCCCTACCAATAACTCGGGATCTCGGGAATCAAACCCGTAGTCCCTACCAATAACTCCCGGATCTCGGGAATCGAACCCGTAGTCCCTACCAATAACTCGGGATCTCGGGAATCGAACCCGTAGTCCCTACCAATAACTCAAGATCTCGGGAATCGAACCCGCAGTCCCTACAAATATCACTCCGGGTCTCTAGGAATCGAACCCACAGCCCTGGGATCTCCGGGAATTGGGAATCGAACCCACAGCCCTGGGATCTCCGGAATTGAACCCGCAGTCCACAAACACAGCAAGTAAAGGAATACACAGAGAGAAATATAATATGCTTAACTATGACTCCACCGAGGACTAGTGCCAACAATTATCAAGAAGTTCAAGTAGGACAATTAGGCAATTAGACAGATAAATCCTACCTAATCATGCTTCCCTAACGAATACCAGGTAGATGTCACAATTTAATAAATTAAGAATAGGAATATCACGAATTGAACAATTCAAGTAAAGTGAGTTACAACAACCAGCGCATGTACACGCCCGTCACCTCGCGTACAAGGCATTTAAACTATCACATAATATCCTAGGGGTAAAGGTTCCCCCACACGAGGTTAGACAAGCCACTTACCTCGACTCCGGTACAAAACCGCTAAGAGACAACTCTCTTGCCGCGAATGTCGGCCTCCACATGCGTAGTATCTGATAAAAATCAATAGAATCACATCAAAATAGGCCAATTGGGCATTACCCAACCAAAACAATTCAAAATACACCAAAACCCACAAGTTGCCAAAACCCGACTTTCGGTACGCTTCTCGAAAAATTACGAAAGTTATATATTCGGGTTCCTTATCTCAACACGAGTCCGTTCATATAAAATTTATCAAAATCGGACTCCGTTTGCCCATTCAAATCAAAGATTTCCTAAAATTTAGGCCTAGGGCTCAAACCCTCCATTAATCCTCCATTAACAGTGAAATAATCATGGAGAAACATCAAAATAAAGTTCTTATATTTACCTCCTTGATGAGACGAGAACAACACCGCGAAAATCACCTCAATCGGAGCTCTAGAACTCAAGATATGTCCAAAATACTAAACTTCTCGGCTTTAAACACTGACCAGGCCCATTTCCGCTTTTGCGGATAATTTTCGCATAGGCGGGACCGCCTTTGCGGTTCTATTTCCGCTTTTGCGGTTCCGCATCCGCGGTCAAATTCCGCTTCTGCGGTTCTGACAGACACCAGCACTTTTTGCTCGGCACGGAAATGAGCATAACATTCTCATACGATGTCCAAATTCGACGATTCTTTTTGCTATGGCTCCGAAATTACGATACGGATCTAATGGTTCAAACAAAACTGAATTTGGAGATCATTTACCTAATATGGTACCCCTTTATGTTCAAAGAAGCAAAGGTTGAAACATCAAATAAGAGCATGATCACAACCCGAAACACACCCGAGGCCCCCGGGACCCCAATCAATCATACCAACCAACCCCAAAACACATTACGGACTTGCTCGAGGCCTCAAACCACATCAAACAACTCTAAAACCAAGAATTACACCCCGATTCAAACTTTATGAACATTGAAGTTTCCAACTTCTATTTCCGATGTCGAAACCTATCAAATCGCATCCGATTGACTTCAAATTTTGCACACACGTCCAAAATGATATATCGAAGCTACAGAAACTTTCGGAATTCCATTTTGACCCTCGGATCAAAATCTCACCTATCAACCGAAATTCGCCAAAATACTAACTTTGCCAATTCAAGCTTAATTCTACACCGATCATCACAAAAATATTCCGGACACACTCCTAAGTCCCAAATCACCTAACGAAGCTATCCGAACCATAAGATTTGCATTTTGAGTCCGATATCAAAATTTCCACTTCCGGTCAAATTTTCTCAAAAACCTTCAATTTTCTATCTTTAGCCAAACGACTCCAAAATGACCCACTGACCTCCGAATTCACTTCCGATCGCGCTCCCAAATCCAGAATAACCATACGGAGCTACTCCTAGTCTCGGAATCCCAAACGGACATCAATAACACTAAAATGCATTTTAAGCCAAATTGATGCAATTTCTTCTAAAATGCTATCTTCCATAATATGCGCCAAAACGCTCCCGGTTTATCCAAAACCCGATCCAGGCATACGCCCAAGTCCGAAATCATCATATGAACCTGTTGGAACCTTCAAATCTCAATTCCGAGGTCGTATACTCAAAATTCTAATCCTAGTTCATTTCTTCAATTTTAAGCTTTGGAAATGAGAATTTTCATTTAAATTTGACTCCAAACTTCTTGAATTTTAATTCTGACCATACACACAAGTCAATATACTTGAGATGAAGTTGCTCATGGCCTCTAGGTGGAATTATATGTACGAAAGTTTAGTAGTTGCTTACGAATATAGGAACCCTATTAATGTAACGTTCAATGCTCGGGTTGGGGGTGTGGATGATGATGAAATGCTTACAACCCAAGATTGGACTAATGTTAAAACTCTTATAGATTTTTTAGAACATTTTCACACTGCTACAAATGTATTTTTCGGACAATATTATCCAACTATTTCTAATTGTTTAGTTTATATTGCAGTATTATGTGTATTATTTGTGGATTATAACGAGGGTGGGCCTATTTATGAACTTGCTATAAATGCAATGAAAGAAAAATTTAAAAAATATTTTTTCCCTATCCCTCCTATTTATGGTGTAGCATCAATTTTAAACCCTACAATGAAATTAGGAGGTCCTCATCTTTGGTATACAAATATTTATAACGCTTTAGATCTTACAGTAGAAGAACGTGCTACTCTTGCAGATGCAAAAGCATCAATTAAAATTAATACTCAAACAATTTATAATGCATACCAACAAGCCTTACAAAATTCTAGGCCAATTGTTCCAACCTCTACTCCGTCTACTTCACAGTCGTCCAAAAGAGTCGTGGGCTTGAAGGCACTTAAATCTTGGACGAAGTTTAGGGGTTCTCAAGGAGATAATTTTGACGAATCTTCCCATCTAAATGAGCTTCAAGTTTATTTGTCGCAGGGACTAGAGAAGGAGAATCCAGACGTGAGTTTTGAGCTTTTGGAATGGTGGAAGTTACGGGAAAAACATTTTCCTGTTCTTGCAAGGATGGCTCGCGATATATTATCTATTCAAGCTTCAACAGTTGCATCAGAGAGCGCCTTCAGTCAAGCAAAACTTCAAATAGGAGATCATAGAGCAGCTATGAGGGAGAGCTTGGAGAAGTCAGTGCTATTTAGAGATTGGATCCTCTCGGAAAGAAGAAACTTTGGACTTGCAGAATCACAACCGGATGTGGATGACGCTTACGAAGAAATGATTGCAGAGCTTGGTGAGGATGCTGCTTCGCCGGGAAGTGGTGATGAACAAGCTTCTTTTCCACCACCGCCAACGGAACCTCCTCCAAATCTTGAAGGATTTATGAGATTTGTTAGAGATATGTAGATTGTGTTGTAAATTGTACTTTGGCACATCTTATTTAGTTTTTTTTCCTTTTAATGGTGGTATTAGTACTTTGTTATGCTCATTCCAATGGGGGAGAGAAGATTAATAAAGATATGTCATTTTTAGTAATAAAAATTATTACACAAGTTTTTGATTTATCTCTTAATACATAATATATATCTATTTAATACATATACATATAATATATATACATAATATATATTATATATATACATAACATATAAACTTAACATATATATATCATTAAAAGGATCTCTGGATAGGCATGCGGTAGTCCGCGTAGCCTATACACAGATACAGTAAATTGTATCCTTTAGCTTAAGGACCGGCGGTAATCCGCACAATCAATAAGGACTCAAGAGTCAAAAATATAGAAGAATTTTACAAAGCTTAATGACTGTATGGTAACCTTTTACCCGAGCAAGGGGCCTGTCTGGAACACACTAGTTATCTGTACTAGCTCTTGTCTAACCGTTCTGACCGTGATGAAGATGCCCTAACGCACTCAACTTAGCGGGCTTAAAACACGGCTTGTTAAACGGAGCTAATAAAGATAGTAATGTACCCGACTGTACCACCATCTCAGAACCAAGTCAAAAATTCTTTATAAAATTCCTTTATATTTTGATAAGTCTAGATCTTTCATAGTAAACAAGTATAAGAAGTTAGAAAACTAACATAGACATGAATATTCTTAGCCGGACATAGTCACGGCTTACAGAGAGGAGAAGGAGAAGACAGAAGAGATGAAGAACAAGAGTACCTTAGCCCTTTGGAGAATACGTATCACTGTATTCTTTTTTGAAAATAAAACTTTACAAAGAGAAAGAGATATTTACAATAGAGAAGAGAGAGAGAGAGAGCTTTCAAGAAGAAAGGTATTTTCTTCCTTGCCTTCCTAATGAATGAAGGCTCCTATTTATAAAAGAAAAAAGAATCTATCAATAGTAAAAAGTGGGTCCCTTATGTGGGTCCATACACAGTGTTTTTACTGTTTATACAGTGTTTCTACTGTTCATGAATAGTAAGTATGTCCCTCATGCGGGCCTTTGCACAGTATATCTACTGTTCACCTGTCTTGTCAGTAGGTCCGGCGGCTTTATTGTTTCTTTTTTCCGTCTTTTTCCACTGTTTGGAGGAAATTTTCCACCTTGTGGATCTCGTTATCAGATAATATTTTCTCAGTTTCCATCAGCTGAGAGTCTTGTAAATCTTCGTTGCTTATTTCACTTTGCATTGATGAGTCAGACTTTTCAGTTTTATTAATAGTCTCTATCAAGTTTCTTTTAACTTCGTCCAGGTATTGCTGGATTAGTTCGGTTTTATCTCCTTCCTGAATAGAGATTCTTCGGGCAATATGCCTCACTGAACAATCATCATATAAGATGGTTTTCTGAGACACCTCCGAGTATAACTGGATTTGTGACTTAATGGTGTCTAATAACTCTTGTCCATAAAGTTGCTTTGTTTTGGGATCAATTTTCATTAATTTATCCCAGAAATTATTGTAAAATACCATGTATAAGCAAGGGATTTTTTCTTCGGTATAACCGAATTCTGGATTCCATTTATGAATCCAAGGGATTGAGAATTCAATAAAGAAATATAATTGATCTATACGTTCCAAAAAACATATATGATCTGCATGGTATAACTGGGTAAGAAATGGCGAAATCTTCGTCCATTCTTTGTATAACTTCAGAAATGGTTCAGGTAAAATATTTACCGTAGGGCCATGATATGACCACCAGTTTATAAACCAGTTTGGAATAGGTGCAGAGAATATCTTTGCACATATCTTGATAAACCAAGTATGCTTATGTCGATCATTATTGTAGTATAGCACTTTATCAAATGCTGTGATATAATCCCAGTAGGTGAAACTCATAAGGGATTTGTTTAGACTTATATGCCTTTCTTTCATGGTAGATATTCCCCATTCGTCAACAGATATTATCTATTTGATAATAATCTTTGAGAAGCTATAAACATTCTCGGAAGTATTGTAACCAGAGAAGTGTTGAATCTCTGCACTACCCGTAGTTGTAAGGATAGTTTCATAATAAGATCGGGTTTTATATGATTCACCCGGATAATATAATCCATTAATAAGGTATCTCTGGAATATCTTCCACGGCTCGTCTTTTCTCTGAATTTCAGAGTTTTCCAAAAGAAATATCATTTCTTTCTTGAGCAATTTCTCATAGGATTTAGTATCTTCATCCTCTTTAGCGATTGAAGCAAATGTATCACTTTGCTTTTTGCTAGCTAAATATGCTTGTAAGTGCCCGTATAACGGACTGTCTTCTGGGATATCTTCCAGATGTATTGAAGAAGAAGAAGAAGATTCTTCTTGCTGGACAATTTTTGAATTTATCAATTGTTTTCTTCCCGATTGTATTATTGGGGAAGATGAGGATCCATATGACGATCCTTGATATGATCGATTTTGATAATTTGAGGATGATCGAGAGGGTGTTTTTCCCTTACCTCTTCCTCTGGTGGCCCAAGGAGGGTCCATTCTGCACAGATAGTAAATCATTCAGAAAAGTAGAAATCTTCGTCACGGTATAACCAATTAAGATCCTGATTAGAAACATCAGAATAATCATGAATTGAAAATTCAAAATCATCGACCATAATCGAAGTGATTACTTTATCAATAATAAGACTTTGTAAGTCTTTATTTAAAGGAATCGCTCTTATAATAGAAATAAGAGTCTCATCGTTGAAGAAGTTGGTGTAATAACTCATTATTCAAGATATTCACGAGATAAAAAGTCAGGAAGAGAGTTATCAATTCCCTTTTTATAAACAATTTCAAAATCAAAAGGTGCTAGTTGAGCCTGCCATCTAGCAAACATGAGCTTAGAAACATCATGCTTAAAATCTTTGTCAAACATATATTTGACAGATTGGGCATCAGTTTTTATTAAAAACTTATGATTGTACAAATCGTCTTGAAATTTTAAAACACATTTGACAATTGTCAACATTTCGTGGGCCACAGTAGCATATTTCTTCTGGGCATCGTTCCACTTTCCAGAGTGATATCTTATCAGATATTCTCTTTTATCAATGGGATTTATTTGTTTCAAAATCCCACCATAACCGATGTTGGATGCATCAGTCTCAACAATCTTTTGCCAAGTAGGATTGGCCAAAGTTAAGCAAGGTAAAGCTTTTACCCTTTGCTTAATATTTTGGACTATTTTTGTATGTAAATTAGTCCAAGGTTGTTTGTAGGTCTTTTTTAGCCGGTCGTATAATGGGGCTAAATCACGCGACAAGTCTTTAATAAAAGGGGAGACATAATTAAGGCTTCCTAAGAACCTTTGTAATTGAGTTCTATCAGTAATAATATCAGAAAATTTAGAAGCAAATTCAATTGCACGTTGTATAGGGGTTATCTTTCCCCGACAAATATTATGTCCTAAAAATCTAACATCAGTTTGAAATAAACTCATTTTTGGTTTAGAAATTACCAAACCATTTTGTATAACAATCTTTTTGAAAATATCAAGATGTTTGATATGTGTTTCAAAGGTTTTTGAATAAACCAAAATATCATCAATATAAACAATGATGAAATCCAAATATGGATTAAAAATGTCATTCATGATTTTTTGAAATTCAGAAGGAGCATTTTTTAGACCAAATGGCATAACATTCCATTCATATTGTCCAAAGGGAACATTAAAAGCGGTTCTATAAGTATGCTCTTTAAAAATTTGAATCTGCCAATAACCAGATTTTAAATCGAATTTTGAAAATATATTAGCATCATATAAACGAGAAAGAAGATCCCTTTTATTGGGGATCGGATATCTAATCCATTTTAAACTCTTATTAAGAGGTTTGTAATTGATAACTAATCGGGGAATTCCTCGTTCTTTTTCTGCAGCATTATTAACGTAAAATGCCGAACAAGACCAAGGGAATTTTGAGGGCTTTATCAGACCTCTTTGTAAGAGACTATCAATCTGAGTTTTACAAAAGGCGACCAATTCTGAATTCATCTGGCATGGTCGAGATTTTGTAGGAATATTATCCTCAGAAAAAGTATCTTCGTAAGGAAGAGTAACAATATGCTTTTTTCGGTTCCAAAAAGCACTAGGATGATCGGCACAAGTATCAATAGCCAATTTTTTAGAAATCAAATTGATTTTTTCTTTTGTTTTAGCAGAATTTATTGTATCAAATATGTTCATGCTAAATAGTTCTAATTGCAAAGAATCTACATGCTTTTGTTTCATGTCAATTAAAGCATTGATATCACGAGTTACAGGATTTGTAACAAAAGAATAATAAATATTTTTATTATTATAAGTAGCATTAAAACCTTTTGCATCAATATTGGTAAAAGGATAAACAACATTTATAAAAGGAGTTCCTAAAATAATAGGAGGATATAACTGATTTTTAACCAGAAAAAAGAAGTGAGGAATGCAAACTTTATTTTGACAAATATGCGTGTTAGGTAGTTTATACTTTATATCTAAAGCATGGCCAGAAGCACATTTAACCATATGAGTAGTTTTTTGAAAATATTTAGTGGGAACTAATCCCTCTTGGATGCAACTAACATCTGCACCACTATCAATCATAGCAACACCATAAATTGTGAAATCGTTATTAACGAGAATAGTACAATTAATGTACCATTTATGAGCAGTCACTATTTGCATCATTCCTAGAAACATATCCTTAGCAGGACTGATATCTAGAGAAGGAGATTTTTTTTCCTCAGTAGCAGTATTTTTACCTTTATTGGTAGGTGACCGAACTAGAGAATTATAATTTTCTAGTTGAATAATCCGGTGATCATGAATCATTTGATTCTGTTTAAGAGATTTAATATCTCTTTTCAGATTTTCAATTTCCTCCTTTAGATCATTAAAAGAGGCATCGCGAGTCACATTGACTCTATTTTCTCGTCGTCTATTGATTTCATCAATCGTATAAGGGGGAGTATACTCAATCCTTTTCTTGGAAAAGAAATCATTTGAAGACTCGGTAGTATTACTAGAGCTTGAAGCAAAATTAATAATTTTTTGACGAAGTTTATCGTCCGTAACTTCTTTTAAAAGATCTATGACATTTTCAGAAGAAATAGTTTGCACATTCAAATCTTGAAAAACAGCTTGTAATTTATAAAATTCATCATTTTCACAAGTACAAGCAGTGCTATTACAGGTTACACAGGAAGATATATCACGATCTTCTTTAGTATCTAATTTAATCAAGTCAGCTTCGGATTCGTATTCGGAAGAATCTGAGATATAATCCGATTCAGATCCGGAAGTGTACAAAAGACCATAAACCTTGTTGTAAGATTCATTGTCTAGCTCTAAAGCTTTAAGTTTCTGAAGCTTACAATTTGGAGCTATGTGGCCAAATTTTCCACATTTGTAACACTTAATGTTTGCAAGATCCCGTTTGAATCTATTTTTCGCAAATCTAGTAGATTTACGATGTGCCTTTCTAGTATCACGCTCTTCTTTCGATCTATATCTAGATCTTCTCTTTCGATAAGGCTTATCGGAATAATCAACGTTATGACGCTTATAACTCTTTTTTCTTGAGTTATTAGGCATTCCAAACTGGGTACAGAAGTCTCCTAATTGAGATCTTTCTTGGCGCCTAGTATTCTTAATTTGTTGAGCTAGATGTAGCTCATTACAAAGTTTTAACCCTTCTTGGGTACAAATTCCTACCAAATTACCATAGGTAAAGGTGTCATAGGGAATATGAGTATTATTTCCCCTTAGGGTATTTCTTACCCTTTCGGCGAACAAGGGGGGAAGACCATCTATAAACTTTGCTTTCCAAAAATCGGTAGCATTCTCGAGTAATTCCATAACCTGACTAAGAAATGTATCTTTATACCAACGAAATTCGCTGAGATTCTTACATCTCAGACTATTTAAAAGAATACGAACATTTTCATTTTGGTTGGTAAATCTACCACTAAAATAAAGACCACCAGGCCCGGGACCGTCTGGACCGACCCGCCAGGCCCGTTTAGGCCCGGGACCAGCCCAGAATACACCATTAAGCTACACCCCCCTTCACGTATTGCAAGTAGCTCTATCTTGGAATTGCGTCACCTCTCTAAATTGCAGTCTAACTACATCTACTCCGACTAAATAATGTTTACCTTTAAGTTTTTTACATGCCTCTAAGTATTCTGAAAGATAAGCATATCTGAAGTCTCGCGACAGAACTTTCCTTTCTCGAATCCTTTTTTAGCTCATTTAGTGCTCAAAGAGTAATTTTGAATTTTCAGTCAATCTTCAGTGTTGCAACAACTAATTTGACATAAAAAATTATCATCTGCTTTTATAGTAATTCCAGCAGCTGTTGCTACAAAGCTATACATATTTTTGGTCATATCAATTAGAAAGTATAGAATTGCAATAATATAGATCTGCTCACGTTGGGCCCGGGCAAAGCTCGGGCTATCCCTCCACTAGTTTAATAAGGTGTACCAACCACTACGATGATAATGTAGTCGATCGGTTCCCAAATATTATATATTCCTTACGTTTTATACACGTCATAGACATTTTTGCAGATGGCTAAAACCAGAAAGAAAGAGAAATGTTGGTACTTCTTAGGTATAAGCATTTTTAAGGGGTAAAAAGGGGCTAAAATCTCGGTAGGAATATGCATTGAAAGTTGTTATTCTTGACAAGAGAATAACATGAGATAGGTGCTGCAAGTTGGAATATCCAGCCAAAGAGAAAATGTTGTAAGATAAAGTCTTTTCTTCCTTTCTTGTCTTTTTATTTTGCACTAATTGCTAGCTGAGGGAATGGCAAAGGGCTAACGTATCTATGAAAAATATATTAAATTGGAGAGCATCAATTATCAAGATTGTCCGATTTGGTCAAACAGAAGAATGTGAGAGAGTTAATGGAACGCGTCAATATAATCCCATCTGTAAAATATTTCAGATAATTTGATTCTTTCTTATTTTTGCGTGTAATTACGCTTCATAAAATTAAAGTTAAAACAGTCAGTCAAATGAAAAAGCGGTACCTAAAATACCTTTTATTTTTATGCTACCAACATAAAATACCTACAAAATTCAAGTCGTAGCCATTTAAAAATCATATTTTGCGTGACAAAAAATTTGTTGTGAGTAAATTGTAGTTTAAACAGAGACAATTAAATAATTGTCACTAATTGTTTGCATTATTAGTGACAAAAACTAATGTCATAATAAATTAGAAACTTTTGTAGCTAAAGTTTTCCATGTTTAACTACAAAATTTATTTTGTCACTATTGTAATAACGCATTATTTGTGACGAAATTTTTTCGTGTCCAAAGTTTTACCAATTTTAAGACAAATTATGATTTGTCACAAATTGGACACATCATTAGTGACAAAATAATATGTCACCAATTGTATAACATTTGTGGCTAATGCTATATTAAATAATGGCGCCAATTTATTTTTTGGTGGGAAACTTTAGTGGACAAAACTTTTGCTACGATATTTTATGTTTTGTCACTGAAAGTATGCAGATTATGTATTTAAACACGAAACATAACTTTTGTCACGAAAAGTGAATAATTAGTGACGAATTTTATGTAGTGGCTAAAAATTTTGTAGCTAAATATCACATTTGTTATAGTGTCAAAGTCGATTGGCAACTCACCTAAAACCAGTGGAGGTCTGGGTCTCCATAAAGCAAAGGATTAAAATATTTATAATTTTGCTAATTTAGCCTGGAAAATCATTATAAATCCTATCACCTTATGGGCTAACTTATTTTATTACGAGAAAAATACACTATTGATCTTCTTTTAAAAAGTATTTAAGAAAATGGTACTATTTGTTATTTATTCCATATATATCACATTTTTTATAATAGTAGCACGGTGTAAAAAATTATGTGCACAATTAATGAACAACACAGATTATGGAATCACTTTTATTCTTATTTATCTTTTTATGTTCTCTCTCCTCCTATTTTCCATTCTAAATTTTATAGATGCTTAATTTAGCAATCAAATATTTTGTCTTTTTATATTCTAGTTTTTTAAAATCAAGCATTCAAATGTTCTCCGAATATTTTCAGTACTCTAAATATATCCTTTTATAGTATAAATAAAATATATCATATATATTATACCTAGTATATACATATATTAAATACTATCATTATGCTACTTATACATGTATTGTATACATATATGTATATACTTTTACAATACCATCTATATTCTTATTCTATGTCATATATATTATACCTAGTATATACATATATTAAATATTGTTCTTATGTTCATAGTTTCTCTCTAAACAAAGTATTGTTTAAAGTTTGAGGTTTTGAATGCCTGTTGAATTTGAAGTTGTCGAGTAATTTACGACTTTAGGCTTTGGTCAGCCATAAGGGAATCTCCGTAAGGCCAGAGTGGCAGGATAGATTCAAGGTGGTTCGGTCCCTGAGATCATTCAACAAATTCAAGTAATATCCAAGATTAACTTTCTTCAATATTCCTGTTATGAGACTTACTATTTACATAATTCTAATATTTATCTTTTATCAACCTTTAATCACAATATATATACATACAATGGTTGAATATTCACTATAGTCTGTATATTAATACACTAAAAATATTATTATAATTTATAAACTATTTAATACCACCATTATACTGCGTAAAAAGTTATGTTAACATACAATTAAAAATAAAACTTTATACCAATGATATATATATATATATATATATATATATATATATATATATATATATATATATATAATTCGACATTGTTTGACATAAACATGCATGGTCGTGTTAATTTGCAACATGACACATAAAAAATTTCGTAAAAGAAGTGTAAGATATGTTTTCCAAAAATGAAATACAGTGCTTTAATATCATTTATGCATGTAGCAATAGAAAGCGCATGGCTAATTACTCATACGAAATTCAAGAGTTCTTTTCATTAATGTTGGACGCTAATTTAGGAAGTTATGTCCATTAAAAGAGAAGAATTATAACCGTTTTGGACTTTTTTAAGGAATTGAATGCTCTACTTTTATTTGGAACGTGATTCTTGGTCTATATAATTTTTATCTTCCTGCTAAGAATGTATTTATTTAGCTGTCTTTTTTGTAGATTAATGGAATATAATCATAAATGAGTCAAGAATCATTACCAAAAGCTTCCTCTGAATATCCCCCAAAATTTCGTCCAAATTCGAGCTCTCTATCTCAAGTTTTGATAAAAATTGATAAACCCTCGTTTTGAAATGTTTATAACTGCCCAGTAATCCCTTCTTGACGAATGCAAAGAACCCTAGCATTCGCGAAGTACAAATTTGTCTCAGTCCAAAATTCTTCATTGCGAACGCGATGGTATAATCGCAAACGCGAAGCTTACTTAGCTGGACCCTACGCAAAAGCGAGACCATTATCGCGAACGCGTAGGCAAAATGCCAGGATGATTGGTTGACCAGCTTCCTCTACGCGAACGTGGTACCCTCATCACGAACACGTAAACTTATTACCTCAGAGCTTCGCGAACACGAAGCACAAATCCTCTCCTATCTCCAGCTCCTCTTCACAAAACTCCCCTAGCGAACGCCAAAAAGAAAACAAGAATCTGGAAACACCAGAAATTTTGCAACTTCCGTAAGTCATATATTAGTTTGTTAACCACCCGGAATGCACCCGAGGCCCTAGGACCTCAACCAAATATACCAACAAGTCCCAAACACTATACGAACTTAATTGATCCTTTAAATCACATCAAACAACGCCAAAAATTTAAATCACCTTCCAATTCAAACTTAATGAATTATGGAACTTAAAACTTCTACAACCGATGTTAAACCCTATCCAATCATGTCCGGTTGATTCTAAATTTTTCACATAAGTTATAATTGATATTACGGACCTATACCAACTTCGGAATTGAAATCCGACTCTGATATCAAAAAGTCCACTTCCGGTCAAACCTCTCAAAACTTCAACTTTCGTCATTTCAAGCCTAATTCAGCTACAGACCTTCAAAATACAATCTGAACGCGCCCCTCACTGCGAAATCACCTAACTAAGCCACCAAAACCAACGAAACTCCATTTCGAAGTCGTCTTCACACAGTTCCAACTACGGTCGAAATCCTAGAACTTAAGCTTCCATTTTAGGAGTAAGGGTCCCAAATCACTCCGAAACTAAAAATCAAACATCCCGGCAAGTCACATAAGCTGAAAAAGATACGTGAAAAACAGTAAATAGAAAATCAAGGCTATTACTATTAAAATGACCGATCATATCGTTACATCGCATTATATATTTTCACATGTAATTAAGCCCGTGAATGAACTAACGAGGCAATGAGCAAGTCAAACAAGATAAAGATCACTCTGGACCGCCTGAAAATTCTTGGGGCCATAATGTTGCCACAATATGGCCTCTTGCAGATTTAGATTTTTGCGTAGATTTGAATCACAATCAACAGTGATAATTATGACATTGTACAGCCATTATAAAAATAATAATTATATATATATATATATATATATATATATATATATATATATATATATATATATATATATATATATATATATATATATATATATATATAATTAGGATCAAATATAAATAATTTTTATCACGCGCAAAAAGTAATAATTGCAATTTGGGCTATTTGTTTTTATAGATGTTTCGTTTGGGCTGTTTTTGATAGATATTTCGTTTTGAACTAGTTTTAGTTGAAACTATTTATGGACCGATAGTTTCCCCATTAATACCGTTGTTGTTTCTTGAACAACATTATTTACTCCAAATTTTAATGAAAAATTTTCATAAAGCACTATATTTTAGTAGTAATTAATTATTTATAGATACCATTTGTTATATTATGGATTATACATACCTTTTGCGTGGTTTCAAGATGTATTGATGTATTTAAGCTATTGTATTCATGAATACATTAGCAAAAATAGGCGTGAATCAGGGAAGTCCAACTAATCAGTTGTTATATTCGAGTGTATTTGACTATATTCATGGAGTGAAATATGGAATTACAGCTGGACAAATTATTGTATTCGACTGTATTTACGGCATGAAATAGGTGATTACATTGTTTTAAAATGGAAAGTGAATCAATTAATAATAATAGACTCCTAATATAACTCAACAAACTCAATTATAACACACATTTTGTATTTTTCAGTTAATAAAAATATTCTCAACTGAAAAATACCCCAAAAATATAGCAATCTTCAGAGAAATTATATAATACATCTGAATATATAAATTATATTAATAAATATGAATATATTCATCGCATATAGAGAGATAGTAAATATAATAAAATACATAGAATACAACGGGATACATTAGAACACAATGAACAAAAAAGACGACGAATATAATGAAATACATAGAATACATTGAAATACATAAAAGCCATATGTATTATATCAGCTCAATTCGAGTATTTTTTCTTGTTTGCCACTATTACACTGCCACTGACGCCGACACCAAATTGATAAGATAAGTTTATTACACATTTACAATTCAAGATATTTGACAGCGTGTAACTAACTATCTCGGCCGCCGTCAACAAAAATTGCGCCTTTGTTAAAGGAAGAGCCGGAGGAAAACAATTTGAAGGACTGGCACACGAAAGTTACGCCGGAAAATTTTTGGAACTTGAAAAATCTTCGAATAAAATGGTCTATGTCCTCCATGTAATATACGGGTCTCTAATTCGATTCTCAAAAGACCAGCACAAATCAAGGAAACAAGGACAGAGAATGGGATCGGATACAATTCGATTCAAATAATTTGATGGGAAGGAGATCGGAAGTTTTAATGGGACGAAGGAAGAGAATGAGATGTATTAATGTAGAAAGAGAAAGAATATAGTATAACTGATTAGTGTATTTAGTGGCTTAGGGCTAGGAGGTAATTAAAATTAAATATTTTGCTATAAACCTTAAAAGATATCTATAGAATATAATTTTTTTAAATGATATTTATTTAAAATAAATAATGTATTAATCTTTGATACAAGAGATAAAAATTCTAATTTTAGAATGTCCGATTGCATATTTTAGACTTTTTAAGTGCATGATAATTCAAACATATATACATCTGTATCTGTTTATATTTGCATATTTTATTGTATACATGTGTGTGTCATTATTGTATGATTGACAGCGAAAAAATTCAATTAAGAATATCAAAGTCGATTGGCAAATCTTTAATTCGTCATACCAATGATAGAAAAAATATTACAAAAATATCAAAGTCGACTGTCTTACTAAAGATAGAAAAAATGATTAAACAAAAACATATTTGTCATTTTGATATTTTAAGTTGTATCATTGATTTTTTATTGTCATATTTTATTTTCAGACAGAGGTTTTTGCTGTTAATTTAATTCGGATGTGTATGTCTATAACATTTTCATTGTGTTTGTATTATTGACTTTTTGTCATAATGGTTAATTTCTAATTCCTTCAAGTGGTTAGGTGAAATTGTCCTCTACAATAAAAATAAGTGAATTACTAATTCACACGCAAGTAAGGAATATAAATATGTTAATAATGAGGTAACGAAAATTTGGATTTATTAGAGGCGAATCTTCATTGTATAAGGGCATACACAGATATTATTAGAGGCGAATCTTCATTGTAATTTAAAGTTTACATAAATCCAACATTTTTTTTATAAAAACCCGGTATATATTTAGAAATTTACTAAATATTTGAATGTGATTCATACATAGAGCTGTCAAAACGGGATAGTCCAGCCCAATTCAACCCAAGCCTCGTGAGCTTTTAAATTTGGTGAGCTAGGGCCAGCCGGCCCTCCATCTATATGGGCCTTAAAATGTCCAGTCCAGCCGTATGAGGGTCACGGGCTAGGGGGGTTGGCCCTTCAATTTAAAAAAAATATTTTTTCAAATGTTTAGATATTTTTTTTGTGACATAATCTATTGATCATATGAACGACTTCTGTTTATTAAGAGTGTACAAGAATCTTGATATTTGTCAATGAATCCCGTAATTGAAATGCAAATTTTTTTATATCTCTAGCTCTTTTTTTTTTAACGTTACATGAATACTTTTTTAGTACTTCTCTCTCACTTTCCTTAGGTTCAGGAATTGCTTCAATAAGTTTATATGTTAAGATTTTTTAATTTAGGTTTAACATTATTTATTGATTTCATCATAATAGTTCGCATATTTTTTAAAATTCATGAAATTTGCTAGCATTGTCAATTTTTTTTGGGTATTAAAACTTGACATTTTCATACACATAAGAGCAATTTAATATCAAATAATATATTAAAGTAACCAAACCTGATTATTGACTACTTAAAGTAATATTTTCTTTTGAAAAAAATTATTATTGGCCATTTAAAACTTTCCTAGTTCGTTGTTAATTAAGAAAAAGAAAAAAATAATTTTGTCCTGCTATATGCATGTTAAAAAAATAAATTCGTATTGATATGGAAAGGTAAATGAGCAATCCAAGGTTGGGAAATAGGGATTATAGTTAATGTTTTTTTCGTTGTTTCTTTTTTAAAATGTTCAAATTCGAATTTAATTAATTATTGGCCCACGGACCGGCCAAGGCCCAACCTCGTTTAAGCCTCAAGGGCCAGCGGGCTAACTTGGGTAAGGCTTATAAGCCTCAATTTTAAATGAGCTAAAAAATCTCAACCCAGCCCTACCCAAGTCCATTTTGACTCTATTTATATATTATTATATATTAACTTAATATCGTCGTAGAAAGTTATAAAATTTAAATTCTAAATTCTCTTATGGCTATTCTACCACAGACTTGCTTGTTCCTTTTTTATTTATAACTTTAAATATATAACGTGTAGTCATATATGTTCTACAAAGGTACTCAATTGATACAGTTTCTAAAGCTTCTTGTGTTTCACTATTACGTGAAGAAAAAGGGGGGGGGGGGGGAACGAGAACTAGGCAAGAATTCAAACAAACCAACATATATAAGAATGCAATGTGCATAAGTCTTTTTTTTTTTGTTTCCTGCCCAATGTCCGGTACGCATATTAGAGTCCAACGAAATTCAGGTTTACATAATGCGTTTCCTAATAAAGACGATTCCATACCCAAGGTTCGAACCCAAGACCCCTAATTATGAATGAAAGAGTACTTACCACTCCATCACAATCCCTCTTGGTATGTATATAAGTCTTAAACATTTGAACATTGCTAGATTTATGAGGAAATTGATAATGCACAACAATCTCCTCTTTTAATCATCAAAACCTTCTTATTTTACCATAATAATCACAAAAAATATTTTATTTAAAGCAATAACACAATATGATACTCTAAATCGGGGATGGAATAGCTCGCAAAGGATGGGCTTTGGCTAAGGTGATACCAAACTTTTCCTCCATATCTAAATCTTTTGGTGCAAGCCCCGCTTCGAGCTTCCAATTGAAGGAATTCAATAGCGACCCCACCATTACCGGAACCATTCTTAATGCCAATGGCAAACCAGGGCATATTCTTCGACCAGCACCAAACGGAATTAATTCAAAATCTTGCCCTCGTATATCCACATCCGAACTCCAAAACCTCTCAGGCTTAAACACTAAAGGATTCTCCCAAGAAGTAGAATCACGACCAATTGCCCATGCGTTGACTAGTACCTGTGATCCCTTCGGGATGATATAATCACACAGTTCAACATCCTGCACTACTTTACGCGGGACTAAGAACGGAACGGGTGGATGCATTCTTAAGGTTTCTTTGATAATGCATTGCAAGTAAGGAAGTTGGGAAACATAAGCTTCTTCTACTATTTTTCCTTTTCCAATGACTTTTGCAAGCTCATCTTGTACTTTTTTCATTATTTCCGGTTGTCTAATTATTTCTGCCATCGCCCACTCTAATGTGCTTGTAGTTGTATCAGTCCCCGCGCCAAATAGGTCCTGTAACATTTGTACCTCAAAGAATATAATAACTTAAATATAGTAATAAAAAGAAATTATAATAGAACACTGCACAATTCACCGTAACAAACAGGCTAACGTACACAGTACAAAAATTAGAACATCTTAAATCAAGTACATCATATTCTCTTACCCGATGAACACAAGTTCCTATACACATGGCCGGAGCTAGAAACTGAAGGCAAGTTAAGCCGAACCCATAAACATTAGTTTAGACTCTATATTTGTCCTAAGCTATTTACTATGCAAATATTTTTTAATACAAAATCCAGTAGCATAAAAATGATATAGAATATTTAACCTATAAACTTTAAATTTTAGTAAATTAATTTTTCTGTATAAGGTAAATTAATGTCGAAAACCAATAAACAAATCAACCTCATATTCAATCCAGCCGTTCAAATATGTAATTAGCCCGATTATTTTTAAATTTCTAAATTATAAAGTATATATAGGGTCGATTGAATATATTTGACTAGCCGAGAGTGACGTGCATATGTTTTAATATTTCTAAATATATGTCTTCTTCTCTTACTGGGTTTGGAGGCCTAGAACGAAGGGAAAATAATAATAACTTGTAAAATTTCATCCTTTAACCCTAAAATGTAAAATAGTTATATTACGGAGATTCTATGCACAAATAATCGGCCAACTATACAACAACAACAACAACAACCCAGTATAATCCCACTTAGTGGGATCTGGGGAGGGTAGTGTGTACGCAGACCTTACCCCTACCCTAGGGTAGAGAGGCTGTTTCCAAATAGACCCCCGGCATCCTTCCCTCCAAGAACTTCCCACCTCGCTCTTGGGGAGACTCGAACTCACAACCTCTCGGTTGGAAGTGGGGGTTGCTTACCATCAGAGCAACCCCTCTTGTCATAAATTTGGAATCGGCCAACTATATTGTTTATATATTTTTTCTAGTCGGTAGACGTATATTATACATAAATATACATTTATTATACATCAGCCTAAGTGGTGACCTAAATCTTTTTTTTCTTTAAATTCTACGTAGAGGGATACTATTTTAAAATCATTTTAACTCATGATGGTAATTAATGATAAAGTAGAGATAAATTAGAAGAGAACGAACCAGGAACATGGACTTGATGTGATTATGATTGATCTCTTGAGGGTTTTCTTCGCAGATATTGAGAAAATCTTCCAAAACATCACTCGTTGCACTACTAAATCTACTCTTTTCCCTTACTCGCTCGTTGATTAAACCATCAAAAAGTTTCATCAACTTACCAAAATGAAATGTTACACGACGCCTTATCCCTTGAGGATCAATCTTTTCAAGTATAGGGAAAAAATCTACTAGGTTAGGCTTTCCAACCTCAGCCATAATGCCCCAAATCACATCCTTCAGCTCAACCTATAAATCCAAAAAACATAGCAAATGCACACAGTGACGACGTCAGAAATTTCTCCAATGGCGTTCAAATTTGAAAGAAGTGGGAAAAAATTCTCCAGAGTGTTCAACGTATATATTACCCCCTAAACGTAATTATATTTTACATATATACATAATGTTATTTATAGACGAAGGGTAGTCAATTCTGAACACGCTTGATAAGTTAGTAGCTTCGCCCTTAAATGGGCCGTTTAGTACACAGAAAGTCAAAACGAGGGGCAGTGTTGTTACAAGTTATTGATCAGTATTACCTTTGAATCCGAAAAGGGGTCAGCCAAGTCCTTAGAGAAAAGGGTGTTGGACAACAAATTGAGATTAGTCTTGAAAGCAACTTGACCTATGTCCACAACTTCACCTTCTTGGCTAGGTTTTACACAATAAGCAAGCAATTCTTTCACCTTTTGAGATCTTTGATATTGATGTGCATCAAGCCTATTAGCAGAGAGGAGGTTGGTGTTCAAGATTCGTCGAAGCGTTCGCCATTGAGGACAAACAGGAAGCCATGCTACAGAAAATTTGTAATGGTTATGTGCTTGAAGAGCATTAGGAATAAATCTAGTTGAAAATGCTTGATCTTGATTTTTAAGGACTTGTTTTGCCATAGTTGAAGAAGAAATGACAATTGTAGTAATTTGGCCAAGTTTTAAACTCATAATTGGACCATAGATTTTTGCAAGATTGGCTAGTGATATATGAGGTTTTTGACCTAATAAGTGAAGGTTTCCAATAATTGGCCATGGTGTTGGCCCTGGTGGAAGTTTTTTGCTGCATATTTTGGCTACAACATAAAGAAAACTCAAGGCAAAAATTGATCCCAACGCAAGTGTATAGTAATCCATTATGCCCCTCTCACAGTACCCTTTCTTCAACTTTGAAAAATGAAAAGACAGCTTTAATTTCTTCTTCTGTCAGTAATAAATAGAGGGGTGTGTATGTTTGATTTGGATCGCGCATTTAATAATCAGAAAACGGAAAATGAATTAGGTAATCACCACCCCACGTTGCTAACAAGTTTTATACATTATACAACTACAAGTCTTCTGTCTCAAATTATCTGTCTTATTTCTCTTTTATATGTCCCTTAAAAATCTTAATGAGGAGGATGGTTTAATTATTTTATCTATATTTATGTCTTAAGATATAATTATAACTAAGGGTAAAATGAGAAAAATATAATTTATTTTGTCTTAACTTCACAAATAATTTGAAATAACTATTTTAAACAGCACGACAGAGAGTAGTATTAAAAAGGGAAAGAGGCATCGAAATTAAAAATGATTTTGAACTCAGTTGTAAATTTTCAATCCCGTAGAATATAGAGCGAGAATTTGTGACAGTGACCTTGAGTTACCTATAATTGCGATTTGTGAAACTCGTGATCATTTGCAAACTTGAATTCCTCGCCTCACTCCAATTCTGTCTCTATGAGCCTTGTATGTTTGGGCTTTTATTTGTTGACTGAGAGTTTTACCTACCAATACCAAATACAGTATAAAACATTATTACCCTAAATGTGCATAGTTTATTAATTACCCGTCCAATTCACGTTTTACCTAAAAATTCTGTATCATTCGACTATAGACATTAAAAGGTCAGAATATTCACTAAAAATCGGTCTAAAATTAAGGAGAGAATATTGTTGTTAATTGATTCTACATTAAATTTAATTTTTAAAAAAGGAAAGGAGATTTCTCATCTGCATTTTTTTCTCTAGAACTACAATTTAAATTTTCAAAAAAAAAAAAAAAGAACGAACAATTTAAATTTTCTAGTTTCAACAACTGAAAGTTGAAAAAATCTGTTCTTCCATATATTTTTCCACCATTGATAGCCATTAAAAAGCTTGAAAGCTTTGAATTCAAGTTTAGGTTTTCAAAAATCATTATTTGTTTGGATTGAGTGTTGTTGTAAATAATTCGGAATATGTTTAGGAGTTTATATCTCAATTTTGAGGGGTTTTGCTGAAGATTAGACTTGGTTTTGACTGAATTTTAGATTCGAAGAAGAAGAAGAAGAAGAAGAAGTAGAAGAAGAAGAAGAAGAAGAAGAAGAAGAAGAAGAAGAAGACATATTTCTAGAAATTGTAGATAAATTGTAGTTAAATTGTAGAATTATAGATATATTGCAGATAAATTGTAGATGAATTATAGATTGGGAAGACTAAAACTTATACAAATCTTCTACAATTATGTTGCAAATGCCAATTATGCTACAATTGAAATGAGAATTTGGATATTAAAATTCAATATATCTATTTTGTAGTTATCTTGTAGATAAATTGTAGATTATTTGTATTCTGATTGTAGATGCATTATTTTCTGTTTTCACAAATCTAAAACGACTAAAGCTTCTACAAAATCTTCTGCAAAAAACAGTCTACGATTTATCTACAATTTTTTCTAATTTGACTACAATTTGACTATAAAATATCTACAAATTCTGAAAATTTGTCTTCTTCTTCTTTGAGTTTCAATCGACTGTGTTAACCAGTAACCTTCAACCATTGCCCAAAAAAAAGAGGTCAAAAAATTTTGAACTCTCTGCCATTATTATTTTTAGTGTGAATTCAAGCGGCTCAATCAAAGAATTTAATATTTTCTTGTGAATCTGAAAATATGATATTTTTCGACGGTAGTGGGATGTTGGGGATGATCAACAAGAGGATGCATAGGAGCATCGTGAGTTAGGTGTGTGTTGTGAATAGTTGAGATGAAAGGAAAGAGAAAGTGGGAAGATACAGTCCTATAATTATCCCTACTATAAATGAACCCTTAATTATATCCCTAATTTGAATTATGGTATATAAATGGTAATTTGGTATGCTTAAATGTAATAAATACAAACCTTAAACATTGAGAGTAATAAGGTTTCATATATGGTATAGGTAGGTAAAAATCCCTTGTTGACTGCACCTTCTCAAGTTGGAAGGGTCTTTACCTAAATAGCGGGAAACTATTTTTGAGTCCGCAAAATTTATTTTTCAAGAAATTGATTAACTTTGGTTGATTTTTATAATTAAAATAAATAAAAATTAATAATAAAAAGACTGACCAACTTTGGTCGGTAAATTCGGCCGGTCAATTTAAAAAACCGACCAACTTTAATCGGTAATTTTAATTTTTATTAAAAGAGACCAACTTTGATCGGTATACTAAAACGACCACCAAAATAGCGACCAAGTGTGTTTAGATGCATTTTGATTGGTAAATTGCCAAAATTGACCAACATTGATCAATTTTTATGATTGCTATATATATATATATATATATATATATATATATATATATATATATATATATATATATTACGGCTATTTTAAATTTAATTGGTTGGGTGGCCAACTATTTTGGTTGGGTTTTTTTAGGCAAAAAGGTAACGATGGAAAATACCAAGCAAAGAATTAGCCAGCATATTAACTAGTGCCTCCATGACGTACATTGTTTTGTTAAGATTATTTTGTATTCTTGTAAAAATAATGTGTGGCATATATTATAAAATTGACTAAGAAGCATAGACAGAGCCAGGATTTCGAATTTATAGGTTCGGAATTCTAATCGTCTTAAGTTATTGGGTTATAAATTAAGAATTTATACATATTTAATAGATTTTTAAAATAAATATAGGGTTTGAACGAAAGTTACTAAATTCGACCGAACCCGTTGATGACACTCTAGCTCAACCCCGCTAAGAAGTACTCTTATAATGATACATGTATCTCGTTGTATATTGAGTTTCATGAAAAAGACAAATAGTTTTTCTCTCTTCGTGTCTCTTTTCACACTATGCTAGTCAAAATAGATTAATAGGAGCATGAGAAAAGTTCTGCATCCAAATGGTTGGTGCTCTTTAAAGGGATATTTTAAAGGAATAAATGCTTTTGCTCAAATCGATTTGACACCGTTATCTATAAAAATAAAATTATTTATATATATCAAATTATTTATTTTTCTACCCATAAACTAATTATATTTCTTATCCATAATAGGTTTTATGAGGAATTTTTTTTTATTCTCCAACTTTTTTTATTTCTATGTTTTTTTTTCTTTTTTCCTTTTTTTTCTCATTTTCTTCCTCTTTTTTTTCTAATTTTATTTGACTTCTATTTATTATATTATTTTTCTCTTCATTATCAAATTTCATTTATTATTTTCACTATTTTTTATTATTCTTTTTTATATAATTGCTAAAGAAAAATTAAATTGTGTATCAATTAAATGTAGTTCATACAACCAAAAAAATATTAACTAACATACGATACCGATATAGTATATAGCTATACCAACAGAGTATACAATTATACGTAAATAGTAAAAAAATTATAATTTAATTATTAAACTGAAATAATATCAGTTGTGCAAAAAATTAAAAAAATCTAAAAGGGCCTAATTGTAAGAGTATACCATTATATCATATAGTACACTATAATTCATTTACTTAATTATTATTTTTTTTGCATTTTCAATTTATCCCTCACGCTTGGGTAAAAGCTTAAAACAAATTAAAAGGGAAAAGACAAGTGAATTTACAGGTAATAAGTATAGTATTATAGTATATTGTATGCTATTACAGCATATTGTTACAGTATCTTGCATATTATAACAGTACATCATAACAATATATAATAGTATATTGTTGCAGTATAAATATATACTCCTATAGTACATTAGTATATTGTAGCGGTATACTATTTTATAAATTATAATATTATAGTGTTGCAGTATAGCTATATACTCCTATAATATATTGTATATCGTAGCTGTATATTGTAGCTATGTTCTTATTCGATTTTCAACTGAAAAATCGATCTCAATTACCTCAAATCAACTCCAAACGCTATCATATTTCAGTATGAAATTCCAAAAGGTGCTATAAATAATATTTAACATCACCAACTTTCAATCAAACAAGAAAACTTCAAAAATAAAATTGAACTTCAAACCCAACAATGGTAGGACATGGAAGCATCACCCCGAACTGGTTCTTCGGTACAAAAAATATCAGGTTCTTGCTTCTCTATGGTTGCTACAACATCTACTTCTTCAACTTCTTCACTGTATCCCTTCACTCAAAAGTAAATTCTCAGTAGATCATCTTTCCTTAAGTACTTATAATACTCACTTTAACTTCAAGATAAACTCAACAAAACTCAAAGCCAATTTCCCTATTTCTTCTCTTTATCGCTCTTCAAACATTTTGAGCACTTCTGCTTCTGTGTCTGATGGAGTTGAGGTTGTACCGTCAGCTGAAGAAGAAGATGAAATTTAAGAAAAAGAAGACGGTGTTGAGTTAGAATCAGTTGAAGGTGGTAGATTGTACGTAGGTAAAATGAGGAAGAAGACGTGCGGGTAAATGGGTATAAAGTGAGATTTTCTCTTCTATAATTATTACTACATAATATAAAGCAACGTAAATGATGATTCACTTATCCGTTTTCAGTTTATTACAAAACCAAAAAGTAAAAAAAATGGTATTAGATGTCTGTTTTACATTATGTCTCAAGTCCAAAGTTCATCATAAACAAAATACTAGGTGATTTATTTTCATTTATACAAGCTTTAAAGGACGGAGTTACTCGATATATGTGTTGGTCGAAGGTTGCAAAGTATACCATAATTTTTGTTGAAGTACGGTCAAACTGATCCAAACATGACGATTATAATAAAAGTTTCAATTGTTTTACTATCCACCCAAAGTTACTTGAGATCCAGGCATCCTACTTTGACCCCAAAAAAAGAATTTTTGGGAGCACCTAGTATGTTTTATACTACACAATTAGTAAAAGTTGTTATCTTGTTGTATTTGTAGATAATAATTCTGAAGAAAATAAATCAGCGTATAAACAAAAATATAAACGAAATATGTTTAATCAAAAATAAGGATTTCGGTCAAATCTTAGTTTTAGAAGAACTCGGGTTACTAATAATCAAATATAAATGGAAATAATTGTTGTAAATAATAATATAATAGAAAGCAATGATAATGAGTACATTTAAATAGTATTTCGTGTCCTTACAAATATCCCGTCTTCACCTTTTATAGTTATCTCTAACAATACATTTTGTTTCTCTCATAATAGAGTCATTATGGATAATTAGTGGCATTTAATGTAACATTATAATTGGTAATTATAAAAAGGGAGGCGTGACAGCTCTGGCGACTCTGCTGGGGACCTAACCCTGAATTTCGATTTCAGGGTTTAAGAACTCGAGCTCCTTAGAACTGCCGTTTGCGTTTTTGTTTGACTTCATTATGTGATTTGAACAACATGCTATGTGCTTTATCGCTTTGATATTACGTGGACTGTATATAAAACCGTGCCGAAAATCCTTCTCTCTTCTCCCCCGGGGATGTGCTTACTGGTTGAGACTCCCCTTTCTGTTAAAAGTCACCTTAAATTAAGAAAACAGAGGCCGGATAAGTTACAAAGCCGATTGACTCCGCGGGTCACCGGTACGTAGCCCCCTCCTCGATTCGAGTTGTCCGCTCGGGTACACGGTCTAGCAATCTATGAAACCATAAGATTTTGAACATAGGTCTAGGACGATTATTTGCATCATACTTGACTTAGGGGACTCAACACAGGGGTTGGGTCCGTCTAGGACAGGTGACCCGGTATTGAAAAGACCGAGCATATTATGTGTTGCATTTTTAATTGTCCTTGATCATTATGCGGACCGGCAAAAATCCCAAGGGTAGAAAAATTATTGAAAAAAAAGAGAGAAATAAGAGTTAGTGAAAATGGGTATCAAAAAAAAAAAAAATTGAAAAAATGGTTTTGTTGTTGAAATAAATTGGTCGATTAATCTGACCGAACTACGCAGGTTTGATTCTCGCCATTAGGTGGGATACGTAGGCAACCCTTAAACGGGTCCAACCACACTTTTAGAAAAAGACCAAAAAAGATTTTCTTTTCAAATAATCGAGGTGATTGCTATTTTTGGAAATTGCCGAATGTTCCGAAAGGACGACGGAAGGTTGTTTTTGCAAAAATGGCCACTTCGAAAAATCATTTTTCTTTTCTTTCATTCAAAAATTGAAAACTTGCATTGAAAAAGATTTTTCCTTTTCTAAATAAAATCACCTTAATAAATGTGCGGGACGAGCACGATGATGAATGAACAATTTTCCCTAAATAAAATCCCTTTGGAGCTGAGATTATGGTGGCGGGACATGGGATCCGATGGTCAAGACTGGGTCAAAAAGTACTTGAAAGGCCTTACGGGGTTACTAGACATAGTTCCTCGAGGTGATGTGATTAGAGCGATGGTCTCATTTTGGGATCAAGCACACAATGTATTGCATCTCCCGGATTTTGAACTCACTCCTACTCTAGAGGAAATTGCTTTCAATATCGGGAAGACTGAGGTTCCGTTAAAAGGAAAATACCCGGTATCTCCAAGGACGGTAACGGTGCATCGTTTTCTGGACTCTTTGAAAATTGCCAGGAATGTTCACAACGAAGATCTAGCCAACGGGTTTTGCTCCTTAAACTTCATCTATAGTAGGTATGGACACATCGGGGGTTTCAATGACCCCACGAACAAGTTATGCAGCAAGTCCAACCGAGCAAAATGGGAGGAGCACCGGAGGTTTGCTTTCTTAGTGGCATTTCTCGGAATTGTCATATTTCCGAGAAAAAATGGGCATATCAGTATAAAGGTTGCCGGGGTAGCTAGCACATTGATAGTACAAGATAATTGTACTCTAGCTCCAATGATTGTAGCTGACATCTACCGTGCTCTGACTGCGTGCAAAGCGGGAGCCAACTTCTTTGAAGGGTGTAATTTGATTTTGCAGATTTGGTTAATTGAACATCTATGCCATCATCCTTCGTTCTCAAGTTATGGTTCGGCTGAACGAACATGTTTGGAAGAATTATGTACGAGAACAAAAGAAGTGAAATTGCCGGAGGGAGTCAAAGATTGGATTTTGCATCTTCGATCATTAACTGATGGCCAAATCGATTGGACATATGATTGGCTACCTCTTGACGAGGTAATATATGTGCCGACGGAAGGGTCGCCATTTTTGATCATGGGCTTGAAAAGCATCCAACCTTATGCCCGATACAGGGCCCTGCGACAGTTGGGTAGATGTCAAGTTGTTCCGAGAGACGGAGACCTCAGTTCGCAAGCTATAGAAATTGGTCCGGATGGGCAATTCCCGGAAGCAAAGATCCGGCAAATCTGGAATGAGTGCCAAAACCTAAGATTGATACTTGTGTGCCGAATAGAGCAAAGGGGGAGATATCACCTGGGTACTCCACGTGGTACCGACGAGGGGTTGAACACGAACGTCTTTCAAAGAGACCTCACTTGCAAGACCTGATAGAGCAATCCGAGGAAAATCTGAAATGGGCGGCCAAGGAAAAAGAATATAAGGCCAAAATCAGTCTGTTGGAAGATAAACTGAGAAATCTTCATTTCGAAAGCGGCTTACAAGCAGCATCCGATGAAGTGGAAAAGAAACAGTTGAAAAAAGAAAATGATATGTTGAAGGCTCAAATAGCTCAAATGAAAATTGCATCCGAGACCCCAATTCGTTCAGCCCGAGAGGAAAAGTTAATTGAGATTCTCCGGCGGAAAGTGAATGACTATAGCTTTGATTTGGACGTAGCTGAAAAAGAGTTAGTCAAGGCTCGGAAGCAAATGGACAAAGACGCCGAGGAAAGAGCCAAGTTAGTCCGGCAGCTACAAGGCAAGCATGATGTTGAAATAGCTCAGCTTAGAAAGAAAATGATCTCAGCCACAGTCAAAAGTAACAAGATTATCAAAGATCTTGAAGAAGAAAGAGAGAACTGCTACACGACTATGGCTAGATTAGAATTGAAGCTACAACAAGTGCAAAAGGACAACCAACACACCTTGGATGCTCGCGCTCAACAAATAAGTCGGCTATTGCAAGAAAAAGGGGTCATCAGAGAAAAGGTTGTTCGCATCGCCCAATACATCACCCGAAAGACTCAGCTTTGTGAAGATATGACTCGGGGGACTTTTGTATCTGCAGTGAAGGTTTTTGTACAACAAGTCATGGCCGACCTGGATAGGCTTCAAAGGGGTTTAGCATATAGGCCCGCGGCAAGGCCGAACGATGCCTCGCGGGCACTAGGTGCATTAATGTACTCTTAGGTCATGCATCATCTTTTATTTTTCTTTTTTAAAACATCACTTTGTAATCAAGGTTTTGAATTATCAATGAGAAAACAAAGTGTTGTTACCAATTCTTTTTGCTTTATGTCATTTCCTTTATATCCGCTAGGCAAATAAATAGGAGCGTGATTATGAAAACGGCAAGGAAAAAGAGAGAAAAGAAAAAGCAAGAAAAGAAAACAAAAAAAAAGAGAAAAAGCAAGAAAAGAGAAAAAGCAAAAAAGAAAAGAAAAGAAAAGAAGAAAATAAAGAAAGAAAACAAAAGAGCGGAAAAAGAAAAGATGATTGAAATGAGCAGCGGCCGGGATGATGCATAACGACTCGAGCAAATGTGTTTGTTTTTAAAGTCGTTACATCTTATTCATGCGCTAACAACTAACAAGTGTTGATGTTTGTGAGTTCAGATTTTCTAGGCAACTGGCATACTGGCTACCCACCCATACAACACCAGATCTAAAAAGATGACAAAGGTTGTGTCCCAGGAAATCGAGGCAACCATTGTAGACCCTGCTCACGAAGAAGAGATCGTGGATGTGGCAGGGATGAAAGAAGAAATGTACAAGTTAAGACAGCAGATGGCTGAAATGTACCAGGCTTGGTCGAGAGGTCAACCACTACCGGCCTACCCTGCTAACCCTGCATATGTCCCCCCAGCCAATCCTAACCCCGAGCTACCAACACTGAACTCATCCTCCACCTACCCCGATTACCCTCACTACTATGCTTCCACCTCCCAAATGCCACCACCTCCAGCCAAGCAAACACCACCTCAGGTTCCACAAGTTGCCCCTGTATATGTGGCACCTCCGCCCGCTGTTATCCACAAATCCTCTAGCGAACCAATGTTTCATATCCAGGATTCTCACTACTACCCTCCGGAGCCGACTTTCAGACAACACGAATCTCATGCTCCGATGATAGAAGCGAGTGCCGGGCAGGAAGAGATGGCTCGGAAAGTGAAAAGCCTTGAGAATGCTTTCCGCAATATGCAAGGACTGGGAGGGCAAGTAAGTGTAGCCTACAAAGACCTGTGTTTGTTCCCTGAGGTGCAGCTTCCTGCAGGATTTAAGTTGCCAAAGTTCGACATGTACAACGGACACGGGGATCCTGTAGCTCATCTAAGAGGATACTGTAGTAAGATGAGAGGCGCGGGAGGTAGAGATGAATTGTTGATGGCGTACTTTAGCCAAAGTTTGAGTGGATCGGCTCTGGAATGGTATACTCGACAGGACCATACAAGATGGTTCGTTTGGGATGACTTAGCGCAAGCTTTTGCTAGTCACTTTCAGTACAATTTGGAGATCATACCCGACAGGTTATCCCTTACCAAGATGGAGAAAAAGCCAGGAGAGAGCTTTAGAGAATACGGTTTTAGATGGAGGGAACAGGCCGCTAGAGTGGATCCGCCAATGAAAGAGGGAGAGATGGTGGATTGTTTTCTGCAAGCTTTGGATCCAACATACTACGGCCATCTAGTGTCGGCAATTGGAAAGAGTTTCAACGAAGTTGTAAAAATGGGAAGTTTTGTAGAAGAGGGTTTGAAGACAAACAAAATTATGAGTTTTTCGGCTATCAAAGCCACCAATCAAGCTATACAGAGTGGAAATGGAGGAGTGATGGGAAAGAAGAAGAAAGAAGAAGTGTCAACCATTGAAAGTAGGTCCTGGAGTCGCAACCCACATTATAACCCACCGAGACCCTACCGCCAACACCCGCCAAGCCCGTCAACTCCATATAATCCACCACCCCCATCTTACCCGCCAAACCCCTACAATGCACCAAGCCCATATAACCCACCACCACCACCATACCCACCAACTGTCCCACATTACCACCACCCTCAAGCCCAAACTTACCCACCACCACCACCCCATGTGTGGAGAGCTCAAGCTCCACACAATGTATACCACACCCAGAACACATACCCAACCCTTAAACCTTACCGAAACCAGAATAGACCCAGGTCGGACATTGATTGGAGAAACAAAGCAAGAAAGACATTCACTCCTCTCGGAGAATCATATACCAGTCTTTACCACAGGTTGAAAGAATTGGGGATGCTGAGACCAATCGCACCAAAAAATCCAAACCCACCCCCGAAAAATCTTGATTCTTCGGTCAGATGTGAATACTGTTCGGGAACATTGGGCCACGATACTGAGAAGTGTTGGCAATTAAAGAATGCCATTCAAGATCTTATCGATGAAAGGAGAATTGAAGTGCAGGCTCCCGAGGCCCCAAACATTACCCAGAATCCATTGCCGAATCACCACGAAACGAATATGATAGAGGTGGTGCAGGGTGATGGCAATCAAAAACCATCTCAGGCCGTCATGATGATAAAGTCGAGTGACAAGTTAGAGAAAGAAATTGTGAAAGAGGAAGCAATTGTTGAGAAACCAAAGCCGGTAGTGATGGGAGGTTTAAAGGTGGTAGTTCCAGGTGCAAAGACGATCGTGACTGTGAAAGGAGCAAGTGCAGAGCCAGTAATCATAAAACCAGTAGTGCAAATGCCAGTGGTGAATACAAAGACTGTGCCTTGGAATTATGACAAGGTAGCTGTCATGTATAAAGGAAAAGAAATCAAGGGGGAGATTTGCGAAACCCATGGTTTGACCCAGTCAGGGAGATGTTTTGCTCCCGATGAATTGAGGAAGACAAAAGTTGCGAAAGACAATCCCGCCCACGTAAAGAAACCGGTCAATGAAGAAGAAGCAGAGGAATTTCTAAAGAAATTGAAAGCTCAAGATTATTCCATAGTTGTGAAGTTGAGGAAGACACCAGCTCAAATATTATTACTATTTATGTTGATTCATTCTGATGAACACCGAAAGGCGTTAATGAAGATTCTAAATGAGGCTCATGTTCCGGAGAAGATTTCAGTGTGTCATTTGGAGAAGATTACCAGCAAAATTTTCGAGTCTAACAGGATTACCTTCTCTGATAGGGAGCTGCCGGTGGAAGGAACTGAACACAATAAAGCATTGTACCTCACGGTAAAGAGTGAAGAGTCAGTTGTGACCAGGGTATTAATTGACAATGGATCGAGCGCGAACATCTGCCCGTTGTCAACTCTAGGGAAGCTGAACATTAGCCCGGATAGAATCCGGAGAAACAGTATCAATGTGAGAGGGTTTGACGGCAGAAGTAAGAACACGTTGGGGGATATTATTTTGGAAGTGACCATCGGTCCCGTTGATTTTACGATGGAGTTCATGGTGCTTGATATTGCCGTATCATATAACCTGCTGTTAGGTCGACCCTGGATTCATGCGGCCAAAGCGGTACCATCTTCTCTACACCAGATGGTCAAGTTTGAATGGGAGCAACAAGAGATTGTTGTACACGGAGAGGAAAATGCTTGTAATGTGGTAGCACCTTTTGACGGTACTGATGGGGATCGGGGTCCTTGGGTCTACCAAGTGACGGATGCTGTAGAAGTGAACAAAGTTGCTGAAGGAGAAAAGTTACCAACCCCGATGTTGGCACCAACTGCTATAATGGTGGCCAGAGAAATGCTGAAAAACGGATTTACACCGGGGAGAGGATTAGGTAAAACACTGCAGGGGGTCACTGAACCAGTTTAGCTTCCGAAGAATAAAGGTAGATTCGGCTTAGGGTTCAAACCCACCTTTGCCGATATCCAAAGAGCCTCTAAAGCCAAGAGAAACTGGACCTTGCCCAAACCCATACCCAAATTATCCGACATCTTTATCAGGCCTGGTACAAAATATCAACCATCTGCTGCAACAAAGTGCATTGAGACCCAACTCGATGAAGAAATGCTTGGTTTTAAGAAAATGTTTTGGGAGGTGAATACGATTGAAGCAGGGGAAGGCACGAGCAGAATGGACGTGCAATTTGTGGGGCCCAGAGTCACATTGAACAATTGGGAAGCTACTCCTTTCCTTATCCGGAAGGAGTCTTGGTAGTTAGCTCGAAATTTCATCATTGCTTCCCCTAAAGTTGTTATTTTCCCCATTCCCTTCATGAAAAAAAAATCATCACCATGTATCCCGAACATTGTTCGTTTCTTTTTATTAATGAAATGCAGTTTTTCCTTTTTCTTCACTTTTGCCTTATTTTTCTTTATTTTTCCTTTTGTACAGTTTTGCATGTGTTGATTCCAATGCCATGCCATGCGTGAAGGATTCTGGACCCAGTTCCGACAATCACGTTACTATACAGGAAATCGAGGAAGATAATGAAATAGAATGTGAGGATAAGGAAGCCCTGGAGGAAATAAGTAAGGACATGAAACAATACGAAGAAAAACCCAAACCGAATCTAAGTGATACGGAATCTGTAAATTTGGGGAGCGAAGATGATGTCCGAGAAACAAAGATTAGTGTACATTTGGAGGCACCCCTCAGGGATGAATTGATAAGGTTGTTACATGAATTTAAGGACATCTTTGCCTGGTCCTATGATGACATGCCCGGGCTTAGCACAGATCTGGTGGTACACAAGTTGCCTATCTACTCGGAATGCCGGCCGGTAAAACAAAAGCTGAGAAAATTCAAAACGGACATTAGCGTGAAGATAAAAGAAGAGGTGAATAAGCAGTTTGAGGCAAAGGTCATAAGAGTTACCAAATACCCCACCTGGTTGGCAAATGTTGTGCCGGTCCCGAAGAAAGACGGCAAAACCAGAGTGTGTGTAGACTATAGGGACCTCAACAAAGCTAGTCCGAAGGATGACTTCCCATTGCCAAACATTCACATATTGATCGATAATTGCGCCAAGCATGAAATCGGTTCGTTTGTGGACTGTTATGCAGGTTATCACCAGATCCTGATGGACGAAGAAGATGCTGAGAAAACTGCTTTCATTACACCTTGGGGAACGTACTGTTACAGAGTAATGCCGTTTGGATTGAAGAATGCTGGGGCAACTTACATGAGGGCAATGACCACGATGTTTCATGATATGATGCATCGAGAAATTGAAGTATATGTGGACGATGTCATCATAAAGTCCGGAAAACAACCTGATCATGTGAAAGATTTGAGGAAGTTTTTCCAAAGACTCCGGAGGTACAATCTAAAGCTCAATCCGGCGAAGTGTGCTTTTGGAGTACCTTCGGGGAAACTACTGGGGTTTATTGTGAGTCGGCGAGGTATTGAACTGGATCCATCAAAGATCAAGGCTATTCAAAGTCTACCTCCGCCGAAGAACAAGAAGGAGGTCATGAGCTTATTAGGAAGGTTGAATTACATTAGTCGGTTCATCGCTCAATTGACATCAACATGCGAGCTGATCTTTAGGTTGTTGAAGAAAGATGCAGCAGTGAAATGGACTGACGAGTGTCAGGAAGCCTTTGACAAGATCAAGGAATATTTGGCCAATCCTCCGGTGTTAGTTCCTCCAGAACCAGGGCGTCCTCTGATTTTGTATTTGACGGTGCTAGATAGCTCTTTCGGTTGTGTACTGGGTCAACATGATGAGACAGGCAAGAAAGAACAAGCCATCTACTACCTCAGCAAAAAGTTTACATCCTATGAGGTGAAGTATACCCAACTGGAGAGAACTTGTTGTGCATTGATTTGGGTAGCTCAGAAGCTAAAGCATTATTTGTCAGCATACACCACGTACTTGATATCACGGCTGGATCCTCTCAAGTATATCTTTCAGAAGCCCATGCCTACGGGAAGACTGGCCAAATGGCAGATTCTGCTCACAGAATTCGACATTGTCTATGTAACTCGTACGGCAATGAAGGCACAAGCTATTGCGGACCACTTAGCCGAGAATCCGGTGGATGATGAATATGATCCATTAAAGACATACTTTCCGGATGAAGAGGCAATGCTTATCGAGGAGATGGAGAAAGAGGAGAGGCCGGGATGGAAAATGTATTTTGACGGAGCTGTCAACAGCAGGGGCGTTGGTATCGGAGCGGTGCTCATTTCAAGTACGGGTCAACACTATCCCGTCACAGCTCAGCTTCGATTTTTCCTGTACCAACAATATGGCCAAATATAAGGCGTGCATCTTGGGATTAAGGATGGCGATTGACATGGGTATTCGAGAGATTTTGGTCATGGGTGACTCGGATCTCTTGGTACACCAAATTCAAGGGGAATGGGAGACACGAGATTTGAAATTGATACCATATCGGTATTGTTTGCACGAGTTGTCTCAAAGATTCCGGTCTATAGAATTCAAGCACATCCCAAGAATGCACAATGAGATTGCAGATGCTTTGGCCACATTGTCCTCTATGTTGCATCATCCGGACAAGACATATATAGATCCGCTCCAGATCCAAGTCCGAGATCAGAATGCTTATTGCTTCGCTGTGGAAGAAGAATCGGATGGAGAGCCATGGTATCATGATATTAGAGAATACTTGAAAGCTGGCAAATACCCGGAGCAAGCCACTGGAGACCAGAAGAGAGCCATCAGGCGTCTAGCCAATGGATTTTTCTTCGGTGGAGGAGTGGTATACAAAAGAACACCAGATCTGGGTTTATTGAGATGTGTGGATGCACAACAAGCAGATGAAATCATGATTGAAGTACATGCTGGAGTATGCGGACCCCACATGAGCGGATATGTTTTGGCAAAGAAGATTTTGAGAGCGGGGTACTACTGGCTCACTATGGAGCGTGATTGTATCAGGTATGTAAAGAAATGCCATCAATGCCAGGTACATAGGGATCTGATCCATTCTCCGCCATACGAGTTGCACACGATGTCGGCACCTTGGCCCTTTGTTGCTTGGGGCATGGATGTCATCGGCCCAATAGATCCAGCCGCTTCTAATGGGCACAGGTTCATCCTGGTTGCGATTGATTATTTCACCAAGTGGGTTGAAGCTAAGACATTCAAGGCAGTGACGAAGAAAGCGGTGGTGGATTTTGTGCACGAAAATATTATATGCCGATTTGGAATCCCCAAAGTGATTATCACAGACAATGGAGCCAATTTAAACAGTCATCTCATAGCGGAAGTTTGTGAAAGGTTTAAGATCACGCACCGCAATTCCACACCCTACAGGCCAAAGGCGAATGGTGCAGTAGAGGCGGCAAATAAGAACATCAAGAAGATTCTCCGAAAAATGGTGGAGGGATCCAGGCAGTGGCATGAAAAGTTACCCTTTGCTCTCATGGGTTACCGCACGACGGTACGTACTTCTATCGGAACCACACCTTATACCCTGGTGTACGGAACGGAGGCTGTTATACCCGCAGAAATAGAAATACCGTCATTGCGAATTATAGCAGAATCTGAGATAGATGACGATGAATGGGTAAAGGCCCGGTTAGAACAGTTGAATTTGATTGATGAGAAGAGATTGGCCGCAGTCTGCCATGGGCAGTTGTATCAGCGAAGAATGGCCAGAGCATATAATAAGAAGGTACGACCTCGAACGTTTGAAGTCGGACAACTGGTATTGAGGCGTATCTTACCACATTGGGCAGAGGCAAAAGGCAAGTTTGCGCCGAATTGGCAGGGACCGTTCGTGGTATCACGGGTGTTGTCCAATGGAGCATTATATTTAACAGATGTTGAAGGAAAGTGCGTAGAGACTGCTATCAATTCGGATGCGGTCAAAAGATACTATGTATGATTCCTTTTCAATTGTATGTTTTGTATTTTGTTGTGATTTTGGAATTGAAACGACGAAGGCATTTTATTCTCTATCCAAACACTTTATCCATTGATAGCCCCTTCGAGCCTTAATGAATGAATTCTTTCATATCCCTCTCTCGGAATCGCTCTAGTGCAATAAGATCAAAATTGCTAGAATGAAAAATGAAATGACAGAAAAAAAAAAAATGAAAAATGATGAAAAAAAAAGAGAAAGAGAAAAAGACAAAAATCGGGAAAAAGTCAAAAAAGAAATCCATCTAACTTATAAAGTTGGATGAACTACGTCTGACTTGATCCCGAAAGGGTACGTAGGCAGCCTCTCTGAGGTTCAGTCACAATAAAGAAAAAATCCAAAAATTCCCCACATATTGAAACTGGGGCAGAAGTTATGTTTAATAATTCCGAGAGTGGTAAATATTTTTAACCCTCGTTGAAATTTTGAGCCTTTATATCTTTCTTTCTTAACCCGCCCAAAAGCCACGTTACAGTCCAAAGAAAGACCTTCTGATCAATTTTGAAATGATAACAAATACAACGAAGGAGGAGCGAAGCGTCGGATAATACCCGTGGTACAGAAAACAAAATACAAAAGGAAAAAATGAAAAAAGAAAATATAAAAAATGAGAGAGTCTCATCAGTAAAAACCTTAGCCGGCACTGTGAGGCGATTGTGAGGTTGAGAGAAATAAAATGAGAGAGTCTCATCAGTGAAAACCTTAATCGGCGCTGTGAGACGATTGTGAGGTTGAGAGAATAAATGAGAGAGTCTTATTGGTGAAAACCTTTCGAGGCACCGTAAGGCGATCATGGGGACTATCAGAAAAGAGAAAAAAACAACAAAAGAGAGTATCGGTTTGGGTTAAAGGCAATTCGGAGTCTGAATAACGATTGGAACGAACTGGGTCAGAGTTTAAATACATGGCATGGTCAGCGGAATCAGCCGGCAAATACCCAGATAAGTTCTGTCATCTCTCCAAAACACCCTTACCTTTCTTTCATTTTTCTGCATTTCATTGTTTACCCTTTTGAGAGCTAACTACCAGCTCCTGATAACGGAAGTTGAAACAACACTGGATCAGAAAGGATAGAAGATTGGGGAAAGGAATAAAGAAGCTTGGCAAACATGGCCAAAGAAAAAAGAAAACAAAACAAAAATGGAGAAATGAGAAAAATACAAAAAGAGTATGCAAGGGACGAGAAGTCAAAAGCCATGCAACATGAAAAAGCAAAAACAAAGGAAGCAATAAGAAGTGGGGACGGCGGATGCCAGTTGCCAGCAGTTTATATCTAATAAATTTTGTTTCATGCAGGAACAAATTGTCACTAATCACTTTAAAGTGAATGTGACCAATGTGGAAAATTTAAAATACCAAAAAGAGAAAGTCTGCAGAATAAGTGGAGAAAATTCACATGCAAGAGATAAGTTCAGTTGATAAAAAGAAAATACCAAAAAGAGAAGGTAACATCTTTTAAAATACACTCCCCAATCCTCGGTGAGGGAATACTTTCTGCGTTCGCATTGCACGTTTAATTTACGTTAGGCGCCCGCCTTCTAATACGGGAATATTTTACGCATTCGCATTGCACGTTTAATTTCGGTCGGGCGCCCGCCTTCAAATACGGGAATATTTTACGCATTCGCGTTGCACGTTTCAGTGCAGTTGGCGCCCGCCTCAATACGGGAATATTTTGCGCATCGCGTTGCACGTTTCAGTTACGTTGGGCGCCCGCGCTCAAATACGGGAATACTTTTCGCATCGCATTGCACGTTTAATTTCTGTTAGGTGCCCACCTTCGAATACGGGAATACTTTTCGCATCGCATTGCACGTTTCAATTACGTTAGGCGCCCGCCCTAATACGGGAATATTTTACGCATCGCATTGCACGTTTCGGATTCGGTGGCGCCCACCCTCGAATACGGGAATATTTTACGCATCGCATTGCACGTTTCAGTTCAGTTGGCGCCCGCCTTCAAATACGGGAATACTTTTCGCATCACGTTGCACGTTTCAGTTACAGTTGGCGCCCGCGCCTCAATACGGGAATATTTTACGCGTCGCATTGCACGTTTAAATTCGGTTAGGCGCCCGCGCTTCTAATACGGGAATATTTTACGCATTTCGCATTGCACGTTTAAATTACGTTAGGCGCCCACCTCGAAATACGGGAATATTTTACGCGTCGCATTGCACGTTTAATTTACGTTAGGCGCCCGCCTTCGAATACGGGAATATTTTACGCGTCGCATTGCACGTTTAATTTACGGTTAGGCGCCCACGCTCAAATACGGGAATATTTTACGCATTCGCATTGCACGTTTAAATTCAGTTGGGCGCCCCCCTCAAATACGGGAATATTTTACGCATTCACGTTGCACGTTTAATTTACGTTGGCGCCCGCGCTCGAATACGGGAATATTTTACGCATCGCATTGCACGTTTAAGTTATGTTTAGGCGCCCGCCTTCGAATACGGGAATGCTTTTCCGCATCGCGTTGCACGTTTAAATTACGGTAGGCGCCCGCGCCTCAAATACGGGAATATTTTACGCATCGCATTGCACGTTTAAATTACGTTAGGTGCCCACTCGAATACGGGAATATTTTTACGCATCGCATTGCACGTTTAAATTACGGTAGGTCCACCCCCGAATACGGGAATACTTTTACGCATCGCATTGCACGTTTAATTTTTGTTAGGTGCCCGCCCTCCGAATACGGGAATACTTTCTGCATCGCATTGCACGTTTAATTTACGGTAGGTGCCCACCCTCGAATACGGGAATACTTTTACGCATCGCGTTGCACGTTTAAATTCGGTTGGGTGCCCACCTCGAATACGGGAATACTTTACGCATCGCATTGCACGTTTAATTTACGGTGGGCGCCCGCGCCCGAATACGGGAATATATTTCTGCACATCGTGGTTTATATAGCTAAAAGCCCACACTGGGGCAGAAAAAGAAAAAAAAGTAGTTTGTTGTTTTGTTTTGAGCAGGTTCAGCTCGAGGGCAAGAAGTACCATTGAAAATAAAAAAAAAAAAGAAGAAGAGGAAAACAAGAAAGAAAATCAACAAAAAAGAGAGTCTGCATCGCCGAAAATCAAGAAAAGGAAGAAGAGCAAAAGCTAGGATAGGAATAATTGTAATTGTAGAATCATAGCTTAGAATAACTTCTTTATTTTACATTCTCCCCGGTGTAATAAGGAGGTCAGCAAGCAGTAACCGCAACAGCAGCAACAGTAACAGCAAAAAATCGCAGTTTCATTGGTAGTCCCAGCTACCAAAATTTTCCGAACTACATTGACCTGATTCCCTTTTAGCCAGGGATATGTAGGAAACCTTTTGAAGCAAAGGTTCGGTCAAAATTTTGAAAAAAAATGCTTCTCACGGAGTGCTCAAACGGGAAAAAATCGCTCGTATCCGCTCACTTGTCTTTGCACAGAAACTCTTCGTGTTTACGCGCAAAGAGGGGCAGCTGTGAGCACGTGATTTTTGCCCTATATGAGAATTACTCCCAAAAATTCAAAATAAAATATTTATTTTAGTTTGTTTGCAATTGTTGTGAATTTAGTGTCATTTTTAAAAATAATGACAATATATATATATATATATATATATATATATATATATATATATATATATATATATATATATATATATATATATATATATATATATATATATATATATATCGCATTTGCATTTAGGATTTAATTCTACAATTAGGAGTAATTAATTTTATCTTACAAAAATGAAAATCACAAAAATAGGCATCTTTTGCATTTTAGCCTTTAATGTCCAAATTGTGTGATTGTATTTTAATTACCATTTAAAATTAGGTGACAATTATTATTATGAGATTAGTATTTCAAGATAATTTTAGTTTTTATAAATTAATCTTAGTATTTTGGGCTTTATTAATTAGGAAGTTGAATAATGGAGAAGAACAAATTGGAAAAAATTTGGATTGGGCCATCTTGCAAATTATGTTACAAGCCCAATCCTAAGAACCCTTACCCAACCCAAAACTCCTTGGCCCAAGAAGAAAATTTCAGATTTTTTTTAGCAAAAAATAATCATAATTACATGACATAAAGTAGTGGGGGGCAAGGAAATCAAGGAAGAAAACAAGGAGAGGAAAACATGGATTAGTGGGTTTTCTTTAAATTAAAAAAATATTTTCTTTTTAATAAAAAATCTGAAAATTTTCGAAATTCTTGCCTATAAATAGAAGAGAGGATTTATGAAAAAAAAGATGGAAAAAAGAGAGGAAAAATAGGAAGAGAAGTAAAAATAAAAAAAATTCCCTGCTGTAGTATACACTCGATATACATTCTGGACACAGAAGTATACATGGCAAAAATTTCAATTTTTGAGAGTTTCTTTTGAGAGTTTCTTTTGAGAATTGAAAAGAGTTCAAAGCTAGAAAGCCAAAACAAAGAGAAAAGCTGGAAAATATTTTTCTTTTCTATTTTTACTGGTTTGTTTTTGTTTTTCTCTGTATTGCTGGGATTTTCGGGATTGAGGTGTTGAAGCTACTGTTGGTTGTTACTGTTGTTGTTGCTGTATTTTCACCGCCTTGTTGATTTGCCATTTTCCCATTCCTTTCAAAACCAGGTACACCATTCTTATCATTAAAGCTGTAATGCCAAGTTTCTGAATAAAAATGGATGCTCTAGATTTTGACTGTGTTGTTGAGTAGTATAGTTTCATTTTTTGTTTTTCAGTTTGTAGTATATATGTATAACTGAAAAACAGAAACAAGGAATGATGTAATAGCTAGAATGAGTAGTATAATAGTAGTATAGTAATAGTAATAGCACATCACTTAGTATTAATTAGGTAAAAACATTAAAACATAAGTTAACTAATAATGGTTTCGGAACTGGTAATCACTCACCAACAGTAGATTCGTAAATCATAATCATGTATTAGTAGACATTCAAATGTAGATGAGTTTTAAAATTGGAAACATTAGATCAAATAGTGAACCATTCGCGATAATGTTAAGTACACTGTGGTGAACTGAAGTCTTGGTAAAATCAGTAGTATAACGCGTTAAGGCCTTTGAATCGTTTAAATTGTAAGTGTTTGGGCTAATGCAACTGGGTACTTAGAATGCTTAAAACTGTTCGATGTAGTTAATTCAACTTCAAGGGTTTAAGTCCAAATCTGATTGAGTTTTCTTTTAAAAGATAGATAATTAGATATTGAAGCAACTGGATTAGGATGAACTGGTGATGAAGGGAGATAATGAAATTGGTAGTATAATAAATATCTGGATTAATAATTTAGCTTCTCTTTATACTATAAATAAATCAGTTAAAACGCTTTATGTTAACTTAATCTCCTGGGTAAGCGGCTGCGTTCCAGAATGCTTCATTAGTTAGTAATTAGATGTTAGCATAAATCTTTAGATACGAGTATATAGTCACAATAATTGGCTGTGCCTTCACTGCTTATTGTTTTTGTGTACAAATTTCCTTTTCAATAATAAAAGTGGCTTGATTCTTTGTTTCAAATGTTGAGCACCTGTTCCGTTACAAATTTTATGTCATACTCTTGGTATTACATTCTGGTTTGGGCCCTATGTACAGCGTGGGCCTGAACTCTCATTTGAACTTGTCTAGTTCGCCAAATAATATCCATATGATCGTTTGGGCTACAAGACATGGACGGGACCATCCTGGATTGTGTAAATGACCGAAGACGAAGACCAGGCCCAATAACAAAATGCGATGGGCCTGGAATGTTTAATGTTACAAAAACGAGTAAGGGAAAAATAATGTAGCAAAAAATGTAGTTGAACAAAATAGGACCGGACTTTAAAAATTAAATTGGGATGAGCCTCGCCCGAATAATACCGGGGCCCCCATTTAGTAATAAGATAACATTTTAGAAGCGGAGAGGCTAATAGCGAATTCCATAGCCTCTCCCAAAGTTAAAAGCCGATATAGACTGTTTTAGGGCACGATTTTAATATACCTTCCATTGAACGAGTGTGCACTTGGTGCGACTCAAATCCAAATCTCGGTAAAGCTGAAATACACCAAAAGTCATAGGCGCACTGGTTGCGGTATGACTCGAAGCGTGTTTTCGCGATACCGCAAATTCCTAAAAATAATATTTTAACGTAAAAACACATTATGTTGTTAAAACCTATAATGGAGTCAAACAAAGTCAAGAGCGACAGTGGAGCGACCGTGCTAAAACTACGGAATCCGGGAGTGCCTAACACCTTCTCCCGGGTTAATAGAGTTCCTTATCTGGATCTCTGCTTCGCAGTCATTTTTAAGAGTCAAAATTCCTCGGATTCGGGATTAACCGGTGACTTGGGACACCATTGTCATTCCCAAGTGGCGACTCTGATTAATCTCAATAAATCCCGAACCGATTGTCCTTTAATTGGAAAAACTCCTTCTCTTACGTTATTTTATCCGTTTCGGATATTTGAGCGTCGGGGTATACCTTACGAGCGTATTTATATTTATGCTTATGTGGGGTAGTAAAAAGGGAGGTGTGACAGCTCTGGCGACTCTGCTGGGGATCCCAACCCTGAATTTCGATTTCAGGGTTTAAGAACTCGAGCTCCTTAGAACTGCCGTTTGCGTTTTTGTTTGACTTCATTATGTGATTTGAACAACATGCTATGTGCTTTATCGCTTTGATATTACGTGGACTGTATATAAAACCGTGCCGAAAATCCTTCTCTCTTCTCCCCCGGGGATGTGCTTACTGGTTGAGACTCCCCTTTCTGTTAAAAGTCACCTTAAATTAAGAAAACAGAGGCCGGATAAGTTACAAAGCCGATTGACTCCGCGGGTCACCGGTACGTAGCCCCCTACTCGATTCGAGTTGTCCGCTCGGGTACACGGTCTAGCAATCTATGAAACCGTAAGATTTTGAACATAGGTCTAGGACGATTATTTGCATCATATCTGACTTAGGGGACTCAACACAGGGGTTGGGTCCGTCTAGGACAGGTGACCCGGTATTGAAAAAGACCGAGCATGCTATGTGTTGCATTTTATTGTCCTTGGTCGTTATGCGGACCGGCGGAAATCCCGAGATTGGAAAACTAGTTGAAAAAGAAAAAGAGAGAGAGGAAAATAATGATTTATAGAAAATAGGTACATGGAAAAATTTGAAATTTTGAAAAAATAGGTGGAACATCTTTTTGAAATAATTGGTCAAATAATCTGACCGAACTACGCAGGTTTGATTCTCGCCGTTAGGTGGGATACGTAGGCAAAGTTTGAGCAACCACCCCTTTTAAAAAAAAATGTGTGTTTAATGTTTGTCAATAAAATCAAAGTGATGCCGTTTTTGCAAATAGCCGAATGTTCTGAAAGGACGCCGGAAGGCTGTTTTTGCAAAAATAGCCACTTTGAAACATTTTTAATAATTTGCGGGCACAACTTTGAAATATTCCAAGTGGAAATGTTGCAAGGCCATAGCCGCAAAATCAAGTCGGGGTACACACCCCTTTTTGTAAAAATAACAAAAAAATGTCAAATTTTTGATTTTTATTATAAATAAGTCGGGTGATGCTATTCTTGCTTAAAGTAAGCCGAATGTCCCTCAAAAGGACGCTGGAAGGCTGTTTTTGCAAGAATAGCCACTTCGAGTCGTTTGTAAATAATTTTGGACACAACCTTGAAATGTTCCCTCGCGGAAATGTCGAAAGGCTGTATCCGTAAAATTAAGTTTGAGTCATTGCTCAACTTTTCAAAAATATCCACTTTATCAAATAAGCCATTACATGGCCGGAATTTTGCTGAAATAGCCACATTTTTGCATTTTAACTTCCTCAATCTTGTGTTGGCCTGTGTCGGTGTTGAACGATGCCCCATAGGCCCCACGATAAAAATTTTGAATTTGCATCTTCTTAAATAAAATTTTGCAAAAAGAGCCACTTTGTCTAAATAAGCCATTATATGGCCAATTTATGAAAAATAGTCTTGTGTTGGTTTATGGTGATGCCGAACGATGCCCCATGAGCCACAGGAAAAAAAAAAATTTCAGTTTTATCTTTCTTAAATAAATTTTGCAAAAATAGTCATTTTGTCAAATAAGCCATTATGTGGCCAATTTTTTTAGAAATAGTCGTAATTGACACAAAAAATATTCTTATTCTTGTAGAAATCTCCTACACAAGTTTGTAGTTGGAGTCGGCTTCTAAAATTTTCCTTCAAAGAAAAAGAAAAAAAAAATCAAAAAAAAAATTTTCTTTATTTCTTGCATTAATTTGCAAGAACTACGCTCGGTCTGATTCATGCGGGGTCATGATACGTAGGCAATCCACATAGGATTCGACCATATCCATTTCCATTTCCATAAAAAAAAAATGAAAAATGAAAATGAAAAAAAAAATGAAAAAAAAAAATCACAAAAAGGAAAAAAAAAAATTACCTTTCTCAGCCTTACTATTGGAGTTCCTAGCACAAGTCATGCATTATATTGAAATAGCAAAGAAACTCAACGTCGATGGGCATGTCATAATTGGTGGGTATGGTTCCAAAATAACTGCTCGGTCTTCTAGCTGCAAACTTCTATAGTAAAATGCAGCCTGCAATAGCTGCACTTACTGCCATGTTACAAGAGTGGGACAGCTGGTTGAACGGAACCACATGTTAGTAGAAGAAGTCAAAATATTAAGACAACACGTGGGTGAAATGTATCGGGCATGGATGGATGGAAAAATACCACCCCCGCCACCACCTAGTCTCATGGACCCGGTCCTTACACTGAACCCGATGCCAAATATACCTGCCTATCGCAGCCTTTCTAGCCACTCGAGTAGCTCAATTACTCGTCCCCCAGCTATGCTTTCCCAACACTACTTCTATCCCCAACCCCACTACTCTCCCCGGGGCACCCAAAATCGTACTTCACCTTCCAGGTACCCAATTCCACAAAAAGCCTACCAACCCCCACAAACATACCGGAAACCCCCTGGGTCAGGTTTCAAGCCAAACAAGGCGTTTAGGGAGGAAAGGTTGCTGAAGCGAGAAAAGGCTTTCACCCCTATCGGAGAATCTTATGCGAGTTTGTTCGAAAGGTTGAATCATGTTGGCTTGATTAAGCCGCTCGCCAGATGTATTCCAAACCCTCTTGCAATAAGCTTCGATCCTGCTGCACGATGTGTATACCACTCCAATGCTCAGGGGTATGATGTTGAAAGATGTTGGAATTTGAAAGAGGAAATAGAAAGAATGATTCAGGCAGGAATGATGGCGGTCCAAGACACTGGCACCCTGAACATTACACAAGATCCTCTACCTGCATGTGACGTTGCACATTTTGTGGGGACGATGCCCGATGACGAGGGTGAAGAGATTTTTCTTTGGAAGCCGAGGATATTGAAATAGAAAGCGATCTTAATGCAGAATACAGTGGCTAAGATGCCAAGCTTGTCAATTGGGAAGGTGCTCCAACTCTTGGAGTTTTGGTAGTTTTATTTTGGTGTCGTTTCTGTTACCCGGGTTATTTCAGGGTTGTAATCCGGACGTTGTCTTGAGAGTCAAAACCCTTCTATCTTTGCTTTGTTTAGTAATAAAAATTGTTTAGTGCCGTCTAGGTTTGTAATTCTAGTCTAGTCTGTTCGTTTTGTTGTTGTTTCAACCCATCAGTTTAGTACAACTCTTTGTTTCCCATCATTCCTAGTCAGTCCATTTCTGATCACTTTGCATTTTTCTCATACTGACTTTAGCAACATGACATGCACATAATTCTAAGCCTGGTTTTTAAAAGTCAATGAAACAATGTTGAAGATGTAATGATACTCGGAAGAAATAAAAACATATTGGAATAGTGTGAAGCCGGAATCAAGTGAACATTGGGGAAAGCGTAACATAAAGAAAATGCCTTGGAAATGCATCATCAACTTAAAGCCAAAGGCAAAAATACCCCAAAGCTAAGGAACCATTCGTGGTATCGAGATCGTTGCCCAATGGCACTGAGAATCGTCAAATACCGAAGGCTAATATGTGAATCGGTCGAAAGGTATTTAAATGTGTAGTTTGTACTTGGTAGGTCTCGAAGATTGGAATGACGAAGGCATTTTATTCGGCTATCCAAACACTTTATCCATTGTTATCCCTTCAGGCCTTATTATATTTTCTTTCATATCCCTCTTTTGGAATCGACAACAAAAATTGAGGGTTGGGCGGATAAATCAAATGAAAAAAAAAGAAGAAAAAGAAAAAAAAAAGAAAAGAAAAATAAAAGAAAAAAATCGGGAGAAGTCAAGATGCAACAATGAATACGGACGTAGTCTGAACTACGTCTGACTTGATCCCGAAAGGGTACGTAGGCAGCCTCTCTGAGGTTCAGTCACAATAAATGAAAAATCCGAAAATCTAAAAAAATCCCCCAAGAAGGAAACTGGGGCAGAAGTTATGGTTGTTGAAGAAATAAGATTCCGAAAGTTGTAATCTTTAACCCACATTGAAATATTTTGAGCCTTTAAATCCCTTTTTCTAAACCCCATCCAAAAGCCTGCATTACGGTCCAAATGGAGACCTTCCGATCAATCTTCAAGAAATGCCGAGTCAAGCGAACAAAGGTCAATCGCATCAGGGGCAACACTCCAGTCCGAACAAAGAAGAGTGAAGAACTCAAACCACCACGAGACTCCAAGATGAGAGAAGTCAAAATGAGAGAGTCGTATCGGTGAAAACCCGCACGGGCACCATAAGGCGACGGTGAGTTGAAAGAAAGGAAGATCAAATGAGAGAGGCTTGTTGGCGAAAACCCTACGGGCGCTGCAAGTCGACTAAGGATCAGATCAAAAAAAAATGAAGTAGTAAAGACCGGTTTCACAGCAGAACTTTGCAACAAGAGTTGAACATCAACTTTGCTATACGGAGAAGGCCAAAAGTGCGTGTCAAGGTCGCTAGAGTCGGTATTCAAAATCCGTTGGGTCATTCGTCTGTAGGTTTCTTGTTAGGAATTGTATTTTTCTTTCTCTTTATTCTTCACACTTTGTTCTCCTTCTTATCGAGTCAGTCAGGTCATAACAAGTATAGAAATGATTTCAAAATTTGCCACCAAGCTTTCCAATTGCACAAGATGGGATTTAGCCAACACGACAATTGTCGTAGGTCGGGGAATGACAAGGCCGGTGATTTAAGCCCACAAGAGCAACATGTGCAATGAAGATCATGCAAGACACAAGGGTCGGCAAGGTGCCAACTCAGGGAAAATATAGCAAATGGAAGTACGGGGTTCGAACGGAGAGGGGGTATGTCTTCTAACAAGAGGAAGACCAAAGGCTGTCAAGTGGAGTCATCAAAGGAATCGAGATCGAAGTTTATGGGATCCGTCAAGAAAGGAACAATATACATACCTAAAGAGAGTTTGATTTTGAACAAAGAAGAAGTGAAAATGGATAGTCGGTGAGCAGGCAAGGCGCTCGGGTGGAAAGCGGTCGCCATCAAAGTTCAAGGCCACAACCAACCACCGCATTTAAACTAACATATTTTTCTTTGCTTTGAAACAGGGGCATAGATGTTATTGGTCCGATAGAGCCAACAGCTTCCAATAGGCATAGGCTCATTTTGGTTGCGATGCGTATTTTACCACATTGGGCAGAGGCAGAAGGAAAGTTTGCGCCGAATTGGCAGGGACCGTTCGTGGTATCACGGGTGTTGTCCAATGGAGCATTATATTTAACAGATGTTGAAGGAAAGTGCGTAGAGACTGCTATCAATTCAGATGCAGTCAAAAGATACTATGTATGATTCCTTTTCGATTGTATGTTTTGTATTTTGTTGTGATTTTGGAATTGAAACGACGAAGGCATTTTATTCTCTATCCAAACACTTTATCCATTGATAGCCCCTTCGAGCCTTAATGAATGAATTCTTTCATATCCCTCTCTCGGAATCGCTCTAGTGCGATAAGATCAAAATTGCTAGAATGAAAAATGAAATGACAGAAAAAAAAAAAATGAAAAATGATGAAAAAAAAAGAGAAAGAGAAAAAGACAAAAATCGGGAAAAAGTAAAAAAAGAAATCCATCTAACTTGTAAAGTTGGATGAACTACGTCTGACTTGATCCCGAAAGGGTACGTAGGCAGCCTCTCTGAGGTTCAGTCACAATAAAGAAAAAATCCAAAAATTCCCCACATATTGAAACTGGGGCAGAAGTTATGTTTAATAATTTCGAGAGTTGTAAATATTTTTAACCCTCGTTGAAATTTTGAGCCTTTATATCTTTCTTTCTTAACCCGTCCAAAAGCCACGTTACAGTCCAAAGAAAGACCTTCTGATCAATTTTGAAATGATAACAAATACAACGAAGGAGGAGCGAAGCGTCGGATAATACCCGTGGTACAGAAAACAAAATACAAAAGGAAAAAATGAAAAAAAGAAAATATAAAAAAATGAGAGAGTCTCATCGGTGAAAACCTTAGCCGGCACTGTGAGACGATTGTGAGGTTGAGAGAAATAAAATGAGAGAGTCTCATCAGTAAAAACCTTAATCGGCACTGTGAGACGACTGTGAGGTTGAGAGAATAAATGAGAGAGTCTTATTGGTGAAAACCTTTCGAGGCACGGTAGGGCGATCGTGATGATTACCAGAAAAGAGAAAAGCAACAAAAATAGTATCGGTTTGGGTTGGAAACAATTTGGAGATAGAATAATGATTGGAACGAACTGGGTCAGTTACGGGAATTTCCACCTCGTTACCTTGCATTTACATATATTATGCTTTTAAAACGGTATTAGAGTATATCGGGTGAGTTAGGAGTGATTTGGATTGAAAATGAAACAAATAGCATGTTTGAAGAAAGCTTGAATATGAAAAGTCAACCAAGAGTTGACTATTGAGTTAGAGTGCTCGGAACCGGATTCTGATGATTCGACTAGTTCCGGGGGGTGAATTGTGACTTAGGGGAGCGATCGGAATTGAATTTGGAGGCCCGGTGTAGAAATAGGCTTGAATTGGCTAAGGTTGAATTTTGGCGAAATCCGAACGGTAGGTGATATTTTGATCGGGGAGTCGGAATGGAATTCCGACAGTTGCAGTAGCTTCGTTAGGTGATTTTGGATGTGCCTGCAAAATTTCAGGTCATTCGGACGTCGTTTGGTCGGGTTTTTGATTGAATGTGCAATTTGGAATGTTTTAAGGAAGTTAGGCTTGAATTCGATGCGAATTATGGGTTTTGATGTTGTTAGACGTGTTTTGAGGATTTGAGCAAGTTCGAATAAGGTATTAAGATGTGTTGGTGTGTTTGGATGAGGTCCCGGGGGCCTCGGGGTGTTTTCGGATGGTTAAACGGAAGAAAATCAAGGAAATTGCAGGTTGAAGAGTCTGGTTCTGTCATTTTCGCTCCTGCGGAATTTTGGTCGCAGGAGCGAGTCCGCAGAAGCGGATATGGGAGCGCAGGAGCGGGTGTTTCGCAGAAGCGGACGCCTTTCCGCTGAAGCGGGGTCGCTGGTGCGACCCAATGATCGCAGAAGCGGACGAGGGCAATTGGGGCATGGTCCGCAGAAGCGGACGTTTCTCCGCTTGGGCGATACCGCAGAAGCGGTCAAGGACGCGCAGAGGTGGAATTTTCCGCAGAAGCGGAAGCTTCTTCGCAGAAGCGGGACCGCTTAAGCGGCCCTTGGTTCGCAGAAGCGGAAGTGGCCGGCTAGGCCTGGAACCGCAGAAGCGACCCTTTGGTCGCAGATACGGAAGCATAGAAGCGGAAAATGTTCCGCAGAAGCGAAAATCGCTGTAAGTAAGTGTATCAGGAGTTAGAAAGATTTCAGAAACATTTTAGCATTTGGGGGTCTCGGCTTAAGGGCGATTTTGGGCGATTTTGAGGAGGAAATCAAGGGAAATCATCAGGTAATTAACTATGAACTCGTATTATGATTAGTATTGATAATATCATACAATTATATCATGAAAATGGAAGAATTTGGGGTAATTATGGAGGATTTAGCCCTAGTCTTGGACTTTAGAAAATCAAGGTTTTGAATGGGCAAATGGAGTCCGATTTTGGTAAAATTGATATGCTTAGACTCGTATTGAGACGAGGGTTCCAGAAATGTGAATTTCGTAAATTTTCGGAATGTGGGCCCGGGGCTCGGGTTTTGACAACTTTGGGAATTTTGATGTAAATTGAGTTGTATTGATTGGGTGTCGTCCCATTGGCCTAAATTGTTGTATTTTTACTGTATTTGATCAGATTCTACGCGTGCGGAGCTTGATTCTCGTGGCAAGGGCATTGCGGAATAGTCGTCGCGCTGTATTGAGGTGAGTAATAGATGTGGGTGATGACCGGCGGGTTCGAAACCCCGGTATACCACTTTGTGACGCTGTATAGCGGCGAGACACGCACACTCTTGAGAGTGCGGGGTCGATCATGAACTGGAGACTACATATTAGTCCAACCTGTTGATATTGTATTATTGGCTATTCTAGAGCCGTCGAACCTCCTTCTCGGATGGTTGCATATATGTATATATATATTGTGATAATGGCCGCTCTTGAGCCGAGGAACCCCCTTCTTGGGCGGTTGAGTATACATGTGGGCCGTGAGCCAGTTATTGGATCCGCGAGGATCGTTATCATTGTCTTATCACATAGACATGCTAGTTTACTACTAGTCCGCGCAGCTATTTCTGTTATTATGCTAATTCCAATCTCTGGAACTTGATATTACTGTTTTCCAGTTGAAAAATGATAAAAGAGTTTTCAAAAACTACTTTTAAGCACAGTGAGTTATGTCTACATATTAGGCGACTAGTAGTGGATCGAGGCTGCACGCGCTGGTGAGATATATGTTGGATCGGACTGCACGCGCGGTGATATCTCTATGAGATGTGCTTGGGTTGTAGGAGCCCTCCGGAGTCTGAACCCCCGCGGTGAGCACGGGTACCCAAAATTGGAGTCGGGCTACACGCCGTAGCGTTCATATCATGCATTGCATTGCATTTAGCTACATACGCTAGTTGCTGTTATGCTATTTATTGGTAATTGTTGGAACGGGTACGGTGGAGATTGATTCTATGACGGGGTAGCTGATCATAGCTTTACATAGTCTTTATTGCGGATTTCTTATACGCGTTGTCTTACCTTGTTTATTACCGTCGAGTACGGCGGTACTCGTTTACTCCACTGCACTTGTGTGCGGATCCGAATGCCTCTCGGCGGTGATCCGATGGTTGTGCGAGCGACGTTTGTGGATATTCGAGGTAGGTGCAGAGTCCGCAGGACCCGATATTCCTTCCTATTGTCTTTTGATTTTGTATTGACATTTCTTTCCGCACTTGGTATTCTTGTAAACCTTTTATACTCGTGTTCAGTAGAGGCTCATGACTCTTGACCCTTGGTCTATGGGAGTTGATGTATTATGGGACTTGGTTCCTTGTTTTCGTTATTTGTATCGCTATTGCTTCGTGATTTAATATGATTAAATGGGCTAAAAGAGAGCGTCTAGCTCCGTTGTTTATATTGATTGGTCAGGCTGGCCTAGCAGTGTGCTTGGCGCCATCGCGGCCGGATTTGGGGTCATGACAAGTTGGTATCAGAGCCTAGGTTTACTAGGCCTCGTGAGTCTTGAGCCGGTTAGTAAGTCTTGTGGATCGGTACGGGGACGCATGTGCTTATCCTCGGGAGGGCTGCGAACCTTTAGGAAAACTTCACTTTTCTTGAACTGTGTCGTGCGATCTTGTTGTTCTGAGAGCGGAACCTCATATTCTGTTCTCTCGCGAGATGGCGAGAACGCGAGCATCGGGACGAGGTGGACGACCTCCGTTGCCACTGTTAGAGGCCGTGGGCGCGGTCGTGCTTAGAGTTAGAGGTAGGGCGGGTGAGCGGTGCCGGTGACCCGCTTTGTTGTACCGGTTCGGGAAGCGGCCCCGGTGGTTGAAGCTCCGGCGAGTCCCGGTTCGGGGCCGGACTATGTCTGTTGCTATTCACGGTCGTCGAGAAGCTGCGCCCGGATATTATCGGTGTGTTCCGGTTTGGCTCGGGTAGTTTCGGCTACCGCTACTGCGCAGCGACATCTCGGTCGGGGGGTGGTCGGCGGACCCTGCCGGCTCGCACGCCGATCGGGTTGTTCGGGGACTTCGGATGCCGAAGGTTGTCCCCGGCTCGGGTGGTTGCCGCGGTTATTCCTCCGGTGCGCCGGCTCCGGCTCCGAGCGTATAGTTCGAGGTTATGCCGAGGACGGCGACGTCGTCTTGAGAGGTTTGGTAGACTTCGGCCACCCCATTTCGGTGGCGTTGAGGGCGAGGATGCCCGGGGTTTCTTGGATAAGTGTCGAAAGATGCTGCGTACGGCTGGGATTCTTGAGTCCGGCGGAGTTTCATTTACTACATTTCAGTTCGGCTGGTCCCGCGTTTGATTGGTGGGAGGAGTTTGAGAGCGTAGGCTGCAAGAGCGACACCTCTCGCATGGCGGCGATTCTCTGCTCTCTTTACGAAAATATGTACCTCGGTCTCGTCGCGAGAAGCTACGTCGCCAGTTCGAGTGGTTGATTCAGGGCGACATGTCTGTGACCCAGTATGAGCTCGGATTCACACGGTTGGCTAGGCATGCCACATGGATGATCCCTAATGATAGGGAGAGGATCGGGAGGTTCATTGATGGCCTCGGCTACTCTGTCCGTATTCTTATGACCGGCGAGCGAGGTTCTGTCGTCATCGTTTGAGCGGGTAGCTGATATGGCGTGCTCGGTTGAGGCGGATCGTCGGCGAGAGAGAGAGAGCGGGAGGCCAGAGGCCTCGTGGTTCTGGTAGTTTCGGTGGTGCTCCGTCCAGAGGGCATTCCCGGCCGAGCGAGAGGTCGCTCGTCTGGACACTTCTCGTTCGGGCCGCCCGGAAGCGAGCGGAGGTTCGCATGGTCGTGGTCGACGAGGGATTTCGGCGAGGGTCGGTCATCGGCTGGTGCCCTCCCGGCCCGAGTGCGGCACCTGCTTCTCCGGCACCGGGTGCATGTTATGAGTGTGGTGAGTTTGGCCACGTGAGGAGACATTGCCCTCGCTTACGTAGGGGCAGGACTCAGCAGAGGGATCAGCCCTGCTCGTCGGCACCGTCTCGGTCTGGTAGAGGTGGAGCTCAAACCTCAGGGGGAGTTGAAGAGGGGCTGATCCCCTATTCAGTCGAGCACGGTTCTGTGCACGAGGATCAACCCTTCAATTGTCCTGGTGAAAGCAAGTGATAATTCTTTTTAAACGTATTATGTGCTATTTGATCCAGGGTCCACATATTCTTACGTGTCCTCTTATTTTGCACATCATTTGGGTGCGACTCGTGGTATTCTTGATTTACTTGTTCATGTATCCACCCCCGTGGGTGATACGATTGTTGTGGATCATGTCTATAGATCCTGTGTTATATCTATTGGGGGTCTGGAGACCCAGGCAGATTTGTTATTGTTGGGTATGGTGGACTTTGATGTTATATTGGGTATGGAGTGGTTGTCTCCGTACCATGCTATATTGGACTGTCATGCTAAGACAGTTACGTTGGCCATTCCTGGTATTTCTCGGATTGAGTGGCGGGGTTCGACTGATTTCGTCCCTAGCCGTGTTATTTCGTTCTTAAAAGCTCAGAAGATGGTTGAAAAAGGGTGTTTATCGTACTTAGCTTTTGTGAGAGATGTGGGAGCTGAGTCTCCTAGCATTGATTCTGTACCTGTTGTGAGGGACTTCCCAGATGTATTCCCCTCAGACCTACCGGGCATGCCGCCGGACAGGGATATTGATTTTGGCATTGACTTGGTGCGGGCACTCAGCCTATATCCATTCCTCCTTATCGGATGGCACCAGCTGAGTTGAAAGAACTAAAAGAGCAGCTTCATGAACTTCTGGATAAGGGTTTCATCCGTCCTAGTGTGTCTCCGTGGGGTGCGCCGGTATTATTTGTTAAAAAGAAAGATGGTTCCATGCGAATGTGTATTGATTATAGGCAATTGAACAAAGTGACAGTGAAGAATAAGTACCCTCTACCGTGCATAGATGATTTGTTTGATCAGTTACAGGGTGCGAGGGTGTTTTCTAAGATCGATCTTCGTTCAGGCTATCATCAGCTGAAGATCAGGGACTCGGATATTATGAAGACTGCATTCCGGACCAGATATGGTCACTATGAGTTCCTTGTGATGTCGTTTGGGCTGACCAACGCCCCAGCAGCATTTATGCATCTGATGAATAGTGTATTCGGGCCGTATCTTGATTCATTTGTAATCGTATTCATTGATGACATACTTGTCTACTCTCGTAGCCAGGAGGAGCATGCTCGGCACTTGAGTGTTGTGTTGCAGAGATTGAGAGAGGAAGGAGAAGCTGTATGCCAAGTTCTCCAAATGTGAGTTCTGGCTTGAGTCCGTGGCATTCTTAGGGCACGTGGTGTCCTGTGATGGTATTCGGGTAGATCCGAGGAAGGTCGAGGCAGTGCAGAGTTGGCCCAGACCGACCTCAGTTTACTGAGATCCGTAGCTTTATGGGATTGGCGGGGTATTATCGCCGATTCGTTCAGGGGTTCTCTTCTATTGCTTCACCCTTGACTAGATTGACTGAGAAGGGTGTTCCTTTCTTATGGTCGAGGAGTGCGAGGGAGAGCTTTCGAAGCTCGAGACGGCGCGACCACGGCACCGGTCTTGATTCTACCGACAGCTTCAGGTTCATATCTTGTATATTGTGATGCCTCGGGAGTGGGCATTGGTTGTGTGTTGATGCGGGGAGGGTAGGGTCATTGCTATGCTTCTCGTCAGTTGAAGCCCCACGAGAAAAACTACCTGTTCACGATTTGGAATTAGCTGCTATTGTTCGTGCCTTGAAGATTTGGAGGCATTATCTATATGGTGTATCTTGTGATGTATATACGGACCACCGCAGCCTTCAGCATTTGTTTAAGCAAAAAGATCTAAATTTGAGGCGGCGGAGATGGCTTGAATTGCTTAAAGACTATGATATTACTATCTTGTATCATCACGGGAAAGCCAATGTAGTGGCTGATGCATTGAGCCGGAAGGCTATTAGTATGGGTAGTTTGGCGTATATTCCAGTTGGGGAGAGACCCTAGCAGTTGATGTTCAGGCGTTAGCTAACCAGATGGTAAGGCTGGATATTTCTGAGCCCAGTCGGGTGATGGCTTATGTAGTAGCTCGTTCTTCTTTATATGATCGTGTTCGAGAGCGCCAGTATGATGATCCACACTTACTTGTCCTTAAGGACAGAGTTCAGCATGATGATGCTAGGGATGTCACTATTGATAGTGATGGTGTGTTGCGGATGCAGGGCCGGATATGCGTGCCCAATGTTGACGGCCTTCGTGAATTGATATTGGAGGAAGCCCATAGCTCGCGGTATTCTATTCATCCGTGAGATAGTGAGATTGCATGGAGTTCCTATTTCCATTATATCAGACAGAGGTACCCAGTTCACATCTCAGTTCTGGGGCTCGGTGTCTAAACTGTCAGCAGGTCAAGTATGAGCATCAGAGACCTGGTGGTGTATTCCAGCGTATTGATATTCCGGAGTGGAAGTGGGAAAGAATAACTATGGACTTTGTTAGTGGACTCCCTCGGACGGCGAGGAAGTTTGATTCAGTTTGGGTGATTGTGGATAGACTGACTAAGTCAGCTCATTTCATCCCAGTGTGTACTACCTATACCTCAGAGCGGTTGGCAGAGATATTCATCCGTGAGATAGTGAGATTGCATGGAGTTCCTATTTCCATTATATCGGACAGAGGTACCCAGTTCACATCTCAGTTCTGGAGGACATTTCAGCGAGAGTTGGGTTCACAGGTGGAGTTGAGCACAGCATTTCATCCACAGACGGATGGGCAGTCTGAGCGTACTATTCGGATATTGGAGGACATGTTGCGTGCTTGTGTCATTGATTTTGGTGGTTCATGGGCTGATTATTTGCCTTTGGCGGAGTTTGCTTACAATAATAGCTATCAGTCCAGCATTCAGATGGCGCCGTATGAAGCTTTATATGGGAGGCGGTGTAGGTCTCCGGTTGGTTGGTTCGAGCCCGGCGAGGCTAGGTTGTTAGGGACAGAGTTAGTCCAAGATGCCTTAGATAAGGTGAAGGTGATTCGGGAGAGACTTCGCACAGCTCAGTCGCGTCAGAAGAGTTATGCAGACCGGAAGGTCCGAGATGTGTCTTATTCGGTAGGTGAGAAGGTGTTGCTGAAAGTTTCGCCTATGAAGGGTGTTATGAGGTTTGGAAAGAAAGGGAAGTTGAGCCCAAGGTTTATTGGACCTTTTGAGGTGCTTAGGAAAGTTGGGGAGGTGGCTTATATGCTTGCTTTGCCACCCGGTTTGTCGGGAGTTCACCCGGTGTTCCATGTATCTATGCTCCGGAAGTATGTCGGAGACCCGTCTCATGTGTTGGACTTCAGCACGATACGGCTAGATGAGGATTTGACTTATGATGTGGAACCAGTAGCCATTTTGGGTCGACAGGTTCGTAAGCTGAGATCTAAGGATATAGCTTCAGTGAAAGTGCAGTGGAGAGGTCGTCCCATGGAGGAAGCAACTTGGGAGACCGAACAGGAAATGCGGAGCAGATATCCACACTTATTTGATGCTCCAGGTATGTTTCTTGACCCGCTCGAGGACGAGCGTTTGCTTAAGAGGGGGAGAATGTGACGACCCGGCCCGTCGTCACGAGAATTACCACCCCGTTATGTTGAAATTGTATGTTTTATGCTTTTAAAACAGTATTAGAGTATATCGGGTGAGTTAGGAGTGATTTGGATTGAAAATGAAACAAATAGCATGTTTGAAGAAAGCTTGAATATGAAAAGTCAACCAAGAGTTGACTATTGAGTTAGAGTACTCGGAAACGGATTCTGATGATTCGGATAGTTCCGGGAGGTGATTTGTGACTTAGGGGAGCGATCGGAATTGAATTTGGAGGCCCGGTGTAGAAATAGGCTTGAATTGGCTAAGGTTGAATTTTGGCGAAATCAGAACGGTAGGTGATATTTTGATCCGGGAGTCGGAATGGAATTCCGACAGTTGCAGTAGCTTCGTTAGGTGATTTTGGATGTGCCTGCAAAATTTCAGGTCATTCGGACGTCGTTTGGTCGGGTTTTTGATTGAATGTGCAATTTGGAATGTTTTAAGGAAGTTAGGCTTGAATTCGATGCGAATTATGGGTTTTGATGTTGTTAGACGTGTTTTGAGGATTTGAGCAAGTTCGAATAAGGTATTAAGATGTGTTGGTGTGTTTGGATGAGGTCCCGGGGGCCTCGGGGTGTTTTCGGATGGTTAAACGGAAGAAAATCAAGGAAATTGCAGGTTGAAGAGTCTGGTTCTGTCATTTTCGCTCCTGCGGAATTTTGGTCGCAGGAGCGAGTCCGCAGAAGCGGATATGGGAGCGCAGGAGCGGGTGTTTCGCAGAAGCGGACGCCTTTCCGCTGAAGCGGGGTCGCTGGTGCGACCCAATGATCGCAGAAGCGGACGAGGGCAATTGGGGCATGGTCCGCAGAAGCGGACGTTTCTCCGCTTGGGCGATACCGCAGAAGCGGTCAGGGACGCGCAGAGGCGGATTTTTCCGCAGAAGCGGAAGCTTCTTCGCAGAAGCGGGACCGCTTAAGCGGCCCTTGGTTCGCAGAAGCGGAAGTGGCCGGCTAGGCCTGGAACCGCAGAAGCGACCCTTTGGTCGCAGATACGGAAGCATAGAAGCGGAAAATGTTCCGCAGAAGCGAAAATCGCTGTAAGTAAGTGTATCAGGAGTTAGAAAGATTTCAGAAACATTTTAGCATTTGGGGGTCTCGGCTTAAGGGCGATTTTGGGCGATTTTGAGGAGGAAATCAAGGGAAATCATCAGGTAATTAACTATGAACTCGTATTATGATTAGTATTGATAATATCATACAATTATATCATGAAAATGGAAGAATTTGGGGTAATTATGGAGGATTTAGCCCTAGTCTTGGACTTTAGAAAATCAAGGTTTTGAACGGGCAAACGGAGTCCGATTTTGGTAAAATTGATATGCTTAGACTCGTATTGAGACGAGGGTTCCGGAAATGTGAATTTCGTAAATTTTCGGAATGTGGGCCGGGGCTCGGGTTTTGACAACTTTGGGAATTTTGATGTAAATTGAGTTGTATTGATTGGGTGTCGTCCCATTGGCCTAAATTGTTGTATTTTTACTGTATTTGATCAGATTCTACGCGTACGGAGCTTGATTCTCGTGACAAGGGCATCGCGGACTAGTCATCGAGCCGTATAGAGGTAAGTAATAGATGTGGGTGATGACCAGCGGGTTCGAAACCCGGTATACCACTTTGTGACGTTGTATAGCGGCGAGACACGTACCCTCTTGTGAGTGCGGGGTTGATTGTAATTTGGGGACTATGGCTTAGTCCGACCTGTTGATACTGTATTATGATATTGGCTATTCTTGAGCCGTTGAACGTCCTTCTCGGAGGGTTGCATATTATATATATGTATATTGTGATAATGGCCACTCTTGAGCCGAGGAACCCCCTTCTTGGGCGGTTGAGTATACATGTGGGCCGTGAGCCAGTTATTGGATCCCGCGAGGATCGTTATCATTGTCTTATCACGTAGACATGCTAGTTTACTACTAGTCCGCAGCTATTTTTGTTATTATGCTAATTCCAATCTCTGGAACTTGATATTACTGTTTTCCAACTAAAAATGATAAAAAGAGTTTTCAAAAACTACTTTTAAGCATGCGAGGCTGTATCTGCATATTAGCTGACTAGTAGTGGATCGGGCTGCGCGCCGCAGCGAGATATATGTTGGATCGGACTGCACGCCGCAGGAATATCTCTATGAGATGTGCTTGGGCTGTAGGAGCCCTCGGAGTCTGAACCCCCACAGTGAGCACGGGTACCCAAAATTGGAGTCGGGCTATGCGCCGTAGCGTTCATATCGTGCATTGCATTGCATTTAGCTACATCTGCTAGCTGTTATGCTATTTATTGGTAATTGTTGGAACGGGTACAGTGAATATTGATTCTGTGACAAGGTAGCTGATCATAGCTTTACATAGTGCTTTATTGCGGATTTCTTATCTGCTGTTTGTCTTACTACTTGTTTATTACCGTTGAGTACGCGGTACTCGTTTTACTCCACTGCCTTGTGTGCGAGATCCGAGTACCTCTCGGCGGTGATCCGGTAGCGTGCGAAGCGACGTTTGTGGATATTCGAGGTAGGTGCAGAGTCGCGGGACCCGATATTCCTTCCTCTTGTCTTTTGATTTTGTATTGACATTTCTTTCCGCACTTGGTATTATTGTAAACCTTTATACACTTATGCTCAGTAGAGGCTCATGACTCTTGACCCTTGGTCCATGGGAGTTGATGTATTATGGGACTTGGTTCCCTGTTTTCGTTATTTGTATCGCTATTGCTTCGTGATTTTGAAATGCTTAAATGGGTTAAAGAGAGCTTCTAGCTCCGTTGTTGATATTGATTGGTCAGGCTGGCTTAGCAATGTGCTGGGCGCCATCACGACCGGATTTGGGGTCGTGAGTCAGAGTTTAAATACATGGCATGGTCAGCGGAATCAGCCAGCAAATACCCAGATAAGTTCTGTCATCTCTCCAAAATACCCTTACCTTTCTTTCATTTTTTCTGCATTTCATTGTTTACCCTTTTGAGAGCTAACTACCAGCTCCTGATAACGGAAGTTGAAATAACATTGGATCAGAAAGGATGGAAGATTGGGGAAAGAAATAAAGAAGCTTGGCAAACATGGCCAAAGGAAAAGAAAACAAAACAAAAATGGAGAAATGAGAAAAATACAAAAAAAGAGTCTGCAAGGGACGAGAAGTCAAAAACCATGCAACATGAGAAAGCAAAAACAAAGGAAGCAATAAGAAGTGGGGACGGCAGATGCCAGTTGCCAGGAGCTTATATCTAATAAATTTTATTTCATGCAGGAACCAATTGTCACTAATCACTTTAAAGTGAATGTGACCAATGTGGAAAATTTAAAATACCAAAAAGAGAAAGTCTCTGCCGAATAAGTGGAGAAATTCACAGGCGAGAGATAAGTTGGTAAAAGAAAATACCAAAAAGAGGAAGGTAACATCTTTTAAAATCCACTCCCCGGTCCTCAGGCTGAGGGAATACTTTTCTGCATTGCACGTTTAAATTCGTTAGGCGCCACCTTCGAATACGGGAATATTTTACGCATTCGCATTGCACGTTTAAATTTACGTTAGGCGCCCGCCTTCAAATACGTGAATATTTTATGCATTCGCATTGCACGTTTAATTTACGTTAGGCGCCCCCCTCGAATACGGGAATATTTTTTGCATTCGCGTTGCACGTTTAATTTCTGTTAGGCGCCCGCGTCAAATACGGGAATATTTTACGCATTCGCATTGCACGTTTAAATTTACGGTAGGCGCCCACCTCGAATACGGGAATACTTTACGCATTCGCGTTGCACGTTTAAATTACGTTAGGCGCCCACGTTCGAATACGGGAATATTTTTATGCATCCGCATTGCACGTTTAAATTTACGGTGGCGCCCCCTCGAATACGGGAATATTTTCGCATTCGCATTGCACGTTTAAATTCTGTTAGGCGCCCCCCTCGAATACGGGAATATTTTACGCATTCGCATTGCACGTTTAAATTTACGGTAGGGCCCACCACCAAATACGGGAATATTTTGCATTCACGTTGCACGTTTAAATTTACGTTGGCGCCCACCTCAAATACGGGAATATTTTCGCATTCGCATTGCACGTTTAAATTACGTTAGGCGCCCACCCTCGAATACGGGAATATTTTTACGCATCGCGTTGCACGTTTAAATTTATGTTAGGCGCCCGCGCTCAACGGGAATATTTTACGCATTCGCATTGCACGTTTAATTTTTGTTAGGCGCCCGCCCTTCGAATACGGGAATATTTTACGCATCGCATTGCACGTTTAAATTACGTTAGGCGCCCCCCTCGAATACGGGAATATTTTACGCATCGCATTGCACGTTTAAATTACGTTAGGCGCCCACCTCGAATACGGGAATATTTTACGCATTCGCATTGCACGTTTAATTTTTGTTAGGCGCCCGCCTTCAAATACGGGAATATTTTCTGCATCGCATTGCACGTTTAAATTCGGTGAGGCGCCCGCTTCGAATACGGGAATATTTTACGCATTCGCATTGCACGTTTAAGTTATGTTAGCGCCCACCGCCAAATACGGGAATATTTTACGCATTCGCGTTGCACGTTTAATTTACGGTAGGCGCCCGCTTCGAATACGGGAATATTTTACGCATCGCATTGCACGTTTTAATTTATGTTAGGCGCCCACCCTCGAATACGGGAATATTTTACGCATTCGCATTGCACGTTTAAATTTACGTTGGCGCCCACCTCCGAATACGGGAATACTTTACGCATCGCGTTGCACGTTTAAATTTACGTTAGGCGCCCGCGTTCGAATACGGGAATATTTTACGCATCATCATGGTTTATATATTTTAAAGCCCACACTGGGGCAGAAAAAGAAAAAAAAAGGAGGTAGTTTGTTGTTTTGTTTTGAGCAGGTTCAGCTCGAGATCAAGAAAAAAAACAAGAAAATCAACAAAAAAGAGAGTCATCAAGAAAAAGAAAGAAAATCAACAAAAAAAGGAGAGTCGGCATCTCAAAAAATCAAAGAAAAAGAGACAAGGAGAAGCAAACAAAAGCTAGGATAGGAATAATTGTAATTGTAGAATCATAGCTTAGAATAACTTCTTCATTTTACATTCCCCCGGTGTAATAAGGAGGTCAACAAGCAGTAACCGCAACAGCAGCAACAGTAACAGCAAAAAATCGCAGTTTCATTGGTAGTCCCAGCTACCAAAATTTTCCGAACTACATTGACCTGATTCCCTTTTAGCCAGGGATATGTAGGAAACCTCTTGAAGCAAAGGTTCGGTCAAAATTTTGAAAATAAAATGCTTCTCACGGAGTGCTCAAATGGGCAAAAATCGCTCGTATCCGCTCACTTGTCTTTGCACAGAAACTCTTCGTGTTTACGCGCAAAGAGGGGCAGCTGTGAGCACGTGATTTTTGCCCTATATGATAATTACTCCCAAAAATTCAAAATAAAAGAGTTTTGTGTTGTTTGCAATTGTTGTGAATTTAGTGTCATTTTTAAAAAATAATGACAATATATATATATATATATATATATATATATATATATATATATATATATATATATATATATATATATATCGCATTTGCATTTAGGATTTAATTCTACAATTAGGAATAATTAATTTTATCTTACAAAAATGAAAATCACAAAAATAGGCATCTTTTGCATTTTAGCCTTTAATGTCCAAATTGTGTGATTGTATTTTAATTACCATTTAAAATTAGGTGACAATTATTATTATGAGATTAGTATTTCAAGATAATTTTAGTTTTTATAAATTAATCTTAGTATTTTGGACTTTATTAATTAGGAAGTTGAATAATGGAGAAGAACAAAATGGAAAAAATTTGGATTGGGCCATCTTGCAAATTAAGTTACAAGCCCAATCCTAAGAAACCTTACCCAACCCAAAACCCCTTGGCCCAAGAAGAAAATTTCAGATTTTTTTATCAAAAAATAATCATAATTACATGACATAAAGTAGTGGGGGGCAAGGAAATCAAGGAAGAAAACAAGGAGAGGAAAACATGGATTAGTGGGTTTTCTTTAAATTAAAAAAATATTTTCTTTTTAATAAAATATCTGAAAATTTTCGAAATTCTTGCCTATAAATAGAAGAGAAGATTTATGAAAAAAGGGGGGAAAAAGAGAGGAAAAATAGGAAGAGAAGTAAAAATAAAAAAAATTCCCTGCTGTAGTATACACTCGATATACATTCTGGACACAGAAGTATACATGGCAAAAATTTCAATTTTTGAGAGTTTCGTTTGAGAGTTTCTTTTGAGAATTGAAAAGAGTTCAAAGATAGAAATACAAAACAAAGAGAAAATCTGGAATATATTTTTCTTTTCTATTTTTTTTTTTACTGGTTTTTGTTTTTCTCCGTATTGCTGGGATTTTCGGGATTGAGGTGTTGAAGCTACTGCTGGTTGTTACTGTTGTTGTTGTTGTATTTTCACCGCCCTGTTGATTTGCTATTTTCCCATTCCTTTCAAAACCAGGTACACATCTTGTAAATCTCCAAAGCTTATGGAAATGAAAACTGTTTTGAAGCTATGTTGCTGCAATCTTCTCTTTCCTATTTTCTCTTAGTTTTCTTTTGTACATAAAAAATAAGCAGATTATATGTAGTAGATTTTAAAGACTGATTTCTAATTTCAAGTCATAATTGGACTTTTAAAATAGATACGGTATTAGCCTGCTAGTTAATTACTGGTTTATAGTTCAACAATTATTTAAATTGATAGTATATAAATAAGTTTGGTTGTATTTGATGAAGTTGTTCAGATGTATTTCATATTAAATTTGTTAGCTCATTTAGAATATCTCAAATATGGTTTAGTTGTTAAGAAAGATTTAATCGAAAGTGTAGCATTAGGCTTGGAAGCAGCGATTATGTTTAAAATAGTAATTTGAGAATCACTTTAGTATATTAGTTAATTACGATAGTTAGTTTAGTTTAATAACAGTATACAGATTATATAAACTGTTTGCAAAAGTGAAGTTTCGTTCAGTGTTTTAAAGGAATCACGATTTTTTTTTTGCTAAAATGAAGATTTGCTCAATGGAATCACGTCCTTTTAATGTGAATCGGTCATACAAATGACTGAAATTATGGTGTAAACAGATGACTATAATAAGGTAATGGGCTCTAACATGTCTTTAACAGGCCCAAATTACTGTAAATCAAAAAACTATGCAATAATGTAAGAGTTAGGTAAAAAATAACAAAGTAATTAGGACCTTTCTTTTATTATTAGAGATAAATCATAGAAAATCATAGTCATGTTAGGATTGACCTTAAATAAAATAATGAGACGAGCCTCGCCAAACAAAATATACAATTGCGGGGCCCTCAAATAAATTGTTATGAAAATCTTAGACTTGGAAGGACCGTTTAGTAAATTTCATGGTCTTTCCCGAAGTTAACAACACGATAAGACTCTTTAGGCACGACTTAAATAAAATTACTTTCCTAAATACGGGTGCGCATTTATGTGACCCAAATCTATCTCTCGACGAAACTGAAATACATTAAAGTCACAGGCGTATTGGTTGCGGTGTGACTCGAAATGTGTTTTCGTGACGTCGCAATTCTTCTAAAATTGAAAAGCGGAACATTAAAAGTACATAGTTAAAATATATAAAGAATTCAGATAAAAGCAAAAAATTGCAGTTGAGCGACCGTGCTAGAACCACGGAATTCGGGAGTGCCTAACACCTTCTCCCGGGTTAACAGAGTTCCTTATCCGGATCTTTGCTTCGCAGACATTTTTATGAGTCATAAATTTCCTCGGTTCGGGATTAAACCGGTGACTTGGGACACCATTATTTTCTCAAGTGGCGACTCTGAATAATTAAATAAATTGATCCCGTTCCGACTGTCCTTCAAGTGGAAAAACTCCTTCACTGATTATTATTATATCCCTTCTCGGGATGTAGTATTAAACAGTGGCACATTACATTTGTGCATGCTTATGTGGGGTGGTGAAAAAGGGAGGTGTGACAGTAATCATATCTGATTGAATACAGATTCCATAATGTGTTCCATGATTAATGCATATTAATTAGTGATAATACGTATCTATACCCCTTTTGCTATTTAGGTTAATTCTTTTGATGCGACTTCTGAATATCAATAGGTTTGAGCACATTTGCTTTCTAACTCTCTTGAATATCTGCCCATACCTGCTGAAACTCGTGCCTCTTCGACTATTTTTTGCCAACTGTCTTTTTTTTACCATTTTATGTGTCATGACATGTCACTTCATAATTAATTCTATACATGAACTTAATATTTTCCAATATAGATAGTCCTCCACTTGCCATTTATTTTTCAATAGAATATTTGGGAAGTGGATCTTATTAAAGCGGAAATATTTGCCGCCATTATTTCTTCCTTGGAAGTGACGCTTCATATGTCACTTCCATTTCATGTTGGTAACATGTGGTATTCCTCGATTGTTTCTGCAACTTTTTAGTGCCTTTTACGTTCCATCAATTACGAAGCGACAACTTTCATCATTACATTTTTTCCTTTGACGGTTGCTTCTAAGTATAAATATAACTTTTCGTCTTTGCCTTTCTCATAAAAAAGTTTTAGAATATTCAATTCTTGTTTTCTTCTTCCTCGTATTACTATATCTTCTTCAAATCCTAACTCTAGAAAAGTCCCCATTGTTGATAACCTTCTTTTTGCTCCTATTAGAAGTAGGAGAGGAAGAAGGCTTCGTAGTTTAGGATCTTCATCACCACGAAGCCCTTCTATTCCTTCAGTGAGTTCTACTTCGCCTTCTACAACTAGAGGTTCTCTTTCCCAGAGATCTTCATCTAGAAATAAAGACTCTAATGAACCTCTTCGTGAGCTTTTGGTAGATGAAATTGTCTTCCCTGGTTTTTTTTATTGATAGAGAATCAATTAGAAATCAAGTCTCTTCTATGTCTTCTTTAGATCCTGCTGATATTTACCCATCTAAAATCACTGAAGGTTCCCTCTCTATTTTTCATAGGGGTTGCCATTGGAGGCATCATTTCCCCACTATAATTCCCACTGCCATCAAAGGATTACATCTTACTTGACTGGGTTTTCTTTCGTATATACATACCCTTTTACATTGAATTTCAAGCCCCATATTCATCCTCTTATCATCAAATTCTGTCATTTTACGATGTTTGCTTAGGATAAATTGGCCCCAGCGTGTGGAGGGATGTTGCTTGCTTGAGACATTTTGCTAGTATGGTTGGTTTGCCTTTTACTTTCTTTCATCTGATTCATCTCTACTCTCCTAAACTTTCCCGCCAAGGGATTTTTACTTTAGTAGTTAGAAGTAAGAGAGTGCTGGTTAGCCCTGAGGATGATAAAGACTGTGGCTGGTATGCCAGGTTTGTTAGTGGGTCAAGAAAATATTCCATTTCCTGAGAAGTGTAATTTTGCACGTAAGTTTTCTTTTTAAAACTTTTCTACATTTTTCTCAATTTTGCTTGATACCATTTTATCTTTTTCTCTTTTTAGAAATCATGGGAACTGTTGATGAGATTCTCAATTACCGTGGTTGGGTAGGAAAGTTATTGAATGTTGCTCCGATGGAAGGTAGATCTTGGAAAAAACTTTCACGTCGGTTTGGTTGGAAAGTGAAGACCGATGGTAAATATTTATTCTCTTATATCCTTCGCACTTTCACTCACTTTTTCTTTTGGAATTTGTTTTGATCCTTCTTTTTATTAGGATTTCCCATTCGAGGTATAATTGTTGATTCCGTCGTAGCTTCCAGAGTTTCTTTGGAAAGACCTCAAAAGATAATCTTGGGTTCTTCATAAAAAAGGAAGGTTGTTGTAGTCCAAGATTCTGAAGAGGAGGAGGAACAAGATGGGGGCTCTTTGATAAAAAAGCGATGGGACAGAAGACGCTTTCAAACAGTGAACCGTCTCCTCCCCGTTCTGTTCCTATTAATGAGCCTGTTGGAGCCACCACAACAATCTTTGATGATGACAATCGTGCAGCCGCTCGTGACTTTGACGATCAACTTTTTGCTCGTGGGTTTAGTAGGGACAATTTGGTTTTAGTTTTTGATGAAGTTCCCCTTGACTCATATTCCATGCCTGCTCCTTTGACATCTTCTTTACCAGTTGTAATTGTTGTCGTTGCTGCTCCGCCCCAGCTGTTTTGACTTCTCCAACAATTCCCCCTACAAATGTCCATCATAGTGAGGTCAATTCTTCAAGGGGAAGTGGAGCTATGAAGCAAATTATCATTGAGGTTCCTATCGGTGGTAACCTTTTAAGAAAATCAGGTCGGATTGATGTGTGGTTGTGAGCACGTGATTTTTAACCCAAGCAAATTACTTCAAAAAATATATAAAAATGATTTTTTGTGTGAAACTTGTTGATCATTGTGTAGAAATACCAGTGTTTTTTGTTTTTTGAAAATAAAGCAATGAAAATTAAAATAAAATACATTTTGTACTAATTAGAAAATACCAAAAATACAAGAAAATTGCTCTTAATTCTAGAAAATCAAAAAAATTTAAAAAAAAATACAAAGAGATAATTAATATAGTGGTAATAAAAATACAGAGAAAAAAAAAACAATAAATAAGAAATATAATACAAAAATACAAGAAAATACAAAACGAAATAAAAGAAAATACAAAAAATATACCAAATACATAAGGTGGGCAATTCAGTGGCCCAAGTATACTATACACAGGCTAGGCCCGAAGACAACACACCAGTCCACTTATACAAAACCAAAATGACACCATTTTTAAAACTAAATCTGAACCGTTGATCAATTGATCAAATGGCCCAGGAATGACAGTTGCCTAATAAGTGAAACGACATTGTTAATCTAAAACAATCAGGAACGTTCATTTGGTTCATCCAACAGATGAAATTAAAAGCTTCATTAAATCACATGACGTCGTGTGATATGAAGTAAATCCTGGCCATTCGTTTGATCTAATCCAATGGCTGGCACCTATCTATACATTTTCAATATATCAATACACCTGATGTGTATTCATCTTATTTCACACCCTTACCTTCATAACCAAACCCTAGCCGCCCCTATTATCCTTCTTCCTCTCACCAAAGCCACCAGAACCCTACAGGTGGTTCAAAACCAGTCTTCTTCTCTGTTCAAAATCTACACCTCTGAACCTATTCCTCCTCTTCTTTTACCCCATCGCCCTAGTTGCGGTCAAAAACTCCTCCTTCATCTCAAATCTGGAAAAACAGGTTGCCAAAACCCTAGCTGGTGACCACCACCTTTTGAATCACCCTTCACCATTAAACCCCAGGACCATCTCTTCATCCTCTTCAACCCCCACTAGGCCAAATCCCTCGAATAAGCCCCAATTGTCTCGAATCTTAAAAACGTTTTGCTGGAACCCTACTCCGGCGAACACCCATATCCCTAAAACCACCCTATCAAACCCCTAATCCCCTTCCAAGAGTATTTCTTACAAAAAAGACTCGAGGAGTCTGTTTAACCAAGAAAATGATCTCAGGACCTTCTGAATGCCGGAAAATCAAGAACAAGAAAGAAAATGAAGAAAAAGAAGAAAAGAAGAAAGAAAGAAAGAAAAGGAAAAGGAAAAAACACACTAAAAGCTAAGTATCCCAAAAACCTTAATTTTTCTCCACTAAGTATATTTTTCTGTCAATTTCCTGCCATTCTGAGTCTGTTGCATGCTCAAAGTTCTTTTTGTTTTTTCATAAAATCGACTATAGGTCCACATGCTATAAACATTTCTTCTGATTAAGTCACTAGTTGAATTGCTTGCTTTGTAGCCACTTAGGGTTTATACTCGATATGTCTAGATTCTTGATTGAGTGTTCTGTTAATTGGATTCAGCCTATTATCAATTTGTTCCTCTAGGTCCTGTTAGTTGAATGTTTAATCATAATATGGCTATATCTATAATAAGCTAATGCTGGTTATCATCACAATGTAATTTTGACTCTTGACTCTTCTGAATTTCTGATTAATTAGTCGTATTAGGGCTATATTTATAATATTGTTTAAATGTTGGTTATTTTTGCAACTAAGACTTTGTTACTTAGTCTTAATTTGATTGTTATTGAAAGACTATTTAGTTGTGGTTACTTGTGTAAATCCAATTTTGACTTTAAGGGGCTGATTAATTAAAATTTAGTCAGGTAAATAGAATAAAGCACAAGGGTTAAATTGGGAAGGGATAAATATTGTTCTGCAATTATACAAAAGGGTTAGGGGTATAAAAGGCAAAGCTGTCAGGTTCTTATGTACTTAGTTAAGTAATAATGGGCATTCTAGGTATAACTAAAGGGCAAATAGGTAGAAAACACTAGCAAGTGAGGGTAATAAAGGCATTTATGCCTAAATGGAATAATGTAGAATACCCTAGAACCTTCTAGCAGGGGTCCAAGTGTATTCACGGTTAAATCACATATACCAAAATGAAAATAATTAAAAATAGTAGGGGTGGAAAATCTGAATATCTAATTCAAATTTCCCTCCCATTTTTACTCTATAAATAGGCCTCTTTGGGTCATATTAAAAAAAGGGTTCATTAGATTTGAAATCTAAAAAATACACTGAAAACATTGTTACTGTTACATTACTGCCGTTCAAGTGATAATTTGGATTTCCGTTCGCTGTTCTTCATTATTATGGTTGAATTCATTGGGTCTTCTACTCTCAAAATCGAGCTTGTAGCTGTGTTATATTGCATTCATTGTTGTTGTTACTTGGATTGCTGCCTATTACTGATCTTCCTGGCTTTCTACTTCCCTAGAACTCATCGTTTTCCTCTCAATTTGACCAGGTACACTCCTAATCTTCGAGGATGTAATTAAAGTTGTGAAGATATGAAATCATCAGCAATTTTCTGCTATTTTTTTATCCTGTGGATAGATTGACCAAGTCTACCCATTTCATTCCAGTGGCGACTACTTATACGGCAGAGAGGTATGCCCTGATTTACATTCGAGAGATAGTGAGATTGCACGGTATGCCGGTCTCCATCATATCAAACAGAGGCCCTCAGTTCACTTCCCATTTCTGGAGAGTTGTTTAGTGGGAGTTGGGGCCCGCATGGAGCTTAGCATGTCATTTCATCCTCAGACCAACGGACAGTCGGAGCGAACAATTTAGATTATAAAGGATATGCTTAGAGCATGTGTGATCGACTTTGGAGAAAAGTGGGATCAGTTCATAACCTTGGAAGAGTTTGCATATAATAACAGTTATCAGTCCAGCATAGAGATGGCCCCGTATGAGGCATTGTATGGTCAGCATTGTCGTTCTCCTATTGGATGGTCAGAGCCCCTGGTGAGGCTAAGTTGCTTGGTATAGATTTGGTCCAGGATGCCCTGGATAAGGTTAAGTTGATTCAGAAAATGCTCCGTACAGATCAGTCCAGACATAAGAGCTATGCGAATTAGAAGGCGCATGATGTATCATTTGCATTTGGTGAGAAAGTCCTCATGAAGTTTTCGCCCATGTAGGGCATTATGAGATTCGGGAAGAAGAGCAAGTTAACCGCAAGGTTTATTGGCCCCTTTGAGGTGTTGAGGCGAGTTGGAGAGGTTTCATATGAGCTCGCATTACCTCCCAGTTTATCAGGAGTTCATCCAGTCTTCCATGTATCGATGCTCCGGAAATATCATACCGACTATTCATATGTGTTGGATTTCAGTCCATTTAGCTAGACGAGAGTTTGGGCTACGAGGAAGAGCCAGTTGCCATTGCTGATAGGCATGACCGCCAATTAAGATCCAAGAGGATTTCTGCAGTGAGAGTGTAGTGGAGGGGCCAACTGGTCGAGGAGGCGACCTGGGAGTCCGAGGAGGACATGCGGAGCCAATATCCCCACTTATTTAGCAGTCCAAGTACTTTTCTATATCGGTTCGAGAATGAACGTTTGTTTAAGAGGTGGAGAATGTAACGACCCGACTGGTCATTTTGCATTTTCAAACCCCGTTCCCTTAAATAATACTTTCTGCATCTGCTTTAGCTAGATTATGACTTGCGGGGGCGGTTGGTTCGAAAGTTAGAAGAATTTCGGGCAAGAATAAGCCTAGTTGCTTCTTTAAGTTTCTTTAAAATGGCCAAGTTTGACTTCGGTCAACATTTTTGGACAACGGACTCAGATTGTGATCCAGTGATTTATGAGGGTCCGTGGGATAATATAGGACCAGGGCGTATGCCCGGAATTGAATTCTGAGGTCCCTAGCCCGAGTAATAGAATTTATGTAAAAAATGTTAAGCTCAAGTTTCAAAGATTTAAATTAACTAAGAAATTATTGTTTTCATAGGTATCAAGTTTGGATTTTGATTCTGAAACTTGGTACAAGTCCGAAATATCGGTTAAGGGCATTTTGAAATGTTTAAGGGCATTTTGAAATTTAATGTCAATCCGAGTAGTTTAAGGGCATTTTGAAATGTTTGTAGGAAGTTAAGAACTTGAAGTTTATTAAATTGGATCAATTGGTTTGGGGGTCTGATTCCTCGATTTAATAATATTTTAGGTGTTCTAAGGCTTCGACTAGGTCCGCCTCGTGATTTCAGACTTATCGGTATGTTCAGGCGGGGCTCGAGATCCCTGAGCGTCAAATGGTCGAGGTTTGAGCGAAGTTGGATTTTTAAGGAAGCAAGGCTGCTGCTTCTGTCAACACCGCTTTTGCGGCTCTATGACCGCATAAGTAGCCACCTGGTCGCAGAAGCAGAAGGGTCAGGAAAGGGGGGAGACCGTATAAGCGGCCCTGGGACCGTAGAAGTGGTCCCGCTTGTGCGAGAGAACAGACCGCAGAAGCGGTACGTTCCACTGTGCCCCAAACAGCAAAAACTATTATTTTTTCGCGGAAGCGGACACTGTTTAAGCGGTATTTTGACCACGTATGCAAAAATCGCTGGGGTAGTAAGGGTTCATTAAATACGAACCTAAGATCATTTTCTCTCATTTTCGCACCATTTGGGCGATTTTAAAGATTTTTGTCACGACCCAAATCTGGTCGTGATGGCGCCCAACAATCAAGCTAGGCTAGCCAGACCAACAATTTCTGATTACATCGAATACCAGTCCCAAATGGACAACCCAAGAAGAATATATGAGTTTAAGAACTCCGATAATAATAATAATGAACAAAATACTGACACTCCCAAAGATCCGGAGTCACAAGTCTAGAGCCTCTAACAAAACCCAACAGGAATAGAGAGTACTATATAGAAATACTCAAGTCTGAATACAAAATACAAAATAACAACTGGAAAGGAAAGGAGAAGCTAGGTTCTGCGAACGTAGGCAGCTACCTCAACAACTCGATATGACACTGCAAACGCGGGGAATGCCTGTCTACTGCTCCTGAGTACCTGAGTCTGCACACAAAAGGTGCAGGGAGTAGGGGTGAGTACTAAGTACTCAATGAGTAATAAATATATACAAGTAGCTGAAAAATAAGAAATCCACAGAATACCACAATATGAAGCTACACTACAGTCCGAATCTCCTACGAACTAGCATCAACAGTACAATTCAGCTACCACAGAGTAATTTTAACAAATAAAGATGCAATGCAATGCACATAACCGCTACGACGTGTAGCCCGATCCAATTTAATGTCGACGGCGCTCACTGGGGTGTGTACAGACTCCGGAGGGGCTCCTACAGCCCAAGCGCAATACTGCTGCGGCGTGCAGCCCGATCCTCATATCAACCACTGCGGCGTGCAGCCCGATCCCATGCTTAGTACACAATAAGCAAATAAGTCACAAAACAGTTCATTTTTTCTTAATTCCAGTTCATAATTTATGAAAAATACTAACTTTATTAAATTTGCAAAAGCCGGTGACTTAGCGTTTCAAAAAGGTGATTTCAATTTCCAGGACTGAGAT
>JASVEL010012850.1:0-309843 GCA_032618575.1 Nicotiana noctiflora
GCGCCTAACATAATTTAAACGTGCAATGCGATGCAGAAAATATTCCCGTATTTGAAGGTGGGCGCCTAACGGAATTTAAACGTGCAATGCGAATGCAGAAAATATTCCCGTATTTGAAGGTGGGCGCCTAACGAAATTTAAACGTGCAATGCGAATGCGAAAAATATTCCCGTATTTGAAGGTGGGCGCCTAACGAAATTAAAACGTGCAATGCGAATGCAAAAAATATTCCCGTATTTGAAGGTGGGCGCCTAACGAAATTAAACGTGCAATGCGATGCAGAAAATATTCCCGTATTTGAAGGTGGGCGCCTAACGGAAATTTAAACGTGCAATGCGAATGCAGAAAATATTCCCGTATTTGAAGGTGGCGCCTAACAGAAATTAAACGTGCAATGCGAATGCAGAAAATATTCCTCAGCCTGAGGACTGGGGAGTGGATTTTAAAAGATGTTACCTTCCTCTTTTTGGTATTTTCTTTTACCAACTTATCTCTCGCTCTGTGAATTTCTCCACTTATTCGGCGGACTTTCTCTTTTTGGTATTTTAAATTTTCCACATTGGTCACATTCACTTTAAAGTGATTAGTGACAATTTGTTCTTGCATGAAACAAAATTTATTAGATATAAACTGCTGGCAACTGGCATCCGCCGTCCCCACTTCTTATTGCTTCCTTTGTTTTTGCTTTCTCATGTTGCATGGTTTTTGACTTCTCGTCCCTTGCAGACTCTTTTTTTGTATTTTTCTCATTTCTCCATTTTTGTTTTGTTTTCTTTTCCTTTGGCCATGTTTGCCAAGCTTCTTTATTTCTTTCCCCAATCTTCCATCCTTTCTGATCCAGTGTTATTTCAACTTCCGTTATCGGGAGCTGGTAGTTAGCTCTCAAAAAGGTAAACAATGAAATGCAGAAAAATGAAAGAAAGGTAAGGGTATTTTGGGCACACAAACTCGACCCTGCAATTTCAATACCCCATCATCATCTAGATTTACCTGTGTGGCACCTCACCGCTTGTCACGACCCCAAATCCGGTCGTGATGGCGCCCGACACATTGCTAAGCCAGCCTGACCAATCAACATCAACCACGGGGCTAGAAGCTCTCTTTAGCCCATTTAAGCATATTAAATCACGAAGCAATAGCGATACATATAACGAAAACGGGGAACCAAGTCCCATAATACATCAACTCCCATAGACCAAGGGTCAAGAGTCATGAGCCTCTACCGAACATGAGTGTATAAAGGTTTACAAGAATACCAAGTGCGGAAAGAAATGTCAATACAAAATCAAAAGACGGTAGGAAGGAATATCGGGTCCTGCGGACTCTGCAGCTACCTCGAATATCCACGAACGTCGCCTCGCACAGCTATCGGATCACTGCTGAGAGGTACTCGGATCCGCACACAAGGTGCGGGGAGTAAAATGAGTACTGCCGGACTCGGTGGTAATAAACAAGGGTAAGACGAGCGCGGATAAGAAATCCGCAATAAAGCACTATGTAAAGCTATGATCGACTACCCTGTCATAGAATCAATCTCCACTGTACTGTTCCAACAATTACCAATAAATAGCATAACGACTAGCGAGATGTAGCTAAATGCAATGCAATGCATGATATGAACGCTACGGCGTGTGGCCCGACTCCAATTTTGGGTACCCGTGCTCACTGTGGGGGTTCGGACTCGGAGGGGCTCCTACAGCCCAAGCACGTCTCATAGAGATATCACTCGCGGCGTGCGGTCCGATCCAACATATATCTCGGCTGCGGCGTGCGGCCCGATCCACTACTAGTCGGCTAATATGTAGATACGGCCTCGCCAGGCTTAAAAGTAGTTTTTGAAAACTCTTTTATCATTTTTCGGTTGGAAAACAGTAATATCAAGTTCCGGAGATTGGAATTAGCATAATAACAAAAATAGGCTGCGGACTAGTAGTAAACTAGCATGTCTATGTGATAAGACAATGATAACGATCCTCGCGGGATCCGATAACTGGCTCACGGCCCACATGTATAATCAACCGCCCAAGAAGGGGGTTCCTCGGCTCGAGAGTGGCCATTATCACAATATATATATACATATATGCAACCATCCGGGAAGGAGATTTGACGGCTCTAGAATAGCCAATAATACAATATCAACAGGTTGGACTAATATGTAGTCTCCGGTTCATGATCGACCCCGCACTCTCAAGAGTGTGCGTGTCTCGCCGCTATACAGCGTCACAAAGTGGTATACCGGGGTTTCGAACCCGCCGGTCATCACCCACATCTATTACTCACCTCAATACGGCGCGACGACTACTCCGCAATGCCCTTGCCACGAGAATCAAGCTCCGCACGCGTAGAATCTGATAAAATACAGTAAAAATACAACAATTTAGGCCAATGGGACGACACCCAATCAATACAACTCAATTTACATCAAAATTCCCAAAGTTGTCAAAACCCGAGCCCGGGCCCACATTCCGAAAATTTACGAAATTCACATTTCCTGGAACCCTCGTCTCAATACGAGTCTAAGCATATCAATTTTACCAAAATCGGACTCCGTTTGCCCGTTCAAAACCTTGATTTTCTAAAGTCCAAGACTAGGGCTAAATCCTCCATAATTACCCCAAATTCTTCCATTTTCATGATATAATTGCATGATATTATCAATAATAATCATAATACGAGTTCATAGTTGATTACCTGATGATTTCCCTTGATTTCCTCCTCAAAATCGCCCAAAATCGCCCTTAAGCCGAGACCCCCAAATGCTAAAATGTTTCTGAAATCTTTCTAACTCCTGATACACTTACTTACAGCGATTTTCGCTTCTGCGGAACATTTTCCGCTTCTATGCTTCCGTATCTGCGACCAAAGGGTCGCTTCTGCGGTTCCAGGCCTAGCCGGCCACTTCCGCTTCTGCGAACCAAGGGCCGCTTAAGCGGTCCCGCTTCTGCGAAGAAGCTTCCGCTTCTGCGGAAAAATCCGCCTCTGCGCGTCCCTGACCGCTTCTGCGGTATCGCCCAAGCGGAGAAACGTCCGCTTCTGCGGACCATGCCCCAATTGCCCTCGTCCGCTTCTGCGATCATTGGGTCGCACCGGCGACCCCGCTTCGGCGGAAAGGCGTCCGCTTCTGCGAAACACCCGCTCCTGCGCTCCCATATCCGCTTCTGCGGACTCGCTCCTGCGACCAAAATTCCGCAGGAGCGAAAATGACAGAACCAGACTCTTCAACCTGCAATTTCCTTGATTTTCTTCCGTTTAACCATCCGAAAACACCCCGAGGCCCCCGGGACCTCATCCAAACACACCAACACATCTTAATACCTTATTCGAACTTGCTCAAATCCTCAAAACACGTCTAACAACATCAAAACCCATAATTCGCATCGAATTCAAGCCTAACTTCCTTAAAACATTCCAAATTGCACATTCAATCAAAAACCCGACCAAACGACGTCCGAATGACCTGAAATTTTGCAGGCACATCCAAAATCACCTAACGAAGCTACTGCAACTGTCGGAATTCCATTTCGACTCCCGGATCAAAATATCACCTACCGTTCGGATTTCGCCAAAATTCAACCTTAGCCAATTCAAGCCTATTTCTACACCGGGCCTCCAAATTCAATTCCGATCGCTCCCCTAAGTCACAAATCACCTCCCGGAACTATCCGAATCATCAGAATCCGTTTCCGAGTACTCTAACTCAATAGTCAACTCTTGGTTGACTTTTCATATTCAAGCTTTCTTCAAACATGCTATTTGTTTCATTTTCAATCCAAATCACTCCTAACTCACCCGATATACTCTAATACTGTTTTAAAAGCATAATATATGTAAATGCAAGGTAACGGGGTGGTAATTCCCGTAACGACGGGCCGGGTCGTTACATTCTCCCCAACTTAAACAAACGCTCGTCCGCGAGCAGGTTAAGAAACATACCTGGAGCATCAAATAAGTGTGGATATCTGCTCCGCATTTCCTGCTCGGTCTCCCAAGTTGCTTCCTCCACAGGACGACCTCTCCACTGCACTTTCACTGAAGCTATATCCTTAGATCTCAGCTTACGAACCTGTCGACCCAAAATGGCTACCGGTTCCACATCATAAGTCAAATCCTCATCTAGCTGTATCGTGTTGAAGTCCAACACATGAGACGGGTCTCCGACATACTTCCGGAGCATAGATACATGGAACACCGGGTGAACTCCCGACAAACTGGGTGGCAAAGCAAGCATATAAGCCACCTCCCCAACTTTCCTAAGCACCTCAAAAGGTCCAATAAACCTCGGGCTCAACTTCCCTTTCTTTCCAAACCTCATAACACCCTTCATAGGCGAAACTTTCAGCAACACCTTCTCACCTACTGAATAAGACACATCTCGGACCTTCCGGTCTGCATAACTCTTCTGACGCGACTGAGCTGTGCGAAGTCTCTCCTGAATCACCTTCACCTTATCTAAGGCATCTTGGACTAACTCTGTCCCTAACAACCTAGCCTCGCCGGGCTCGAACCAACCAACCGGAGACCTACACCGCCTCCCATATAAAGCTTCATACGGCGCCATCTGAATGCTGGACTGATAGCTATTATTGTAAGCAAACTCCGCCAAAGGCAAATAATCAGCCCATGAACCACCAAAATCAATGACACAAGCACGCAACATGTCCTCCAATATCCGAATAGTACGCTCAGACTGCCCATCCGTCTGTGGATGAAATGCTGTGCTCAACTCTACCTGTGAACCCAACTCTCGCTGAAATGTCCTCCAGAACTGAGATGTGAACTGGGTACCTCTGTCTGATATAATGGAAATAGGAACTCCATGCAATCTCACTATCTCACGGATGAATATCTCTGCCAACCGCTCTGAGGTATAGGTAGTACACACTGGGATGAAATGAGCTGACTTAGTCAGTCTATCCACAATCACCCAAACTGAATCAAACTTCCTCGTCGTCCGAGGGAGTCCACTAACAAAGTCCATAGTTATTCTTTCCCACTTCCACTCCGGAATATCAATACGTCGGAATACACCACCAGGTCTCCGATGCTCATACTTGACCTGCTGACAGTTTAGACACCGAGCCACATGGCTCACAATATCTTTCTTCATCTTTCTCCACCAGTAATGCTGCTTCAAATCCTGGTACATCTTCGCGGCTCCTGGATGAATAGAATACCGCGAGCTATGGGCTTCCTCCAATATCAATTCACGAAGGCCGTCAACATTGGGCACGCATATCCGGCCTTGCATCCGCAACACACCATCACTATCAATAGTGACATCCCTAGCATCATCATGCTGAACTCTGTCCTTAAGGACAAGTAAGTGTGGATCATCATACTGGCGCTCCCGGATACGATCATATAAAGAAGAACGAGCTACTACATAAGCCATCACCCGACTGGGCTCAGAAATATCCAGCCTTACCATCTGGTTAGCTAACGCCTGAACATCAACTGCTAGGGGTCTCTCCCCAACTGGAATATACGCCAAACTACCCATACTAATAGCCTTCCGGCTCAATGCATCAGCCACTACATTGGCTTTCCCGGGATGATACAAGATAGTAATATCATAGTCTTTAAGCAATTCAAGCCATCTCCGTTGCCTCAAATTTAGATCTTTTTGCTTAAACAAATGCTGAAGGCTGCGGTGGTCTGTATATACATCACAAGATACACCATATAGATAATGCCTCCAAATCTTCAAGGCATGAACAATAGCAGCTAACTCCAAATCGTGAACGGGGTAGTTTTTCTCGTGGGGCTTCAACTGACGAGAAGCATAAGCAATGACCCTACCCTCCTGCATCAACACACAACCAATGCCCACTCCCGAGGCATCACAATATACAGTATAAGAATCTGAAGCTGTCGGTAGAATCAAGACTGGTGCTGTGGTCAGTGCTGTCTTGAGCTTCTGAAAGCTCTCCTCGCACTCCTCGGACCATAAGAAAGGAACACCCTTATGAGTCAATCTAGTCAAGGGTGAAGCAATAGAAGAGAATCCCCGAACGAATCGGCGATAATACCCTGCCAATCCCAGAAAGCTACGGATCTCAGTAACTGAGGTCGGTCTGGGCCAACTCTGCACTGCCTCGACCTTCCTCGGATCTACCTGAATACCATCACAGGACACCACGTGCCCTAAGAATGCCACGGACTCAAGCCAGAACTCACATTTGGAGAACTTGGCATACAGCTTCTCCTCTCTCAATCTCTGCAACACAACACTCAAGTGCCGAGCATGCTCCTCCTGGCTACGAGAGTAGACAAGTATGTCATCAATGAATACGATTACAAATGAATCAAGATACGGCCCGAATACACTATTCATCAGATGCATAAATGTTGCTGGGGCGTTGGTCAGCCCAAAAGACATCACAAGGAACTCATAGTGACCATATCGGGTCCTGAATGCATTCTTCATAATATCCGAGTCCCTGATCTTAAGCTGATGATAGCCCGAACGAAGATCAATCTTAGAAAACACCCTCGCACCCTGTAACTGATCAAACAAATCATCTATGCGCGGTAGAGGGTACTTATTCTTCATTGTCACTTTGTTCAATTGCCTATAATCAATACACATTCGCATAGATCCGTCCTTCTTCTTAACAAACAGGACCGGTGCACCCCACGGCGACACACTCGGCCGAATAAACCCCTTATCTAGGAGTTCCTGAAGCTGCTCTTTCAATTCCTTCAACTCAGCTGGTGCCATCCGATACGGAGGAATAGAAATGGGCTGAGTGCCCGGCACCAAGTCAATACCAAAATCAATATCCCTGTCCGGCGGCATGCCCGGCAGGTCTGAGGGGAATACATCTGGGAAATCCCTCACAACAGGTACAGAATCAATGCTAGGAGATTCGGCTCCCACATCTCTCACAAAAGCTAAGTACGATAAACACCCTTTTTCAACCATCTTCTGAGCCTTTAAGAACGAAATAACACGGCTAGGGACGAAATTAGTCGAACCCCGCCACTCAATCTGAGAAATACCAGGAATGGCCAACGTAACTGTCTTAGCATGACAGTCCAATACAACATGGTACGGAGACAACCAGTCCATACCCAATATAACATCAAAGTCCACCATACCCAACAATAACAAATCTGCCTGGGTCTCCAGACCCCCAATAGATATAACACAGGATCTATAGACATGATCCACAACAATCGTATCACCCACGGGGGTGGATACATGAACAAGTAAATCAAGAATACCACGAGTCGCACCCAAATGATGTGCAAAATAAGAGGACACGTAAGAATATGTGGACCCTGGATCAAATAGAACAGAGGCATCTCTGTGACAGATAGAAATGATACCTGTAATCACTACATCGGAGGCAACTGCATCACGCCTGTCGTGAAGTGCATAGAACCGTGCCTGGCCTCCACCAGATCTCTCCTCGCCCCTAGGGCGACCACGAGAAGACTGACCTCCACCTCTACTAGACTGAGATGGTGCTGAAGAGGAGGGCTGATCCCTCTGCTGAGTCCCTGCCCCTACGTAGACGAGGGCAATGTCTCCTCATGTGGCCAAACTCACCACACTCATAACATGCACCTGGTGCTGGAGAAGTAGGTGCTGCACTCTGGGCTGGGAGGGCACTAAGTGATGACTGACCCTGCTGAAACCCCTGTCGACCACGACCATAAGAACCTCCGCTCTGCTCTGGGCGGCCTGAATGAGAAGGTCTAGATGAGCGACCTCTGCTCTGCTGGGAATGCCCTCTAGATGGAGCACCACCGAAACTGCCCGAACCACGAGGCCTCTTGGCCTCCCGCTCCTCTCTCTCTCGGCGACGATCCGCCTCAATGGAGCATGCCATATCAGCAACCTGCTCAAACGATGATGACAGAACTCGCTCGCTGGTCATAAGAATACGGATAGAGTAGTTGAGGCCATCAATGAACCTCCTGATCCTCTCCCTCTCAGTGGGGATCATCCATGTGGCATGCCTAGCCAACTGAGTGAATCTAAGCTCATACTGAGTCACAGACATGTCGCCCTGAATCAACCACTCGAACCGGCGACGTAGCTCCTCGCGACGAGACCGAGGTACATATTTCTCTAGAAAGAGAGTAGAGAACTGCTGCCATGTGAGAGGTGCTGCTCTTGCAGGCCTACGCCTCTCAAACTCCTCCCACCAATCAAATGCGGGACCAGTGAACTGAAATGTAGTAAATGAAACTCCGCTGGACTCGAGAATACCAGCCGTACGCAGCATCTTCTGACACTTATCCAAGAAACCCTGGGCATCCTCGCCCTCAACGCCACTGAAATGGGGTGGCTGAAGTCTACCAAACCTCTCAAGACGACGCTGCTCGTCCTCGGGCATAACTTGAACCATATGCTCTGGAGCTGGAGCTGGTGCAGCTGGAGGAATAACCGGTGCAACCACCTGAGCGGGGACAACCTCTGGCATCTGAAGTCCCTGAACAACCGGATCAGGTGTGCGAGCTGCAGGGGTCTGCTGACCACCCCCTGACTGAGATGTCGCTACAGTAGCGGTAGCTGAAACTACCCGAGCCAAACCGGAACACACTGATAATATCTGGGCAAGAGTCTCCTGAAGACCAGGAATAGCAATAGATATAGTCTGGCCCTGAACTGGGACTGCTGGGGCATCAACCCCTGGGGGCTGCTCCTGAACTGGTACAACGGGCGGGTCAGCTGGCACTGCCTCAGCCGCCCTACCTCTAACTCTAGCACGACCGCGCCCACGGCCTCTAACAGGTGGCAATGGAGGTCGTCCACCTCGTCCCGATGCTCGCGTTCTCGCCATCTGCGAGAGAATAGAATATAGAAGTTCAGTTCTCAGAACAACAAGATCGCACGACAGAGTTCAAGAAAAGTGAAGTTTTCCTAAAGGTTCGCAGCCTCCCGAGGATAAGTACGGGCGTCCCCGTACCGATCCACAAGACTCTACTAACCGGCTCAAGACTCATGAGGCCTAGTAAACCTAGGCTCTGATACCAACTTGTCACGACCCCAAATCCGGTCGTGATGGCGCCCAGCACATTGCTAAGCCAGCCCGACCAATCAATATAAACAACGGAGCTAGACGCTCTCTTTTAGCCCATTTAATCATATTAAATCACGAAGCAATAGCGATACAAATAACGAAAACAGGGAACCAAGTCCCATAATACATTAACTCCCATAGACCAAGGGTCAAGAGTCATGAGCCTCTACTGAACATGAGTATAAAAGGTTTACAAGAATACCAAGTGCGGAAAGAAATGTCAATACAAAATCAAAAGACAGTAGGAAGGAATATCGGGTCCTGCGGACTCTGCAGCTACCTCGAATATCCACAAACGTCGCCTCGCACGACTACTGGATCACTGCCGAGAGGTGCACGGATCCGCACGCAAGGTGCGGGGAGTAAAATGAGTATCGCCGGACTCGGTGGTAATAAACAAGGGTAAGACAGCGCGAGATAAGAAATCCGCAATAAAGCACTATGTAAAGCTATGATCAGCTACCCTGTCATAGAATCAATCTCCACTGTACCTGTTCCAACAATTACCAATAAATAGCATAACGAGCTAGCGTATGTAGCTAAATGCAATGCAATGCATGATATGAACGCTACGGCGTGTAGCCCGACTCCGATTTTGGGTACCCGTGCTCACCGTGGGGGTTCGGACTCCGGAGGGGCTCCTACGACCCAAGCACATCTCATAGAGATATTCTCCTGCGGCGTGCGGTCCGATCCAACATATATCTCGCTGCGGCGTGCGGCCCGATCCACTACTAGTCAGCTAATATGCAATTACAGCCTCGCAAGCTTAAAAGTAGTTTTTGAAAACATCTTTTATCATTTTTCAGTTGGAAAACAGTAATATCAAGTTCGAGAGATTGGAATTAGCATAATAACAAAAATAGCTGCGGACTAGTAGTAAACTAGCATGTCTATGTGATAAGACAATGATAACGATCCTCGCGGGATCCAATAAGTGGCTCACGGCCCACATGTATACTCAACCGCCCAAGAAGGGGGTTCCTCGGCTCAAGAGTGGCCATTATCACAATATATATATACATATATGCAACCATCCGGGAAGGAGATTTGACGGCTCTAGAATAGCCAATAATACAATATCAACAGGTTGGACTAATATGTAGTCTCCAGTTCATGATCGACCCCGCACTCTCAAGAGTGTGCGTGTCTCGCCGCTATACAGCGTCACAAAGTGGTATACCGGGGTTTCGAACCCGCTGGTCATCACCCACATCTATTACTCACCTCAATACAGCGCGACGACTATTCCGCAATGCCCTTGCCACGAGAATCAAGCTCCGTACGCGTAGAATCTGATCAAATACAGTAAAAATACAACAATTTAGGCCAATGGGACGACACCCAATCAATACAACTCAATTTACATCAAAATTCCCAAAGTTGTCAAAACCCGAGCCCCGGGCCCACATTCCGAAAATTTACGAAATTCACATTTCCGGAACCCTCGTCTCAATACGAGTCTAAGCATATCATTTTTACCAAAATCGGACTCCGTTTGCCCGTTCAAAACCTTGATTTTCTAAAGTCCAAGACTAGGGCTAAATCCTCCATAATTACCCCAAATTCTTCCATTTTCATGATATAATTGCATGATATTATCAATAATAATCATAATACGAGTTCATAGTTGATTACCCTGATGATTTCCCTTGATTTCCTCCTCAAAATCGCCCAAAATCGCCCTTAAGCCGAGACCCCCAAATGCTAAAATGTTTCTGAAATTTTTCTAACTTCTGATACACTTACTTACAGCGATTTTCGCTTCTGCGGAACATTTTCCGCTTCTATGCTTCCGTATCCGCGACCAAAGGGTCGCTTCTGCGGTTCCAGGCCTAGCCGGCCACTTCCGCTTCTGCGAACCAAGGGCCGCTTAAGCGGTCCCGCTTCTGCGAAGAAGCTTCCGCCTCTGCGGAAAATTCCGCCTCTGCGCGTCCTTGACCGCTTCTGCGGTATCGCCCAAGCGGAGAAACGTCCGCTTCTGCGGACCATGCCCCAATTGCCCTCGTCCGCTTCTGCGATCATTGGGTCGCACCGGCGACCCCGCTTCGGCGGAAAGGCGTCCGCTTCTGCGAAACACCCGCTCCTGCGCTCCCATATCCGCTTCTGCGGACTCGCTCCTGCGACCAAAATTCCGCAGGAGCGAAAATGACAGAACCAGACTCTTCAACCTGCAATTTCCTTGATTTTCTTCCGTTTAACCATCCGAAAACACCCCGAGGCCCCCGGGACCTCATCCAAACACACCAACACATCTTAATACCTTATTCGAACTTGCTCAAATCCTCAAAACACGTCTAACAACATCAAAACCCATAATTCGCATCGAATTCAAGCCTAACTTCCTTAAAACATTCCAAATTGCACATTCAATCAAAAACCCGACCAAACGACGTCCGAATGACCTGAAATTTTGCAGGCACATCCAAAATCACCTAACGAAGCTACTGCAACTGTCGGAATTCCATTCCGACTCCCGGATCAAAATATCACCTACCGTTCGGATTTCGCCAAAATTCAACCTTAGCCAATTCAAGCCTATTTCTACACCGGGCCTCCAAATTCAATTCCGATCGCTCCCCTAAGTCACAAATCACCTCCCGGAACTATCCGAATCATCAGAATCCGTTTCCGAGTACTCTAACTCAATAGTCAACTCTTGGTTGACTTTTCATATTCAAGCTTTCTTCAAACATGCTATTTGTTTCATTTTCAATCCAAATCACTCCTAACTCACCCGATATACTCTAATACTGTTTTAAAAGCATAAAACATACAATTTCAACATAACGGGGTGGTAATTCTCGTGACGACGGGCCGGGTCGTCACAGTTCCAATCATTATTCTCACTCTGGATTGCCTTTGACCCAAAACCGATACTCTCTTTTGTTGCTTTTTTCTCTTTTCTGATAGTCCCCATGATCGCCTTACGGTGCCTCGAAAGGTTTTCACCAATAAGACTCTCTCATTTATTCTCTCAACCTCACAATCGTCTCACAGTGCCGATTAAGGTTTTCACCGATGAGACTCTCTCATTTTATTTCTCTCAACCTCACAATCGTCTCACAGTGCCGGCTAAGGTTTTCACCGATGAGACTCTCATTTTTTTATATTTTCTTTTTTCATTTTTTCCTTTTGTATTTTGTTTTTTGTACCACGGGTATTATCCGACGCTTCGCTCCTCCTTCGTTGTATTTGTTATCATTTCAAAATTGATCAGAAGGTCTTTCTTTGGACTGTAACGTGGCTTTTGGGTGGGTTAAGAAAGAAAGATACAAAGGCTCAAAATTTCAACGAGGGTTAAAAATATTTACAACTCTCGGAATTATTAAACATAACTTCTGCCCCAGTTTCAATATGTGGGGAATTTTTGGATTTTTTCTTTATTGTGACTGAACCTCAGAGAGGCTGCCTACGTACCCTTTCGGGATCAAGTCAGACGTAGTTCATCCAACTTTACAAGTTAGATGGATTTCTTTTTTTACTTTTTCCCGATTTTTGTCTTTTTCTCTTTCTCTTTTTTTTTCATCATTTTTCATTTTTTTTTTTTTTGTCATTTCATTTTTCATTCTAGCAATTTTGATCTTATTGCACTAGAGCGATTCCGAGAGAGGGATATGAAAGAATTCATTCATTAAGGCTCGAAGGGGCTATCAATGGATAAAGTGTTTGGATAGAGAATAAAATGCCTTCGTCGTTTCAATTCCAAAATCACAACAAAATACAAAACATACAATTGAAAAGGAATCATACATAGTATCGACCGCATCTGAATTGATAGCAGTCTCTACGCACTTTCCTTCAACATCCGTTAAATATAATGCTCCATTGGACAACACCCGTGATACCACGAACGGTCCCTGCCAATTCGGCGCAAACTTTCCTTCTGCCTCTGCCCAATGTGGTAAAATACGCATCGCAACCAAAATGAGCCTATGCCTATTGGAAGTTGTTGGCTCTATCGGACCAATAACATCTATGCCCCTGTTTCAAAGCAAAGAAAAATATGTTAGTTTAAATGCGGTGGTTGGTTGTGGCCTTGAACTTTGATGGCGACCGCTTTCCACCCGAGCGCCTTGCCTGCTCACCGACTATCCATTTTCACTTCTTCTTTGTTCAAAATCAAACTCTCTTTAGGTATGTATATTGTTCCTTTCTTGACGGATCCCATAAACTTCGATCTCGATTCCTTTGATGACTCCACTTGACAGCCTTTGGTCTTCCTCTTGTTAGAAGACATACCCCCTCTCTGTTCGAACCCCGTACTTCCATTTGCTATATTTTCCCTGAGTTGGCACCTTGCCGACCCTTGTGTCTTGCATGATCCTCATTGCACATGTTGCTCTTGTGGGCTTAAATCACCGGCCTTGTCATTCCTGACCTACGACGATTGTCGTGTTGGCTAAATCCCATCTTGTGCAATTGGAAAGCTTGGTGGCAAATTTTGAAATCATTTCTATACTTGTTATGACCTGACTGACTCGATAAGAAGGAGAACAAAGTGTGAAGAATAAAGAGAAAGGAAAATACAATTCCTAACAAGAAACCTAGAGACGAATGACCCAACGGATTTTGAATACCGACTCTAGCGACCTTGACACGCACTTTTGGCCTTCTCCGTATAGCAAAGTTGATGTTCAACTCTTGTTGCAAAGTTCTGCTGTGAAACCGGTCTTTACTACTTCATTTTTTTTTGATCTGATCCTTAGTCGACTTGCAGCGCCCGTAGGGTTTTCGCCAACAAGCCTCTCTCATTTGATCTTCCTTTCTTTCAACTCACCGTCGCCTTATGGTGCCCGTGCGGGTTTTCACCGATACGACTCTCTCATTTTGACTTCTCTCATCTTGGAGTCTCGTGGTGGTTTGAGTTCTTCACTCTTCTTTGTTCGGACTGGAGTGTTGCCCCTGATGCGATTGACCTTTGTTCGCTTGACTCGGCATTTCTTGAAGATTGATCGGAAGGTCTCCATTTGGACCGTAATGCAGGCTTTTGGATGGGGTTTAGAAAAAGGGATTTAAAGGCTCAAAATATTTCAATGTGGGTTAAAGATTACAACTTTCGGAATCTTATTTCTTCAACAACCATAACTTCTGCTCCAGTTTCCTTCTTGGGGGATTTTTTTTTAGATTTTCGGATTTTTCTTTATTGTGACTGAACCTCAGTGAGGCTGCCTACGTACCCTTTCGGGATCAAGTCAAACGTAGTTCGGATCATAAGATCGCTTCCTTGTTGCGATTTGACTTCTCCCGATTTTCTTTTTTTTTTCTTCTCTTTTTTTTTCTTTTTCTTTTTCTTCTTTTTTTTTCATTTGATTTATCCGCCCAACCCTCAATTTTTGTTGTCGATTCCAAAAGAGGGATATGAAAGAAAATATAATAAGGCCTGAAGGGATAACAATGGATAAAGTGTTTGGATAGCCGAATAAAATGCCTTCGTCATTCCAATCTTCGAGACCTACCAAGTACAAACTACACATTTAAATACCTTTCGACCGATTCACATATTAGCCTTCGGTATTTGACGATTCTCAGTGCCATTGGGCAACGATCTCGATACCACGAATGGTTCCTTAGCTTTGGGGTATTTTTGCCTTTGGCTTTAAGTTGATGATGCATTTCCAAGGCATTTTCTTTATGTTACGCTTTCCCCAATGTTCACTTGATTCCGGCTTCACACTATTCCAATATGTTTTTATTTCTTCCGAGTATCATTACATCTTCAACATTGTTTCATTGACTTTTAAAAACCAGGCTTAGAATTATGTGCATGTCATGTTGCTAAAGTCAGTATGAGAAAAAATGCAAAGTGATCAGAAATGGACTGACTAGGAATGATGGGAAACAAAGAGTTGTACTAAACCGATGGGTTGAAACAACAACAAAACGAACAGACAAGACTAGAATTACAAACCTAGACGGCACTAAACAATTTTTATTACTAAACAAAGCAAAGATAGAAGGGTTTTGACTCTCAAGACAACGTCCGGATTACAACCCCGAAATAACCCGGGTAACAGAAACGACACCAAAATAAAACTACCAAAACTCCAAGAGTTGAGCACCTTCCCAATTGACAAGCATGGCATCTTAGCCACCGTATTCTGCATTAAGATCGCTTTCTATTTCAATATCCTCGGCTTCCAAAGAAAAATCTCTTCACCCTCGTCATCGGGCATCGTCCCCACAAAATGTGCAACGTCACATGCAGGTAGAGGATCTTGTGTAATGTTCAGGGTGCCAGTGTCTTGGACCGCAATCATTCCTGCCTGAATCATTCTTTCTATTTCCTCTTTCAAATTCCAACATCTTTCAACATCATACCCCTGAGCATTGGAGTGGTATACACATCGTGCAGCAGGATCGAAGCTTATTGCAAGAGGGTTTGGAATACATCCGGCGAGCGGCTTAATCAAGCCAACATGATTCAACCTTTCGAACAAACTCGCATAAGATTCTCCGATAGGGGTGAAAGCCTTTTCTCGCTTCAGCAACCTTTCCTCCCTAAACGCCTTGTTTGGCTTGAAACCTGACCCAGGGGGTTTCCGGTATGTTTGTGGGGGTTGGTAGGCTTTTTGTGGAATTGGGTACCTGGAAGGTGAAGTACGATTTTGGGTGCCCCGGGGAGAGTAGTGGGGTTGGGGATAGAAGTAGTGTTGGGAAAGCATAGCTGGGGGACGAGTAATTGAGCTACTCGAGTGGCTAGAAAGGCTGCGATAGGCAGGTATATTTGGCATCGGGTTCGGTGTAAGGACCGGGTCCATGAAACTAGGTGGTGGCGGGGGTGGTATTTTTCCATCCATCCATGCCCGATACATTTCAGCCACGTGTTGTCTTAATATTTTGACTTCTTCTACTAACATGTGGTTCCGTTCAACCAGCTGTTGTCGGGTACCGGTACCAACCCACTCAGTCTTGAGATTCTCTGCCATTGTCCTCTGACGTTGTATTATAGGGAAGAGTTATTTTGGAACCACAACCAACCACCTTTCTGAAAATGGACACAACAAAACGAAGCCGGCATGTCAGCATTAAGGTATTCCGCTTATTGATTTCCCTTTTTTTATGCTATTTTCTTTTCTTTTTTCCTTTTTGTGATTTTTTTTTTTCATTTTTTTTTTCATTTTCATTTTTCATTTTTTTTTTATGGAAATGGAAATGGATATGGTCGAATCCTATGTGGATTGCCTACGTATCATGACCCCGCATGAATCAGACCGAGCGTAGTTCTTGCAAATTAATGCAAGAAATAAAGAAAATTTTTTTTTTGATTTTTTTTTTCTTTTTCTTTGAAGGAAAATTTTAGAAGCCGACTCCAACTACAAACTTGTGTAGGAGATTTCTACAAGAATAAGAATATTTTTTGTGTCAATTACGACTATTTCTAAAAAAATTGGCCACATAATGGCTTATTTGACAAAATGACTATTTTTGCAAAATTTATTTAAGAAAGATAAAACTGAAATTTTTTTTTTTCCGTGGCTCATGGGGCATCGTTCGGCATCACCATAAACCAACACAAGACTATTTTTCATAAATTGGCCATATAATGGCTTATTTAGACAAAGTGGCTCTTTTTGCAAAATTTTATTTAAGAAGATGCAAATTCAAAATTTTTATCGTGGGGCCTATGGGGCATCGTTCAGCACCGACACAGGCCAACACAAGACTGAAGAAGTTAAAATGCAAAAATGTGGCTATTTCAGCAAAATTCCGGCCATGTAATGGCTTATTTGATAAAGTGGATATTTTTGAAAAGTTGAGCAATGACTCAAACTTAATTTTGCGGATACAGCCTTTCGACATTTCCGCGAGGGAACATTTCAAGGCTGTGTCCAAAATTATTTACAAACGACTCGAAGTGGCTATTCTTGCAAAAAACGGCCTTCCGGCGTCCTTTTGAGGGACATTCGGCTTACTTTAAGCAAGAATAGCATCACCCGACTTATTTATAATAAAAATCAAAAATTTGACATTTTTTTGTTATTTTTACAAAAAGGGGTGTGTACCCCGACTTGATTTTGCGGCTATGGCCTTGCAACATTTCCACTTGGAATATTTCAAAGTTGTGCCCGCAAATTATTAAAAATGTTTCAAAGTGGCTATTTTTGCAAAAACAGCCTTCCGGCGTCCTTTCAGAACATTCGGCTATTTGCAAAAACGGCATCACTTTGATTTTATTGACAAAATTAAACACATTTTTTTTTTAAAAGGGGTGGTTGGACCCGATGAGGGTTGCCTACGTATCCCACCTAATGGCGAGAATCAAACCTGCGTAGTTCGGTCAGATTATTTGACCAATTATTTCAAAAAGATGTTCCACCTATTTTTTCAAAATTTCAAATTTTTCCATGTACCTATTTTCTATAAATCATTATTTTCCTCTCTCTCTTTTTCTTTTTCAACTAGTTTTCCAATCTCGGGATTTCCGCCGGTCCGCATAACGACCAAGGACAATAAAATGCAACACATAGCATGCTCGGTCTTTTCAATACCGGGTCACCTGTCCTAGACGGACCCAACCCCTGTGTTGAGTCCCCTAAGTCAAGTTTGATGCAAATAATCGTCCTAGACCTATGTTCAAAATCTTATGGTTTCATAGATTGCTAGACCGTGTACCCGAGCGGACAACTCGAATCGAGGAGGGGGCTATGTACCGGTGACCCGCGGAGTCAATCGGCTTTGTAACTTATCCGGCCTCTGTTTTCTTAATTTAAGGTGACTTTAACAGAAAGGGGAGTCTCAACCAGTAAGCACATCCCCGGGGGAGAAGAGAGAAGGATTTTCGGCACGGTTTTATATACAGTCCACGTAATATCAAAGCGATAAAGCACATAGAATGTTGTTCAAATCACATAATGAAGTCAAACAAAAACGCAAACGGCAGTTCTAAGGAGCTCGAGTTCTTAAACCCTGAAATCGAAATTCAGGGTTAGGTCCCCAGCAGAGTCGCCAGAGCTGTCACGTCTCCCTTTTTACTACCCCACATAAGCATAAATATAAATACGCTCGTAGGGTATACCCCGACGCTCAAATATCCGAAACGGATAAAATAACGTAAGAGAAGGAGTTTTTCCAATTAAAGGACAATCGGTTCGGGATTTATTGAGATTAATCAGAGTCGCCACTTGGGAATGATAATGGTGTCCCAAGTCACCGGTTAATCCCGAATCCGAGGAATTTTGACTCTTAAAAATGTCTGCGAAGCAAAGATCCAGATAAGGAACTCTGTTAACCCGGGAGAAGGTGTTAGGCACTCCCGGATTCCGTGGTTTTAGCACGGTCGCTCCACTGTCGCTCTTGACTTTGTTTGACTCCATTATAGGTTTTAACAACATAATGTGTTTTTACGTTAAAATATTATTTTTAGGAATTTGCGGTATCGCGAAAACACGCTTCGAGTCATACCGCAACCAGTGCGCCTATGACTTTTGGTGTATTTCAGCTTTACCGAGATTTGGATTTGAGTCGCACCAAGTGCACACTCGTTCAATGGAAGGTATATTAAAATCGTGCCCTAAAACAGTCTATATCGGCTTTTAACTTTGGGAGAGGCTATGGAATTCGCTATTAGCCTCTCCGTTTCTAAAATGTTATCTTATTACTAAATGGGGGCCCCGGTATTATTCGGGCGAGGCTCATCCCAATTTAATTTTTAAAGTCCGGTCCTATTTTGTTCAACTACATTTTTTGCTACATTATTTTTCCCTTACTCGTTTTTGTAACATTAAACATTCCAGGCCCATCGCATTTTGTTATTGGGCCTGGTCTTCGTCTTCGGTCATTTACACAATCCAGGATGGTCCCGTCCAGGTCTTGTAGCCCAAACGATCATATGGATATTATTTGGCGAACTAGACAAGTTCAAATGAGAGTTCAGGCCCACGCTGTACATAGGGCCCAAACCAGAATGTAATAGCAAGAGTATGACATAAAATTTGTAACGGAACAGGTGCTCAACATTTGAAACAAAGAATCAAGCCACTTTTATTATTGAAAAGGAAATTTGTACACAAAAACAATAAGCAGTGAAGGCACAACCAATTATTGTGACTATATACTCGTATCTAAAGATTTATGCTAACATCTAATTACTAACTAATGAAGCATTCTGGAACGCAAGCCGCTTACCCAGGAGATTAAGTTAACATAAAGCGTTTTAACTGATTTATTTATAGTATAAAGAGAAGCTAAATTATTAATCCAGATATTTATTATACTACCAATTTCATTATCTCCCTTCATCACCAGTTCATCCTAATCCAGTTGCTTCAATATCTAATTATCTATCTTTTAAAAGAAAACTCAATCAGATTTGGACTTAAACCCTTGAAGTTGAATTAACTACATCGAACAATTTTAAGCATTCTAAGTACCCAGTTGCATTAGCCCAAACACTTACAATTTAAACGATTCAAAGGCCTTAACGCGTTATACTACTGATTTTACCAAGACTTCAGTTCACCACAGTGTACTTAACATTATCGCGAATGGTTCACTATTTGATCTAATGTTTCCAATTTTAAAACTCATCTACATTTGAATGTCTACTAATACATGATTATGATTTACGAATCTACTGTTGGTGAGTGATTACCAGTTCCGAAACCATTATTAGTTAACTTATGTTTTAATGTTTTTACCTAATTAATACTAAGTGATGTGCTATTACTATTACTATACTACTATTATACTACTCATTCTAGCTATTACATCATTCCTTGTTTCTGTTTTTCAATTATACATATATACTACAAACTGAAAAACAAAAAATGAAACTATACTACTCAACAACACAGTCAAAATCTAGAGCATCCATTTTTATTCAGCAACTTGGCATTACAGCTTTAATGATAAGAATGGTGTACCTGGTTTTGAAAGGAATGGGAAAATGGCAAATCAACAAGGCGGTGAAAATACAGCAACAACAACAACAGTAACAACCAGCAGTAGCTTCAACACCTCAATCCCGAAAATCCCAGCAATACAGAGAAAAACAAAAACAAACCAGTAAAAAATAGAAAAGAAAAATATTTTCCAGCTTTTCTCTTTGTTTTGGCTTTCTAGCTTTGAACTCTTTTCAATTCTCAAAAGAAACTCTCAAAAGAAACTCTCAAAAATTGAAATTTTTGCCATGTATACTTCTGTGTCCAGAATGTATATCGAGTGTATACTACAGCAGGGAATTTTTTTTATTTTTACTTCTCTTCCTATTTTTCCTCTCTTTTTTCCATCTTTTTTTTCATAAATCCTCTCTTCTATTTATAGGCAAGAATTTCGAAAATTTTCAGATTTTTTATTAAAAAGAAAATATTTTTTTAATTTAAAGAAAACCCACTAATCCATGTTTTCCTCTCCTTGTTTTCTTCCTTGATTTCCTTGCCCCCCACTACTTTATGTCATGTAATTATGATTATTTTTTGCTAAAAAAATCTGAAATTTTCTTCTTGGGCCAAGGAGTTTTGGGTTGGGTAAGGGTTCTTAGGATTGGGCTTGTAACATAATTTGCAAGATGGCCCAATCCAAATTTTTTCCAATTTGTTCTTCTCCATTATTCAACTTCCTAATTAATAAAGCCCAAAATACTAAGATTAATTTATAAAAACTAAAATTATCTTGAAATACTAATCTCATAATAATAATTGTCACCTAATTTTAAATGGTAATTAAAATACAATCACACAATTTGGACATTAAAGGCTAAAATGCAAAAGATGCCTATTTTTGTGATTTTCATTTTTGTAAGATAAAATTAATTACTCCTAATTGTAGAATTAAATCCTAAATGCAAATGCGATATATATATATATATATATATATATATATATATATATATATATATATATATATATATATATATATATATATATATATATATATATATATATATATATATATATTGTCATTATTTTTAAAAATGACACTAAATTCACAACAATTGCAAACAAACTAAAATAAATATTTTATTTTGAATTTTTGGGAGTAATTCTCATATAGGGCAAAAATCACGTGCTCACAGCTGCCCCTCTTTGCGCGTAAACACGAAGAGTTTCTGTGCAAAGACAAGTGAGCGGATACGAGCGATTTTTTCCCGTTTGAGCACTCCGTGAGAAGCATTTTTTTTCAAAATTTTGACCGAACCTTTGCTTCAAAAGGTTTCCTACATATCCCTGGCTAAAAGGGAATCAGGTCAATGTAGTTCGGAAAATTTTTGGTAGCTGGGACTACCAATGAAACTGCGATTTTTTGCTGTTACTGTTGCTGCTGTTGCGGTTACTGCTTGTTGACCTCCTTATTACACCGGGGAGAATGTAAAATAAAGAAGTTATTCTAAGCTATGATTCTACAATTACAATTATTCCTATCCTAGCTTTTGCTCTTCTTCCTTTTCTTGATTTTCGGCGATGCAGACTCTCTTTTTTGTTGATTTTCTTTCTTGTTTTCCTCTTCTTCTTTTTTTTTTATTTTCAATGGTACTTCTTGCCCTCGAGCTGAACCTCTGCTCAAAACAAAACAACAAACTACTTTTTTCTTTTTCCTGCCCAGTGTGGGCTTTTAGCTATATAAACCATGATGTGCGAAAATATATTCCCGTATTTGAAGGTGGGCGCCTAACGGAAATTAAACGTGCAATGCGATGCGCAGAAAAGTATTCCCGTATTCGAAGGTGGGCACCTAACGGAATTTAAACGTGCAATGCGATGCAGAGAAAAGTATTCCCGTATTCGAAGGTGGGCACCTAACGGAAATTAAACGTGCAATGCGATGCGAGAAAAGTATTCCCGTATTCGAAGGTGGGCACCTAACAAAAATTAAACGTGCGATGCGATGCGCAGAAAAGTATTCCCGTATTCGAAGGTGGGCACCTAACGGAATTTAAACGTGCAATGCGATGCGAAAAAATATTCCCGTATTCGAAGGTGGGCACCTAACGAATTTAAACGTGCAATGCGATGCGTGAAAAGCATTCCCGTATTTGAAGGTGGGCGCCTACGGAATTTAAACGTGCAATGCGATGCGGAAAAGCATTCCCGTATTTGAAGGTGGGCGCCTAACGGAATTTAAACGTGCAATGCGATGCAGAAAAGCATTCCCGTATTTGAAGGTGGGCGCCTAACGGAAATTAAACGTGCAATGCGAATGGAGAAAATATTCCCGTATTAGAAGGTGGGCGCCTAACGGAATTTAAACGTGCAATGCGAATGCAGAAAATATTCCCGTATTTGAAGGTGGGCGCCTAACGTAAATTAAACGTGCAATGCGAATGCAGAAAATATTCCCGTATTTGAAGGTGGGCGCCTAACGGAAATTAAACGTGCAATGCGATGCAGAAAATATTCCCGTATTTGAAGGTGGGCGCCTAACGGAATTTAAACGTGCAATGCGAATGCAGAAAATATTCCCGTATTTGAAGGTGGGCGCCTAACTGAATTTAAACGTGCAATGCGATGCAGAAAATATTCCCGTATTAGAAGGTGGGCGCCTAACGGAATTGAAACGTGCAATGCGATGCAGAAAAGTATTCCCGTATTTGAAGGTGGGCGCCTAACAGAATTGAAACGTGCAATGCGATGCAGAAAATATTCCCGTATTTGAAGGTGGGCGCCTAACAGAATTGAAACGTGCAATGCGATGCAGAAAATATTCCCGTATTAGAAGGTGGGCGCCTAACAGAATTGAAACGTGCAATGCGATGCAGAAAAGTATTCCCGTATTTGAAGGTGGGCGCCTAACAGAATTGAAACGTGCAATGCGATGCAGAAAAGTATTCCCGTATTTGAAGGTGGGCGCCTAACAGAATTGAAACGTGCAATGCGATGCAGAAAAGTATTCCCGTATTTGAAGGTGGGCGCCTAACAGAAATTAAACGTGCAATGCGAATGCGGAAAATATTCCCGTATTTGAAGGTGGGCGCCTAACAGAAATTAAACGTGCAATGCGAATGCAGAAAATATTCCCGTATTAGAAGGTGGGCGCCTAACTGAATTTAAACGTGCAATGCGAATGCAAAAAATATTCCCTCAGCCTGAGGACTGGGGAGCCGATTTTAAAAGATGTTACCTTCCTCTTTTTGGTATTTTCTTTTTACCAACTTATCTCTTGCCTGTGAATTTCTCCACTTATTCAGCAGACTTTCTCTTTTTGGTATTTTAAATTTTCCACATTGGTCACATTCACTTTAAAGTGATTAGTGACAGTTTGTTCCTGCATGAAACAAAATTTATTAGATATAAACTGCTGGTAACTGGCATCCGCCGTCCCCACTTCTTATTGCTTCCTTTGTTTTTGCTTTTTCATGTTGCATGGCTTTTGACTTCTCGTCCCTTGCAGACTCTTTTTGTATTTTTCTCATTTCTCCATTTTTGTTTTGTTTTCTTTTTTCTTTGGCCATGTTTGCCAAGCTTCTTTATTCCTTTCCCCAATCTTCTATCCTTTCTGATCCAGTGTTGTTTCAACTTCCGTTATCAGGAGCTGGTAGTTAGCTCTCAAAAGGGTAAACAATGAAATGCAGAAAAAATGAAAGAAAGGTAAGGGTATTTTGGAGAGATGACGGAACTTATCTGGGTATTTTCTGGCTGATTCCGCTGACCATGCCATGTATTTAAACTCCGACCCAGTTCGTTCCAATCATTATTCTGACTCTCTGAATTGCCTTTAACCCAAACCGATACTCTCTTTTGTTGTTTTTTTCTCTTTTCTGATAGTCCCCATGATCGCCTTACGGTGCCTCGAAAGGTTTTCACCAATAAGACTCTCTCATTTATTCTCTCAACCTCACAATCGTCTCACAGTGCCGATTAAGGTTTTCACTGATGAGACTCTCTCATTTTATTTCTCTCAACCTCACAATCGTCTCACAGTTCCGGCTAAGGTTTTCACCGATGAGACTCTCTCATTTTTTATATTTTCTTTTTTCATTTTTTCCTTTTGTATTTTGTTTTCTGTACCACGGGTATTATCCGACGCTTCGCTCCTCCTTCGTTGTATTTGTTATCATTTCAAAATTGATCAGAAGGTCTTTCTTTGGATTGTAACGTGGCTTTTGGGTGGGTTAAGAAAGAAAGATATAAAGGCTCAAAATTTCAACGAGGGTTAAAAATATTTACCACTCTCGGAATTATTAAACATAACTTCTGCCCCAGTTTCAATATGTGGGGAATTTTTGGATTTTTTCTTTATTGTGACTGAACCTCAGAGAGGCTGCCTACGTACCCTTTCGGGATCAAGTCAGACGTAGTTCATCCAACTTTATAAGTTAGATGGATTTCTTTTTTGACTTTTTCCCGATTTTTGTCTTTTTCTCTTTCTCTTTTTTTTTCATCATTTTTCATTTTTTTTTTTCTGTCATTTCATTTTTCATTCTAGCAATTTTGATCTTATTGCACTAGAGCGATTCCGAGAGAGGGATATGAAAGAATTCATTCATTAAGGCTCGAAGGGGCTATCAATGGATAAAGTGTTTGGATAGAGAATAAAATGCCTTCGTCGTTTCAATTCCAAAATCACAACAAAATACAAAACATACAATTGAAAAGGAATCATACATAGTATCTTTTGACCGCATCCGAATTGATAGCAGTCTCTACGCACTTTCCTTCAACATTAGTTAAGTATAACGCTCCATTGGACAACACCCGTGATACCACGAACGGTCCTCGCCAATTCGGTGCAAACTTACCTTTTGGCTCTGCCCAATGTGGTAAGATACGCCTCAATACCAATTGTCCAACTTCAAACGTTCGAGGTCGTACCTTCTTATTATATGCTCTGGCCATTCTCCGCTGATACAACTGCCCATGGCAGACTGCGGCCAATCTCTTCTCATCAATCAAATTCAACTGTTCTAACCGGGCCTTTACCCATTCATCGTCATCTATCTCGGATTCGGCTATAATTCGCAATGACGGTATTTCTATTTCTGCGGGTATAACGGCCTCTGTTCCATACACCAGGGTATAAGGTGTGGTTCCGATAGAAGTACGTACCGTCGTGCGGTAACCCATGAGAGCAAAGGGTAACTTTTCATGCCATTGCCTGGATCCCTCCACCATTTTTCGGAGAATCTTCTTGATATTCTTGTTAGCCGCTTCTACTGCTCCATTCGCCTTTGGCCTGTAAGGTGTGGAATTGCGGTGCGTGATCTTAAACCTTTCACAAACTTTCGCCATGAGATGACTGTTTAAATTGGCTCCATTGTCCGTGATAATCACCTTGGGGATTCCAAATCGGCATATAATATTTTCGTGCACAAAATCCACCACCGCTTTCTTCGTCACCGCCTTGAATGTCTTAGCTTCAACCCACTTGGTGAAATAATCAATTGCAACCAGGATGAACCTGTGCCCATTAGAAGCAGTTGGATCTATTGGGCCAATGACATCCATGCCCCAAGCAACAAAGGGCCAAGGTGCTGACATTGTGTGCAACTCATAAGGCGGGGAGTGGATCAGATCCCCATGTACCTGGCATTGATGGCATTTCTTTACATACCTGATACAATCACGCTCCATCGTGAGCCAGTAGTACCCTGCTCTCAAAATCTTCTTTGCTAAAACATATCCGCTCATGTGGGGTCCGCATACTCCAGCATGTACTTCAATCATGATTTCATCTGCTTGTTGTGCATCCACACATCTCAATAAACCCAGATCTGGTGTTCTTTTGTATACCACTCCTCCACTGAAGAAAAATCCATTGGCTAGACGCCCGATGGCTCTCTTCTGGTCTCCAGTGGCTTGCTCCGGGTATTTGCCAGCTTTCAAGTATTCTCTAATATCATGATACCACGGCTCTCCATCTGACTCTTCTTCCACAGCGAAGCAATAAGCATTCCGATCTCGGACTTGGATCTGGAGTGGATCTATATATGTCTTGTCCGGATGATGCAACATAGAGGACAATGTGAAAGCATCTGCAATCTCATTGTGCATTCTCGGGATGTGCTTGAATTCTATAGACCGGAATCTTTGAGACAACTCGTGCAAACAATACCGATATGGTATCAATTTCAAATCTCGTGTCTCCCATTCCCCTTGAATTTGGTGTACCAAGAGATCCGAGTCACCCATGACCAAAATCTCTTGAATACCCATGTCAATCGCCATCCTTAATCCCAAGATGCACGCCTCATATTCGGCCATATTGTTGGTACGGAAAAATCGAAGCTGAGCTGTAACGGGATAGTGTTGACCCGTACTTGAAATGAGCACCGCTCCGATACCAACGCCCCTGCTGTTGACAGCTCCGTCAAAATACATTTTCCATCCCGGCCTCTCCTCTTTCTCCATCTCCTCGATAAGCATTGCCTCTTCATCCGGAAAGTATGTCTTTAATGGATCATATTCATCATCCACCGGATTCTCGGCTAAGTGGTCCGCAATAGCTTGTGCCTTCATTGCCGTACGAGTTACATAGACAATGTCGAATTCTGTGAGCAGAATCTGCCATTTGGCCAGTCTTCCCGTAGGCATAGGCTTCTGAAATATATACTTGAGAGGATCCAGTCGTGATATCAGGTACGTGGTGTATGCCGACAAATAATGCTTTAGCTTTTGAGCTACCCAAATCAACGCACAACAAGTTCTTTCCAGTTGGGTATACTTCACCTCGTAGGATGTAAACTTTTTGCTGAGGTAATAGATGGCTTGTTCTTTCTTGCCTGTCTCATCGTGCTGACCCAGTACACAACCAAAGGAATTATCAAGCACTGTCAGATACAAAATCAGAGGTCGCCCCGGCTCTGGAGGGACTAACACTGGAGGATTGGCCAAATATTCCTTGATCTTGTCAAAGGCTTCCCGACACTCGTCGGTCCATTTCACTGCTGCATCTTTCTTCAACAACTTGAAGATCGGCTCGCATGTTGATGTCAATTGAGCGATGAACCGACTAATGTAATTCAACCTTCCTAATAAGCTCATGACCTCCTTCTTGTTCTTCGGCGGAGGTAGACTTTGAATAGCCTTGATCTTTGATGGATCCAGTTCAATACCTCGCCGACTCACAATAAACCCCAGTAATTTCCCTGAAGGTACTCCAAAAGCACACTTCGCCGGATTGAGCTTTAGATTGTACCTCCGGAGTCTTTGGAAAAACTTCCTCAAATCTCTCACATGATCAGGTTGTTTTCTGGACTTTATGATGACATCATCCACATATACTTCAATTTCTCGATGCATCATATCATGAAACATCGTGGTCATTGCCCTCATGTAAGTTGCCCCGACATTCTTCAATCCAAACGGCATTACTCTGTAACAGTACGTTCCCCAAGGTGTAATGAAGGCAGTTTTCTCAGCATCTTCTTCGTCCATCAGGATCTGGTGATAACCTGCATAACAGTCCACAAACGAACCGATTTCATGCTTGGCGCAATTATCGATCAATATGTGAATGTTTGGCAATGGGAAGTCATCCTTCGGACTAGCTTTGTTGAGGTCCCTATAGTCTACACACACTCTGGTTTTGCCGTCTTTCTTCGGGACCGGCACAACATTTGCCAACCAGGTGGGGTATTTGGTAACTCTTATGACCTTTGCCTCGAACTGCTTATTCACCTCTTCTTTTATCTTCACGCTAATGTCCGTTTTGAATTTTCTCAGCTTTTGTTTTACTGGTCGGCATTCCGAGTAGATAGGCAACTTGTGTACCACTAAATTTGTGCTAAGCCCGGGCATGTCATCATAGGACCAGGCAAAGATGTCCTTAAATTCATGTAACAACCCTATCAATTCATCCCTGAGGGGTGCCTCCAAATGTACACTAATCTTTGTTTCTCGGACATCATCTTCGCTCCCCAAATTTACAGATTCCGTATCACTTAGATTCGGTTTGGGTTTTTCTTCGTATTGTTTCATGTCCTTACTTATTTCCTCCAGGGCTTCCTTATCCTCACATTCTATTTCATTATCTTCCTCGATTTCCTGTATAGTAACGTGATTGTCGGAACTGGGTCCAGAATCCTTCACGCATGGCATGGCATTGGAATCAACACATGCAAAACTGTACAAAAGGAAAAATAAAGAAAAATAAGGCAAAAGTGAAGAAAAAGGAAAAACTGCATTTCATTAATAAAAGAAACGAACAATGTTCGGGATACATGGTGATTTTTTTTTTCATGAGGGGAATGGGGAAACTATAAAATAACAACTTTCGGGGAAGCAATGATGAAATTTTGAGCTAACTACCAAGACTCCTTCCGAATAAGGAAAGGAGTAGCTTCCCAATTGTTCAATGTGACTTCAGGCCCCACAAATTGCACGTCCATGTTGCTCGTGCCTTCCCCTGCTTCAATCGTATTCACCTCCCAAAACATTTTCTTAAAACCAAGCATTTCTTCATTGAGTTGGGTCTCAATGCACTTTGTTGCAGCAGATGGTTGATATTTTGTACCAGGCCTGATAAAGATGTCGGATAATTTGGGTATGGGTTTGGGCAAGGTCCAGTTTTTCTTGGCTTTAGAGGCTCTTTGGATATCGGCAAAGGTGGGTTTGAACCCTAAGCCGAATCTACCTTTATTCTCCGGAAGCTGAACTGGTTGAGTGACTCCCTGCAGTGTTTTACCTAATCCCCTCCCCGGTGCAAATCCGTTTTTCAGCATTTCTCTGGCTACCATCACAGCAGTTGGTGCCATCATAGGGGTTGGTAGCTTTTCTCCTTCAGCAACTCTATTCACCTCAACAGCATCCGTCACTTGGTAGACCCAAGGACCCCGATCCCCATCAGTACCGTCAAAAGGTGCTACCACATTACAAGCGTTTTCCTCTCCGTGTACAACAATCTCTTGCTGCTCCCATTCAAACTTGACCATCTGGTGTAGAGAAGATGGTACCGCTTTGGCCGCATGAATCCAGGGTCGACCTAACAGCAGGTTATATGATACGGCAATATCAAGCACCATGAACTCCATCGTAAAATCAACGGGACCGATGGTCACTTCCAAAATAATATCCCCCAACGTGTTCTTACTTCCGCCGTCAAACCCTCTCACATTGATACTGTTTCTCCGGATTCTATCCGGGCTAATGTTCAGCTTCCCTAGAGTTGACAGCGGGCAGATGTTCGCGCTCGATCCATTGTCAATCAATACCCTAGTCACGACTGACTCTTCACTCTTTACTGTGAGGTGCAATGCTTTATTGTGTTCAGTTCCTTCCACCGGTAGCTCCCTATCAGAGAAGGTAATCCTGTTAGACTCGAAAATTTTGCTCGTAATCTTCTCCAAGTGACACACTGAAATCTTCTCCGAAACATGAGCCTCATTTAGAATCTTCATAAGAGCCTTCCGGTGCTCTTCTGAATGTATCAACAAAGATAACAAAGAAATTTGGGCCGGGGTCTTTCTTAACTGCTCAACCACTGAGTACTCTTGTGACTTCATTTTCTTAAGAAATTCTTCTGCTTCCTCCTCCGACACTGGCTTCTTCAGTTGACTTTCTTTTACCGTTTTCATCTTTCTCAGTTCCTCTGAAGCAAAACACCTTCCGGATCGAGTAAGTCCATGCGTTTCATTAATTTCACCAGAAATCTCTTTTCCCTTGTAAACTACTGTTACCTTATTATAGTTCCAAGGCACAGTCTTTGTATTCATCACTGGTATTTGCACTACTGGTTTTATGATTACTGGCTCTGCACTTGCTCCTTTCACAGTCACGATCGTCTTTGCACCTGGAACTACCACCTTTAAACCTCCCATCACTACCGGCTTTGGTTTCTCAACAATTGCTTCCTCTTTCACAATTTCTTTCTCTAACTTGTCACTCGACTTTATCATCATGACGGCCTGAGATGGTTTTTGATTGCCATCACCCTGCACCAGTTCTATCATATTCGTTTCGTGGTGATTCGGCAATGGATTCTGGGTAATGTTTGGGGCCTCGGGAGCCTGCACTTCAATTCTCCTCTCATCGATAAGATCTTGAATGGCATTCTTTAATTGCCAACACTTCTCGGTATCGTGGCCCAATGTTCCCGAACAGTATTCACATCTGACAGAAGAATCAAGATTTTTCGGGGGTGGGTTTGGATTTTTTGGTGCGATTGGTCTCAACATCCCCAATTCTTTCAACCTGTGGTAAAGACTGGTATATGATTCTCCGAGAGGAGTGAATGTCTTTCTTGCTTTGTTTCTCCAATCAATGTCCGGCCTGGGTCTATTCTGGTTTCGGTAAGGTTTAAGGGTTGGGTATGTGTTCTGGGTGTGGTATACATTGTGTGGAGCTTGAGCTCTCCACACGTGGGGTGGTGGTGGTGGGTAAGTTTGGGCTTGAGGGTGGTGGTAATGTGGGACAGTTGGTGGGTATGGTGGTGGTGGTGGGTTATATGGGCTTGGTGCATTGTAGGGGTTTGGCGGGTAAGATGGGGGTGGTGGATTATATGGAGTTGACGGGCTTGGTGGGTGTTGGCGGTAGGGTCTCGGTGGGTTATAATGTGGGTTGCGACTCCAGGACCTACTTTCAATGGTTGACACTTCTTCTTTCTTCTTCTTTCCCATCACTCCTCCATTTCCACTCTGTATAGCTTGATTGGTGGCTTTGATAGCCGAAAAACTCATAATTTTGTTTGTCTTCAAACCCTCTTCTACAAAACTTCCCATTTTTACAACTTCGTTGAAACTCTTTCCAATTGCCGACACTAGATGGCCGTAGTATGTTGGATCCAAAGCTTGCAGAAAACAATCCACCATCTCTCCCTCTTTCATTGGTGGATCCACTCTAGCGGCCTGTTTCCTCCATCTAAAACCGTATTCTCTAAAGCTCTCTCCTGGCTTTTTCTCCATCTTGGTAAGGGATAACCTGTCGGGTATGATCTCCAAATTGTACTGAAAGTGACTAGCGAAAGCTTGCGCTAAGTCATCCCAAACGAACCATCTTGTATGGTCTTGTCGGGTATACCATTCCAGAGCTGATCCACTCAAACTTTGGCTGAAGTACGCCATCAACAATTCATCTCTACCTCCCGCGCCTCTCATCTTGCTACAGTATCCTCTTAGATGAGCTACCGGATCCCCGTGTCCGTTGTACATGTCGAACTTTGGCAACTTAAATCCCGCAGGAAGCTGCACCTCGGGGAACAAACACAGGTCTTTGTAGGCTACACTTACTTGCCCTCCCAGCCCTTGCATATTGCGGAAAGCATTCTCAAGACTCTTCACTTTCCGAGCCATCTCTTCCTGCTCGGCACTTGCTTCCATCATCGGAGCGTGAGACTCGTGTTGTCTGAAAGTCGGCTCCGGAGGGTAGTAGTGAGAATCCTGGATATGAAACATTGGTTCGCTAGAGGATTTGTGGATAACAGCGGGCGGAGGTGCCACATATACAAGAGCAACTTGTGGAACCTGAGGTGGTGTTTGCTTGGCTGGAGGTGGTGGTATCTGGGAGGTGGAAGCATAGTAGTGAGGGTAATCGGGGTAGGTGGAGGATGAGTTCGGTGTTGGTGGCTCGGGGTTAGGATTGGCTGGAGGGACGTATGCAGGGTTGGCAGGGTAGGCTGGTAGTGGTTGACCTCTCGACCAAGCCTGGTACATTTCAGCCATCTGTTGTCTTAACTTGTACATTTCTTCTTTCATCCTTGCCACATCCACGATCTCTTCTTCGTGAGCAGGGTCTACAATGGTTGCCTCGATCTCCTGGGATACAGCCTTTGTCATCTTTTTAGATCTGGTGTTGTATGGGTGGGTAGCCAGTATGCCAGTTGCCTAGAAAATCTGAACTCACAAACATCAACACTTGTTAGTTGTTAGCGCATGAATAAGATGTAACGACTTTAAAAACAAACACATTTGCTCGAGTCGTTATGCATCATCCCGGCCGCTGCTCATTTCAATCATCTTTTCTTTTTCCGCTCTTTTGTTTTCTTTCTTTATTTTCTTCTTTTCTTTTCTTTTCTTTTTTGCTTTTTCTCTTTTCTTGCTTTTTCTCTTTTTTTTTGTTTTCTTTTCTTGCTTTTTCTTTTCTCTCTTTTTCCTTGCCGTTTTCATAATCACGCTCCTATTTATTTGCCTAGCGGATATAAAGGAAATGACATAAAGCAAAAAGAATTGGTAACAACACTTTGTTTTCTCATTGATAATTCAAAACCTTGATTACAAAGTGATGTTTTAAAAAAGAAAAATAAAAGATGATGCATGACCTAAGAGTACATTAATGCACCTAGTGCCCGCGAGGCATCGTTCGGCCTTGCCGCGGGCCTATATGCTAAACCCCTTTGAAGCCTATCCAGGTCGGCCATGACTTGTTGTACAAAAACCTTCACTGCAGATACAAAAGTCCCCCGAGTCATATCTTCACAAAGCTGAGTCTTTCGGGTGATGTATTGGGCGATGCGAACAACCTTTTCTCTGATGACCCCTTTTTCTTGCAATAGCCGACTTATTTGTTGAGCGCGAGCATCCAAGGTGTGTTGGTTGTCCTTTTGCACTTGTTGTAGCTTCAATTCTAATCTAGCCATAGTCGTGTAGCAGTGCTCTCTTTCTTCTTCAAGATCTTTGATAATCTTGTTACTTTTGACTGTGGCCGAGATCATTTTCTTTCTAAGCTGATCTATTTCAACATCATGCTTGCCTTGTAGCTGCTGGACTAACTTGGCTCTTTCCTCGGCGTCTTTGTCCATTTGCTTCCGAGCCTTGACTAACTCTTTTTCAGCTACGTCCAAATCAAAGCTATAGTCATTCACTTTCCGCCGGAGAATCTCAATTAACTTTTCCTCTCGGGCTGAACGAACTGGGGTCTGGGATGCAATTTTCATTTGAGCTATTTGAGCCTTCAACACATCATTTTCTTTCTTCGGCTGTTTCTTTTCTACTTCATCGGATGCTGCTTGCAAGCCACTTTCAGAATGAAGATTTCTCAGTTTATCTTCCAACAGACTGATTTTGGCCTTATATTCTTTTTCCTTGGCCGCCCATTTCAGATTTTCCTCGGATTGCTCTATCAGGTCTTGCAAGTGAGGTCTCTTTGAAAGACGTTCGTGTTCAACCCCTCGTCGGTACCATGTGGAGTACCTAGGTGATATCTCCCCCTTTGCTCTATTCGGCACACAAGTATCAATCTTCAAATTTTGGCACTCATTCCAGATTTGCCGGATCTTTGCTTCCGGGAATTGCCCATCCGGACCAATTTCTATAGCTTGCGAACTGAGGTCTCCGTCTCTCGGAACAACTTGACATCTACCCAACTGTCGCAGGGCCCTGTATGGGGCATAAGGTTGGATGCTTTTCAAGCCCATGATCAAAAATGGCGACCCTTCCGTCGGCACATATATTACCTCGTCAAGAGGTAGCCAATCATATGTCCAATCGATTTGGCCATCAGTTAATGATCGAAGATGCAAAATCCAATCTTTGACTCCCTCCGGCAATTTCACTTCTTTTGTTCTCGTACAGAATTCTTCCAAACATGTTCGTTCAACTGAACCATAACTTGAGAACGAAGGATGATGGCATAGATGTTCAATTAACCAAATCTGCAAGATCAAATTACACCCTTCAAAGAAGTTGGCTCCCGCTTTGCACGCAGTCAGAGCACGGTAGATGTCAAGCTACAATCATTGGAGCTAGAGTACAATTATCTTGTACTATCAATGTGCTAGCTACCCCGGCAACCTTTATACTGATATGCCCATCTTTTCTCGGAAATATGACAATTCCGAGAAATGCCACTAAGAAAGCAAACCTCCGGTGCTCCTCCCATTTTGCTCGGTTGGACTTGCCGCATAACTTGTTCGTGGGGTCATTGAAACCCCCGATGTGTCCATACCTACTATAGATGAAGTTTAAGGAGCAAAACCCGTTGGCTAGATCTTCGTTGTGAACATTCCTGGCAATTTTCAAAGAGTCCAGAAAACGATGCACCGTTACCGTCCTTGGAGATACCAGGTATTTTCCTTTTAACGGAACCTCAGTCTTCCCGATATAGAAAGCAATTTCCTCTAGAGTAGGAGTGAGTTCAAAATCCGGGAGATGCAATACATTGTGTGCTGGATCCCAAAATGTGACCAACGCTCTAATTATGTCGCCTCGGGGGATTATGTCCAATAATCCTGTAAGGCCTTTCAAGTACCTTTTGACCCAGTCTTGACCATCGGATCCCATGTCCTGCCACCATAATCTCAGCTCCAAAGGGATTTTATTTAGGGAAAATTGTTCATTCATCATCGTGCTCGTCCTGCACATTTATTAAGGTGATTTTATTTAGAAAAGGAAAAATCTTTTTCAATGCAAGTTTTCAATTTTTGAATGAAAGAAAAGAAAAATGATTTTCGAAGTGGCCATTTTTGCAAAAACAACCTTCCGTCGTCCTTTCGGAACATTCGGCAATTTCCAAAAATAGCAATCACCTCGATTATTTGAAAAGAAAATCTTTTTTGGTCTTTTTCTAAAAGTGTGGTTGGACCCGTTTAAGGGTTGCCTACGTATCCCACCTAATGGCGAGAATCAAACCTGCGTAGTTCGGTCAGATTAATCGACCAATTTATTTCAACAACAAAACCATTTTTTCAATTTTTTTTTTTTTTGATACCCATTTTCACTAACTCTTATTTCTCTCTTTTTTTTTCAATAATTTTTCTACCCTTGGGATTTTTGCCGGTCCGCATAATGATCAAGGACAATTAAAAATGCAACACATAATATGCTCGGTCTTTTCAATACCGGGTCACCTGTCCTAGACGGACCCAACCCCTGTGTTGAGTCCCCTAAGTCAAGTTTGATGCAAATAATCGTCCTAGACCTATGTTCAAAATCTTATGGTTTCATAGATTGCTAGACCGTGTACCCGAGCGGACAACTCGAATCGAGGAGGGGCTACGTACCGGTGACCCGCGGAGTCAATCGGCTTTGTAACTTATCCGGCCTCTGTTTTCTTAATTTAAGGTGACTTTTAACAGAAAGGGGAGTCTCAACCAGTAAGCACATCCCCGGGGGAGAAGAGAGAAGGATTTTCGGCACGGTTTTATATACAGTCCACGTAATATCAAAGCGATAAAGCACATAGCATGTTGTTCAAATCACATAATGAAGTCAAACAAAAACGCAAACGGCAGTTCTAAGGAGCTCGAGTTCTTAAACCCTGAAATCGAAATTCAGGGTTAGGTCCCCAGCAGAGTCGCCAGAGCTGTCACGCCTCCCTTTTTATAATTACCAATTATAATGTTACATTAAATGCCACTAATTATCCATAATGACTCTATTATGAGAGAAACAAAATGTATTGTTAGAGATAACTATAAAAGGTGAAGACGGGATATTTGTAAGGACACGAAATACTATTTAAATGTACTCATTATCATTGCTTTCTATTATATTATTATTTACAACAATTATTTCCATTTATATTTGATTATTAGTAACCCGAGTTCTTCTAAAACTAAGATTTGACCGAAATCCTTATTTTTGATTAAACATATTTCGTTTATATTTTTGTTTATACGCTGATTTATTTTCTTCAGAATTATTATCTACAAATACAACAAGATAACAACTTTTACTAATTGTGTAGTATAAAACATACTAGGTGCTCCCAAAAATTCTTTTTTTGGGGTCAAAGTAGGATGCCTGGATCTCAAGTAACTTTGGGTGGATAGTAAAACAATTGAAACTTTTATTATAATCGTCATGTTTGGATCAGTTTGACCGTACTTCAACAAAAATTATGGTATACTTTGCAACCTTCGACCAACACATATATCGAGTAACTCCGTCCTTTAAAGCTTGTATAAATGAAAATAAATCACCTAGTATTTTGTTTATGATGAACTTTGGACTTGAGACATAATGTAAAACAGACATCTAATACCATTTTTTTTACTTTTTGGTTTTGTAATAAACTGAAAACGGATAAGTGAATCATCATTTACGTTGCTTTATATTATGTAGTAATAATTATAGAAGAGAAAATCTCACTTTATACCCATTTACCCGCACGTCTTCTTCCTCATTTTACCTACGTACAATCTACCACCTTCAACTGATTCTAACTCAACACCGTCTTCTTTTTCTTAAATTTCATCTTCTTCTTCAGCTGACGGTACAACCTCAACTCCATCAGACACAGAAGCAGAAGTGCTCAAAATGTTTGAAGAGCGATAAAGAGAAGAAATAGGGAAATTGGCTTTGAGTTTTGTTGAGTTTATCTTGAAGTTAAAGTGAGTATTATAAGTACTTAAGGAAAGATGATCTACTGAGAATTTACTTTTGAGTGAAGGGATACAGTGAAGAAGTTGAAGAAGTAGATGTTGTAGCAACCATAGAGAAGCAAGAACCTGATATTTTTTGTACCGAAGAACCAGTTCGGGGTGATGCTTCCATGTCCTACCATTGTTGGGTTTGAAGTTCAATTTTATTTTTGAAGTTTTCTTGTTTGATTGAAAGTTGGTGATGTTAAATATTATTTATAGCACCTTTTGGAATTTCATACTGAAATATGATAGCGTTTGGAGTTGATTTGAGGTAATTGAGATCGATTTTTCAGTTGAAAATCGAATAAGAACATAGCTACAATATACAGCTACGATATACAATATATTATAGGAGTATATAGCTATACTGCAACACTATAATATTATAATTTATAAAATAGTATACCGCTACAATATACTAATGTACTATAGGAGTATATATTTATACTGCAACAATATACTATTATATATTGTTATGATGTACTGTTATAATATGCAAGATACTGTAACAATATGCTGTAATAGCATACAATATACTATAATACTATACTTATTACCTGTAAATTCACTTGTCTTTTCCCTTTTAATTTGTTTTAAGCTTTTACCCAAGCGTGAGGGATAAATTGAAAATGCAAAAAAAATAATAATTAAGTAAATGAATTATAGTGTACTATATGATATAATGGTATACTCTTACAATTAGGCCCTTTTAGATTTTTTTAATTTTTTGCACAACTGATATTATTTCAGTTTAATAATTAAATTATAATTTTTTTACTATTTACGTATAATTGTATACTCTGTTGGTATAGCTATATACTATATCGGTATCGTATGTTAGTTAATATTTTTTTGGTTGTATGAACTACATTTAATTGATACACAATTTAATTTTTCTTTAGCAATTATATAAAAAAGAATAATAAAAAATAGTGAAAATAATAAATGAAATTTGATAATGAAGAGAAAAATAATATAATAAATAGAAGTCAAATAAAATTAGAAAAAAAAGAGGAAGAAAATGAGAAAAAAAAGGAAAAAAGAAAAAAAAACATAGAAATAAAAAAAGTTGGAGAATAAAAAAAAATTCCTCATAAAACCTATTATGGATAAGAAATATAATTAGTTTATGGGTAGAAAAATAAATAATTTGATATATATAAATAATTTTATTTTTATAGATAACGGTGTCAAATCGATTTGAGCAAAAGCATTTATTCCTTTAAAATATCCCTTTAAAGAGCACCAACCATTTGGATGCAGAACTTTTCTCATGCTCCTATTAATCTATTTTGACTAGCATAGTGTGAAAAGAGACACGAAGAGAGAAAAACTATTTGTCTTTTTCATGAAACTCAATATACAACGAGATACATGTATCATTATAAGAGTACTTCTTAGCGGGGTTGAGCTAGAGTGTCATCAACGGGTTCGGTCGAATTTAGTAACTTTCGTTCAAACCCTATATTTATTTTAAAAATCTATTAAATATGTATAAATTCTTAATTTATAACCCAATAACTTAAGACGATTAGAATTCCGAACCTATAAATTCGAAATCCTGGCTCTGTCTATGCTTCTTAGTCAATTTTATAATATATGCCACACATTATTTTTACAAGAATACAAAATAATCTTAACAAAACAATGTACGTCATGGAGGCACTAGTTAATATGCTGGCTAATTCTTTGCTTGGTATTTTCCATCGTTACCTTTTTGCCTAAAAAAACCCAACCAAAATAGTTGGCCACCCAACCAATTAAATTTAAAATAGCCGTAATATATATATATATATATATATATATATATATATATATATATATATATATATATATATATATATATATATATATAGCAATCATAAAAATTGATCAATGTTGGTCAATTTTGGCAATTTACCAATCAAAATGCATCTAAACACACTTGGTCGCTATTTTGGTGGTCGTTTTAGTATACCGATCAAAGTTGGTCTCTTTTAATAAAAATTAAAATTACCGATTAAAGTTGGTCGGTTTTTTAAATTGACCGGCCGAATTTACCGACCAAAGTTGGTCAGTCTTTTTATTATTAATTTTTATTTATTTTAATTATAAAAATCAACCAAAGTTAATCAATTTCTTGAAAAATAAATTTTGCGGACTCAAAAATAGTTTCCCGCTATTTAGGTAAAGACCCTTCCAACTTGAGAAGGTGCAGTCAACAAGGGATTTTTACCTACCTATACCATATATGAAACCTTATTACTCTCAATGTTTAAGGTTTGTATTTATTACATTTAAGCATACCAAATTACCATTTATATACCATAATTCAAATTAGGGATATAATTAAGGGTTCATTTATAGTAGGGATAATTATAGGACTGTATCTTCCCACTTTCTCTTTCCTTTCATCTCAACTATTCACAACACACACCTAACTCACGATGCTCCTATGCATCCTCTTGTTGATCATCCCCAACATCCCACTACCGTCGAAAAATATCATATTTTCAGATTCACAAGAAAATATTAAATTCTTTGATTGAGCCGCTTGAATTCACACTAAAAATAATAATGGCAGAGAGTTCAAAATTTTTTGACCTCTTTTTTTTGGGCAATGGTTGAAGGTTACTGGTTAACACAGTCGATTGAAACTCAAAGAAGAAGAAGACAAATTTTCAGAATTTGTAGATATTTTATAGTCAAATTGTAGTCAAATTAGAAAAAATTGTAGATAAATCGTAGACTGTTTTTTGCAGAAGATTTTGTAGAAGCTTTAGTCGTTTTAGATTTGTGAAAACAGAAAATAATGCATCTACAATCAGAATACAAATAATCTACAATTTATCTACAAGATAACTACAAAATAGATATATTGAATTTTAATATCCAAATTCTCATTTCAATTGTAGCATAATTGGCATTTGCAACATAATTGTAGAAGATTTGTATAAGTTTTAGTCTTCCCAATCTATAATTCATCTACAATTTATCTGCAATATATCTATAATTCTACAATTTAACTACAATTTATCTACAATTTCTAGAAATATGTCTTCTTCTTCTTCTTCTTCTTCTTCTTCTTCTTCTTCTTCTACTTCTTCTTCTTCTTCTTCTTCTTCGAATCTAAAATTCAGTCAAAACCAAGTCTAATCTTCAGCAAAACCCCTCAAAATTGAGATATAAACTCCTAAACATATTCCGAATTATTTACAACAACACTCAATCCAAACAAATAATGATTTTTGAAAACCTAAACTTGAATTCAAAGCTTTCAAGCTTTTTAATGGCTATCAATGGTGGAAAAATATATGGAAGAACAGATTTTTTCAACTTTCAGTTGTTGAAACTAGAAAATTTAAATTGTTCGTTCTTTTTTTTTTTTTTTGAAAATTTAAATTGTAGTTCTAGAGAAAAAAATGCAGATGAGAAATCTCCTTTCCTTTTTTAAAAATTAAATTTAATGTAGAATCAATTAACAACAATATTCTCTCCTTAATTTTAGACCGATTTTTAGTGAATATTCTGACCTTTTAATGTCTATAGTCGAATGATACAGAATTTTTAGGTAAAACGTGAATTGGACGGGTAATTAATAAACTATGCACATTTAGGGTAATAATGTTTTATACTGTATTTGGTATTGGTAGGTAAAACTCTCAGTCAACAAATAAAAGCCCAAACATACAAGGCTCATAGAGACAGAATTGGAGTGAGGCGAGGAATTCAAGTTTGCAAATGATCACGAGTTTCACAAATCGCAATTATAGGTAACTCAAGGTCACTGTCACAAATTCTCGCTCTATATTCTACGGGATTGAAAATTTACAACTGAGTTCAAAATCATTTTTAATTTCGATGCCTCTTTCCCTTTTTAATACTACTCTCTGTCGTGCTGTTTAAAATAGTTATTTCAAATTATTTGTGAAGTTAAGACAAAATAAATTATATTTTTCTCATTTTACCCTTAGTTATAATTATATCTTAAGACATAAATATAGATAAAATAATTAAACCATCCTCCTCATTAAGATTTTTAAGGGACATATAAAAGAGAAATAAGACAGATAATTTGAGACAGAAGACTTGTAGTTGTATAATGTATAAAACTTGTTAGCAACGTGGGGTGGTGATTACCTAATTCATTTTCCGTTTTCTGATTATTAAATGCGCGATCCAAATCAAACATACACACCCCTCTATTTATTACTGACAGAAGAAGAAATTAAAGCTGTCTTTTCATTTTTCAAAGTTGAAGAAAGGGTACTGTGAGAGGGGCATAATGGATTACTATACACTTGCGTTGGGATCAATTTTTGCCTTGAGTTTTCTTTATGTTGTAGCCAAAATATGCAGCAAAAAACTTCCACCAGGGCCAACACCATGGCCAATTATTGGAAACCTTCACTTATTAGGTCAAAAACCTCATATATCACTAGCCAATCTTGCAAAAATCTATGGTCCAATTATGAGTTTAAAACTTGGCCAAATTACTACAATTGTCATTTCTTCTTCAACTATGGCAAAACAAGTCCTTAAAAATCAAGATCAAGCATTTTCAACTAGATTTATTCCTAATGCTCTTCAAGCACATAACCATTACAAATTTTCTGTAGCATGGCTTCCTGTTTGTCCTCAATGGCGAACGCTTCGACGAATCTTGAACACCAACCTCCTCTCTGCTAATAGGCTTGATGCACATCAATATCAAAGATCTCAAAAGGTGAAAGAATTGCTTGCTTATTGTGTAAAACCTAGCCAAGAAGGTGAAGTTGTGGACATAGGTCAAGTTGCTTTCAAGACTAATCTCAATTTGTTGTCCAACACCCTTTTCTCTAAGGACTTGGCTGACCCCTTTTCGGATTCAAAGGTAATACTGATCAATAACTTGTAACAACGCTGCCCCTCGTTTTGACTTTCTGTGTACTAAACGGCCCATTTAAGGGCGAAGTTCTAACTTATCAAGCGTGTTCAGAATTGATTACCCTTCGTCTATAAATAACATTGTGTATATATGTAAAATATAATTACGTTTAGGGGGTGATATATACGTTGAACACTCTGGAGAATTTTTTCCCACTTCTTTCAAATTTGAACGCCATTGGAGAAATTTCTGACGTCGTCACTGTGTGCATTTACTATGTTTTTTGGATTTATAGGTTGAGCTGAAGGATGTGATTTGGGGCATTATGGCTGAGGTTGGAAAGCCTAACCTAGTAGATTTTTTCCCTATACTTGAAAAGATTGATCCTCAAGGGATAAGGCGTCGTGTAACATTTCATTTTGGTAAGTTGATGAAACTTTTTGATGGTTTAATCAACGACCGAGTAAGGGAAAAGAGTAGATTTAGTAGTGCAACAAGTGATGTTTTGGAAGATTTTCTCAATATCTGCGAAGAAAACCCTCATGAGATCAATCATAATCACATCAAGTCCATGTTCCTGGTTCGTTCTCTTCTAATTTATCTCTACTTTATCATTAATTACCATCATGAGTTAAAATGATTTTAAAATAGTATCCCTCTACATAGAATTTAAAGAAAAAAAAGATTTAGGTCACCACTTAGGCTGATGTATAATAAATGTATATTTATGTATCATATTTGTCTACCGACTAAAAAAAATATATAAACAATATAGTTGGCCGATTATTTGTGCATAGAATCTCCGTAATATAACTATTTTACATTTTAGGGTCAAAGGATGAAATTTTACAAGTTATTATTATTTTCCCTTCGTTCTAGGCCTCCAAACCCGGTAAAAGAAGAAGACATATATATTTAGAAAAATCAAAACATATGCACGTGACTCTCGGCTAGTAAAACATATTCAATCGACCCTATATATACTCTATAATTTAGAAATTTAAAAATAATCGGGCTAATTACATATTTGAACGGTTGGATTGACTATGAGGTTGATTTGTTTATTGGTTTTCGACATTAATTTACCTTGTACAGAAAAATTAATTTACTAAAATTTAAAGTTTATAGGTTTAATATTCTATATCATTTTTATGCTACTAGATTTTGTATTAATAATATTTGCATATTAAATATCTTAGGACAAATATAGAATCTAAACTAAAGTTTATGGATTCGCCTTAACTTGCCTTCAATTTCTAGCTCCGGCCATGTGTATAGGAACTTGTGTTCATCGGGTAAGAGAATATGATGTACTTGATGTAAGATGTTCTAATTTTTGTACTGTATATGTCAGCTTGTTTGTTACGGTGAATTGTGCAATGATCTATTATAATTTCTTTTTATTACTATATTTAAGTTATTATATTCTTTGAGGTACAAACGTTACAGGACCTATTTGGCGCGGGGACTGATACAACTACAAACACATTAGAGTGGGCGATGACAGAAATAATTAGACAACCGGAAATAATGGAAAAAGTACAAGATGAGCTTGCAAAAGTCATCGGAAAAGGAAAAATAGTAGAAGAAGCTTATGTTTCCCAACTTCGTTACTTGCAATGCATTATCAAAGAAACCTTAAGAATGCATCCACCCGTTCCGTTCTTAGTCCCGCGTAAAGTAGTGCAGGATGTTGAACTGTGTGATTATATCATCCCGAAGGGATCACAGGTACTAGTCAACGCATGGGCAATTGGTCGTGATTCTACTTCTTGGGAGAATCCTTTAGTGTTTAAACCTGAGAGGTTTTGGAGTTCGGATGTGGATATACGAGGGCAAGATTTTGAATTAATTCCGTTTGGTGCTGGTCGAAGAATATGCCCTGGTTTGCCATTGGCATTAAGAATGGTTCCGGTAATGTTGGGGTCGCTATTGAATTCCTTCAATTGGAAGCTCGAAGTAGGGCTTGCACCAAAAGATTTAGATATGGAGGAAAAGTTTGGTATCACCTTAGCCAAAGCCCATCCTTTGCGAGCTATTCCATCCCCGATTTAGAGTATCATATTGTGTTATTGCTTTAAATAAAATATTTTTTGTGATTATTATGGTAAAATAAGAAGGTTATGATGATTAAAAGAGGAGATTGTTGTGCATTATCAATTTCCTCATAAATCTAGCAATGTTCAAATGTTTAAGACTTATGTACATACCAACAGGGGTTGTGGTGGAGTGGTAAGTACTCATTCATTCATAATTAGGGGCCTCGGGTTCGAACCCTAGGTATGAAATCGTCTTTATTAGAAAACGCATTATGTAAATCTGGATTTCGTTGTACTCTAATATGCGTACCGGACATTAGGCAAGAAACGTAAAAAAGACTTTATGTACATTGCATTCTTATATATGTTGGTTTGTTTGAATTCTTGCCTAGTTCTCGTTCCCCCTTTTTTTCTCACATAATAGTGAAACACAAGAAGCTTTAGAAACTGTATCAATTGAGTACCTTTGTAGAACATCTATGACTACACGTTATATATTTAAAGTTACAAATAAAAAAGGAACAAGCAAGTCTTTGGTAGAATAGCCATAAGAGAATTTAGAATTTAAATTTTATAACTTTCTACCGTGATATCAAGTTAATATATAATAATATATGAATAGAGTCATCAAAATTGGTTTGACATGTGCGGTCAGCTCAACCCAACCTGCTACTTGGGTAGGGCTGGATTGAGATTTTTAGCTCATTTAAAATTGAGATTTATAAGCACAACCCAAGTCAGCCCGCTGGCCCTTGAGGCTTGACCGAGCTAGGCCTTGGCCGGTCCGTAGGCTAATAATTAATTAAATTCAAATTTTAACATTTTAAAAAATAAAAAACTAAAAAAAATATTAACTATAATCCCTATTTCCCAATCAATTTTTTTTTAACATTTTACCTTTCCATATCAACACGAATTTATTTTTTTAACATGCATATAGCATGACAAGATTAGTTTTTTCTTTTGCTTAATTAACAACGAACTAGGAAAGATTTAAGTGGCCAATAATAGTTATTTTTTCAAAATAAAATATTACTTTAAGTGGTCAATAATCAGTTTGGTTACTTTTATATATTATTAGACATTAAATTGCTCTTATGTGTATGAAAATGTCATGTTTTAATACCCAAAGAAAATTGACAACAATAGCAAATTTCATAAATTTTAAAAAAAATACGGACTATAATGATGAAATCAATAAATAATATTAAACCTAAATTAAAAAATATAACATATAAACATATTAAAGCAATTCCTCAACCTAAGGAAAGTGAAAGAAAAGTAGTAAAAAAGTATTTATGTTACGTTAAAAAAAGAAGAGCTAGAGATATAGAAAATTTGCATTTCAATTATGAGATTCCTTGTCAAATATCAAGATTCTTGTACACTCTGGATAAACAGAAGTCGTTCATATGATTAATAGATTATGTCACGAAAAAATATCTAAAGATTTAAAAAAATATTTTTTTCTAAAAATTGAAGGGCTGGCCCGCGCTAGCCCGTTACCCTCATACGGCTGGGTTAGCCATTTTAGGGCCCATATAGATGAAGGGTCGGTAAGCCCTAGCCCACCAAATTTTAAAGCCCATGAGGCTTGGGTTGAGTTGCGCTAGGTTAGTCCGTTTTGATAGTTTTATGTATGAATTCACATTCAAATATTCACTAAATTTCTAAATATATACCGGATTTTTATAAAAAAAATGTTGGATTTATGTAAACTCTAAATTACAATGAAGATTCGCCCTCTAATAATATCTGTGTATGCCCTTATACAATGAAGATTCGCCTCTAATAAATCCAATTTTTCGTTACCTCATTATTAACATATTTATATTCCTTACTTGCGTGTGAATTAGTAATTCACTTATTTTTATTGTAGAGGACAATTTCACCTAACCACTTGAAGGAATTAGAAATTAACCATATGACAAAAAGTCAATAATACAAACACAATGAAAATATTATAGACATACACATCCGAATTAAATTAACACCAAAAACCTCTGTCTGAAAATAAAATATGACAATAAAAAATCAATGATACAACCTAAAATATCAAAATGACAAATATGTTTTTGTTTAATCATTTTTTCTATCTTTAGTAAGACAGTCAACTTTGATATTTTTGTAATATTTTTTCTATCATTGGTATGACGAATTAAAGATTTGCCAATCGACTTTGATATTCTTAATTGAATTTTTTCGCTGTCAATCATACAATAATGACACACACATGTATACAATAAAATATGCAAATATAAACAGATACAGATGTATATATGTTTGAATTATCATGCACTTAAAAAGTCTAAAATATGCAATCGGACATTCTAAAATTGGAATTTTTATCTCTTGTATCAAAGATTAATACATTATTTATTTAAAAATAAATATCATTTAAAAAAATTATATTCTATAGATATCTTTTAAGGTTTATAGCAAAATATTTAATTTTAATTACCTCCTAGCCCTAAGCCACTAAATACACTAATCAGTTATACTATATTCTTTCTCTTTCTACATTAATACATCTCATTCTCTTCCTTCGTCCCATTAAAACTTCCGATCTCCTTCCCATCAAATTGTTTGAATCGAATTGTTTCCGATCCCATTCTCTGTCCTTGTTTCCTTGATTTGTGCTGGTCTTTTGAGAATCGAATTAGAGACCCGTATATTACATGGAGGACATAGACCATTTTATTCGAAGATTTTTCAAGTTCCAAAAATTTTCCGGCGTAACTTTCGTGTGCCAGTCCTTCAAATTGTTTTCCTCCGGCTCTTCCTTTAACAAAGGCGCAATTTTGTTGACGGCGGCCGAGATAGTTAGTTACACGCTGTCAAATATCTTGAATTGTAAGGTACTAGAGGCGGCGGACGAGGCGAGCTTTTGGCATTTGGAAGCGAGGAGCAAAGCTACATCGGCCAAAACGAGTAGGTTTGGCGGCAGTTGACCCGGGCGCATCAAATCTTACTTTCAGGTTTTTCCACCGGGAGTTGGTACCTCCCGATCTCTTGTTTATTCTGTACGTCGTTTTACTTATTTTAACTAGCATCTTGTGTGTGGTTTACTCTATCGTTATCTAGCAAGCATCCTTTTGCGTAATTCTATTAAAGTTCGTCTCTTTTACCGTAGTCTGTTGGAGGGATAGTGGCCGCGGCGGAGGATGGTACTGTAAGGTCATGTCCTCGGGGGGTGGGGGAGGAGGTGAGCAGGGGGCATGGAGTGGTCCTGTGGGTAGGGCGGGAGGTTTGGGTGGGGAGAGGTTAAAGGACGCTCGGAGATTGAGGATCGGGTCGTGGAACGTAGGCACACTAACGGGTAAGTCCATTGAGTTGGCAAAGATTCTCCAGAAGAGGAGGGTCAACATAGCATGTGTGCAGGAAACTAGGTGGAAAGGGACGAAGGCGAGGGATGCAGATGAGTTTAAGTTGTGGTACTCTGGGGTTGAGAAGGGTAAGAATGGAGTAGGTATCTTGGTAGATAGGAATCTTAGGGAGTCCGTGGTTGAGGTTAGGCGAGTGGATGATAGGTTAATGTCTATTAAACCGGTTATTGGCGGTAGTGTTCTCAATGTCATTAGCGCTTACGCGCCGCATGCAGGCCTAGCTGAGGAGGTTAAAAGGCGTTTTTGGGAGGGCTTGGATGAGTTGGTGAGTAGTATTCCCCAATCCGAGAAGTTAGTTATTGGAGGGGACTTTAATGGTCATATTGGGGCGGAGGCTGGTGGTTACGGTGAGGTGCATGGCGGCTTTGGCTTTGGGGTTAGGAACGGAGGGGCACTTCGCTGCTTGATTTCGCTAGGGCTTCGGAGCTTTTGATCGCGAACTCGTCATTTCAGAAGAGGGAGGAGCATTTGGTTACTTTCAAAAGTTCCACGGCGAGGACTCAGATTGATTACCTCCTTCTCAGAAGGAGCGACAGAGGGTTGTGCAAGGATTGCAAGGTTATTCCGGGAGAGTCCCTTTCAACTCTTCATAGACTCCTAGTGATGGATGTAGGTCTCTGGGTGAAGAGGAAGATGAGGGGTTCTCGGGGCCGACCGCGGATTAGATGGGGAACTTTGACTAAGGAGAAAGCCCAGGAGCTGGAGAGGAAGCTAGTTGATGGGGGAGCTTGGAGTAGCTCTGGGGAAGCGGACGCAATGTGGTCAGTGACGGCGAACTTGGTTAGGGAGGCTGCGCGAGATGTGCTTGGGGTAGCCAAGGGCTATTCAGGCAGGCACCAAGGTGACTGGTGGTGGAATGAGGTAGTCCAAGGAAAAGTGGAGGCGAAGAAGGCGGCGTTTGCTAAGTTGTCAGGGAGCTCAAGCGAAGAAGAAAGGAGAGCGAACAAGGAGAACTACAAGGTGGCGAGGAAGGAAGCGAAACTGGCGGTCACGGAAGCTAAAAATGCAGCGTTTGGGCGCATGTACGAGGAATTGGGGGAGAAAGGCGGGGACGGAAAGTTATTCCGGTTGGCTAAGGTGAGGGAGAGGAAGGCGCGGGATCTAGACCAAGTTAGGTGCATCGAGGACGAGGATAGTAGGGTTCTGCGGGGGAGTCGCAAGTCGAGCGGAGATGGCAGAGGAATACTTTCGAGACCCGCTAACGAAGAGGGGATCGAGTCTTAGAGCTAGGGAAGCTGGGCATTCCGAGTGTCCTAGAGACCTCGGGCACCTGCAGGCGCATTGAGGAGGAGGAGGTCTCGAGGGCGTTGCGTAGGATGAGTAGGGGTCGAGCGACCGGGCCGGACGAAATTCCGGTGGAGTTTTGGAAATGCATGGGTAGGTCAGGAGTGGAGTGGTTGTCCAGGTTGTTCAATGTGATCTTTAGGACCAAGAGGATGCCGGAGGAGTGGAGATGGAGTACAGTGGTTCCCTTGTACAAAAACAAAGGGGATATCCAGTGTTGCAACAACTATAGGGGTATCAAATTAATAAGTCACACCATGAAGGTCTGGGAGAGGGTGATCGAGGCGAGGGTGAGGGAGATGTCATCTATATCTGTGAACCAGTTTGGTTTCATGCCGGGTCGCTCTACTACAGAAGCTATCCACCTTGTGAGGAGGATGGTGGAACTGTTCAGGGATAAGAGGAAGGACCTGCATATGGTGTTTATCGACTTGGAGAAGGCGTACGATAAGGTTCCTAGAGAGGTTCTGTGGAGATGCTTGGAGGCGAAGAGCGTGCCAGAAGCCTACATCAGAGTGATCAAAGACATGTATGATGGAGCCAAGACTAGGGTTAGGACGGTGGGTGGCGACTCGGACCATTTTCCGGTGGTTATGGGGCTACATCAAGGATCTGCGCTAAGCCCTCTCTTATTTTCCTTGGTAATGGATGCTCTAACTCGCCATATTCAAGGGGATGTGTCATGGTGTATGCTCTTTGCTGACGACATAGTCTTGATAGACGAGACGAGGGCCTGGTGTTAATGCGAGGTTGGAGGTCTGGAGACAGACCCTCGAGTCTAAGGGTTTTAAACTAAGCAGGTCTAAGACGGAATATCTAGAGTGCAAGTTTAGCGCCGAGTCGAGCGAAGTAGGCTGGGACGTGAAGCTGGGATCTCAGGTCATAGCCAAGAGGGACAGTTTCAGATATCTTGGATCGGTGATTCAAGGGGACGGAGAGATTGACGGGGATGTCACTCACCGTATAGGAGCGGGGTGGTTGAAGTGGAGGCTCGCATCGGGAGTCTTGTGTGACAAGAAAGTTCCACAGAAACTCAAGGGGAAGTTTTATAGAGCGGTGGTTAGACCTGCCATGTTGTATGGGGTGGAGTGCTGGCCTGTGAAGAACTCTCATGTCTGGAGAATGAGAGTTGCGGAGATGAGGATGCTCAGGTGGATGTGCGGGCTCACCAGATTAGATAAGATTAAGAATGAAGTTATTCGGGAGAAGGTGGGGGTGGCCCCAGTGGATGAGAAGATGCGAGAAGCGAGACTCGGGTGGTTTGGGCATGTGCGGAGGAGAAGCCCTGATGCACCGGTGAGGAGTTGTGAGCGACTGGCGGTGGTTGGCGCGAGTCGAGGCAGAGGGAGGCCTAAGAGGTATTGGGGTGAGGTGATTAGGGAGGATATGGCTAGAATGGGGATTTCCGAGGACATGACCCTTGATAGGAAAGTTTGGAGGTCTAGTATTAGGGTTGTAGGGTAAGGCCTTCTAGAATTCTTAGTACTTCTGTTAGGGGCTGAGTGGGGTTTGGTAGCGATCTCTATAGTTAATTAATGTATTGTGTTGTGCCTCTTATGGTAGTAACCGATTGGTATTATTGCATGTCATTCTACTTTTGGTTTTATGTTTAGATAATTATTTATTTGATTTATCCCGGATTTACTAACATTGTTTTGTTTTGTTTTATTTGTTGATTTTCTCTCTCTTTTTTTGAGCCGAGGGTCGGCCGGAAACAGCCTCTCTACCCTTTTGGGTAGGGGTAAGGCCCTGTGTACGTATTACCCTCCCCAGACCCCACTTTGTGGGAACATACTGGGTAGTTGTTGTTGTTGTTTTAAATGTGTAATAAACTTATCTTATCAATTTGGTGTCGGCGTCAGTGGCAGTGTAATAGTGGCAAACAAGAAAAAATACTCGAATTGAACTGATATAATACATATGGCTTTTATGTATTTCAATGTATTCTATGAATTTCATTATATTCGTTGTCTTTTTTGTTCATTGTGTTTTAATATATCCCGCTGTATTATATGTATTTTATTGTATTTACTATCTCTCTATATGCGATGAATATATTCATATTTATTAATATAATTTATATATTCAGATGTATTATATAATTTCTCTGAAGATTGCTATATTTTTGGGATATTTAATTTTTCAGTTGAGAATATTTTTATTAACTGAAAAATACAAAATGTGTGTTATAATTGAGTTTGTTGAGTTATATTATGAGTCTATTATTATTAATTGATTCACTTTCCTTTTTAAAACAATGTAATCCCCTGTTTCATGCCGTAAATACAGTCGAATACAATAATCTGTCCAGCTGTAATCCCATATTTCACTCCATGAATATAGTCAAATACACTCGAATACAACAACTGATTAGTTGGACTTCCCTGATTCACGCCTATTTTTGCTAATGTATTCATGAATACAATAGCTTAAATACATCAAATACATCTTATAACCACACAAAAGGTATATATAATCCATAATATAACAAATAATATCTATAAATAACTAATTACTACTAAAATATAGTGCTTTATGAAAATTTCTCATTAAAATTTGGAGTAAATAATGTTGTTCAAGAAACTACAACGGTATTAATGGGGAAACTATCGGTCCATAACTAGTTTCAACTAAAACTAGTTCAAAACGAAATATCTATCAAAAACAACCCAAACCAAACATCTATAAAAAAAATAGCCCAAATTGCAATTACTACTTTTTGCCCGTGATAAAAATTATTTACATTTGATAATTAAAAAATGCATAACATTTATACAATTATTTTATATATATATATATATATATACTTTTTCAGTTATTATTTTTAAAATGGCTGTACAATGTCATAAATATCACTGTTGATTGTGATTCAAATCTACGCAGAAATCTAAATCTGCAAGAGGCCATATTGTGGCAACATTATGGCCCCAAGAATTTTCAGGCGGTTCAGAGTGATCTTTATCTTGTTTGACTTGCTCATTGCCTCGTTAGTTCATTCATTGGCTTAATTACATGTGAAAATATATAATGCGATAGTAACGACATGATCGGTTATTTTAATAGTAATAGCCTTGATTTTCTATTTACTGTTTTCCACGTATCTTTTTCAGCTTATGTGACTTGCCGGGATGTTTGATTTAAAGTTTCAAAGTGATTTGGGACCCTTACTCCTAAAATGGAAGCTTAAATTCTAGGATTTTGACCGTAGTTGGAACTGTGTGAAGACGACTTCGAAATGAAGTTTCGTTGGTTTTGATGGCTTAGTTAGGTGATTTTGCAGTGAGGGGCGCGTTCGGATTGTATTTTGAAGGTCTGTAGCTGAATTAGGCTTGAAATGACGAAAGTTGAAGTTTTGAGAAGTTTGACCGGAAGTGGACTTTTTGATATCAGAGTCGGATTTCAATTCCGGGAGTTGGTATAGGTCCGTAATATCAATTATGACTTGTGTGCAAAATTTGGAATCAACCGGACATGATTTGATAGGGTTTAACATCGGTTGTAGAAGTTTTAAGTTCCACAATTCATTAAGTTTGAATTGGAAGGTGATTCAAATTTTTGGCGTTGTTTGATGTGATTTAAAGGATCAATTAAGTTCGTATAGTGTTTGGGACTTGTTGGTATGTTTGGTTGAGGTCCTAGGGCCTCGGGTGCATTCCGGGTGGTTAACAAACTAATATATGACTTACGGAAGTTGCAAAATTTCTGGTGTTTCCAGATTCTTGTTTTCTTTTTGGCGTTCGCGAGGGGAGTTTTGTGAGGAGGAGCTGGAGATAGGAGAGGATTTGTGCTTCGTGTTCGCGAAGCTCTAAGGTAATAAGTTTACATGTTCGTGTTGAGGGTACCACGTTCGCGTAGAGGAAGCTGGTCAACCAATCCTCCTGGCATTTTGCCTACGCGTTCGCGATAATGGTCTCGCTTTTACGTAGGGTCCAGCTAAGTAAGATTCGCGTTTGCGATTATACCATCGCGTTCGCGATGAAGAATTTTGGACTGAGACAAATTTGCACTTCGCGAATGCTAGGGTTCTTTGCATTCGTCAAGAAGGGATCACTGGGCAGTTATAAACATTTCAAAACGAGGGTTTATCAATTTTTATCAAAACTTGAGATAGAGAGCTCGAATTTGGACGAAATTTTGGGGGATATTTAGAGGAAGCTGTTGGTAATGATTCTTGACTCATTTATGATTATATTCTATTAATCTACAAAAGAGGCAGCTAAATAAATATATTCTTAGCAGGAAGATAAAAATTATATGGACCAAGAATCACGTTCCAAATAAAATTAGAGCATTCAATTCCTTAAAAAAGTCCAAAATGGTTATAATTCTTCTCTTTTAATGGACACAACTTCCTAAATTAGCGTCCAACATTAATGAAGAGAACTCTTGAATTTCGTATTAGTAATTAGCCATACGCTTTCTATTGCTACGTGCATAAATGATATTAAAGCACTATATTTCATTTTTTTAAAACATATCTTACACTTTTTTTACGAAATTTTTTATGTGTCTTATTGCAAATTAACACGTCCATGCATGTTTATGTCAAACAATGTCTAATTGTATATTATGCATATATATATATATATATATATATATATATATATATATATATCATTGGTATAAAGTTTTATTTTTAATTGTATGTTAACATAACTTTTTACGCAGTATAATGGTGGTATTAAATAGTTTATAAATTACAATGGTATTTTTAATGTATTAATATACAGACTATAGTGAATATTCAGTCATTGTATGTATATATATTGTGTTTTAATGTAATAGTAGTAGATAATTAAATATATACATAGAATAAGAATATACATGGTATTGTAATAATATACACATATATGTATATAATACATATATAAGTAGAACATAAGAACAATATTTAATATATGTATATACTAGGTATAATATATATGACATAGAATAAGAATATAGATGGTATTGTAAAAGTATATACATATATGTATACAATACATGTATAAGTAGCATAATGATAGTATTTAATATATGTATATACTAGGTATAATATATATGATATATTTTATTTATACTATAAAAGGATATATTTAGAGTACTGAAAATATTCGGAGAACATTTGAATGCTTGATTTTAAAAAACTAGAATATAAAAAGACAGAAATATTTGATTGTTAAATTAAGCATCTATAAAATTTAGAATGGAAAATAGGAGGAGAGAGAACATAAAAAGATAAATAATGTCACGACCCCAATCCCGGTCGTGATGGCGCCCAACAAAATTTAGAATGGAAAAAAGGAGGAGAGAGAACATAAAAAGATAAATAATAATAAAAGTGATTCCATAATATGTGTTGTTCATTAATTGTGCACATAATTTTTTACATTGTGCTACTATTATAAAAAAATGTGCTATATATGGAATAAATAACAAATAGTACCATTTTTTAAATGCTTTTTAAAAGAAGCTCAATAGTGTATTTTTCTCGTAATAAAATAAGTTGAGCCCATAAGGTGATAGGATTTATAATGATTTTCCAGACTAAACTAGCAAAATTATAAATATTTTTATCCTTTGCTTTATGGAGACCCAGACCTCCACTGGTTTTAGGTGAGTTGCCAATCGACTTTGACACTATAACAAATGTGATATTTAGCTACAAAATTTTTAGCCACGACACAAACTTCGTCACTAATTATTCACTTTTCGTGATAAAAGTTATGTTTCGTGTTTAAATACATAATCCGCATACTTTTAGTGACAAAACATACAATTTAGTAGCAAAAGTTTTGTCCACTTAAGTTTCCCACCAAAAAATAAATTGGCGCCATTATTTAATAGCATTAGCCACGAATGTTATACAATTGGTGACATATTATTTTGTCACTAGTGATGTATCCAATTTGTGACAAATCATAATTTGTCTTAAAATTGGTAAAACTTTGGACACAAAAAAATTTCGTCACAAATAATGCGTTATTACAATAGTGACAAAATAAATTTTGTAGTTAAACATGGTAAACTTTATCTACAAAAGTTTCTAATTTATTATGACATTAGTTTTTGTCACTAATAATGCAAATAATTAGTGACAATTATTTAATTATCTCTGTTTAAACTACAATTTACTCACAACAAAATTTTTGTCACGCAAAATATGATTTTTAAATGGCTACGACTTGAATTTTGTAGGTATTTTATGTTGGTAGCATAAAAACAAAAGGTATTTTAGGTACCGCTTTTTCATTTGACTCACTGTTTTAACTTTAATTTTATGAAGCGTAATTACACGCAAAAATGAGAAAGAAAATGTCAAATTATCTGAAAAAAATTACAGATGGGATTATATTGACGTGTTCCATTAACTTTCTCACATTCTTCTGTTTGACCTAATCGGACAATCTTGATAATTGATGCTCTCCAATTTAATATATTTTTCATAGATACGTTAGCCCTTTGCCATTCCCTCGGCTAGCAACTAGTGCAAAATAAAAAGACAAGAAAGGAAGAAAAGACTTTATCGTACAACATTTTCTCTTTGGCTGGATATTCCAACTTGCAGCACCTATCTCATGTTATTCTCTTGTCAAGAATAACAACTTTCAATGCATATTCCTACCGAGATTTTAGCCCCTTTTTACCCCTTAAAAATGCTTACACCTAAGAAGTACCAACATTTCTCTTTCTTTCTGGTTTTAGCCATCTGCAAAAATGTCTATGATGTGTATAAAACGTAAGGAATATATAATATTTGGGAACCGATCGACTACATTATCATCGTAGTGGTTGGTACACCTTATTAAACTAGTGGAGGGATAGCCCGAGCTTTGCCCGGGCCCAGCGTGAGCAGATCTATATTATTGCAATTCTATACTTTCTAATTGATATGACTAAAAATATGTATAGCTTTGTAGCAACAGCTGCTGGAATTACTATAAAAGCAGATGATAATTTTTTAAGTCAAATTAGTTGTTGCAACACTAAAGATTGACTGAAAATTCAAAATTACTCTTTGAGCACTAAATGAGCTAAAAAAGGATTCGAGAAAGGAAAGTTCTGTCGCGAGACTCATATAAAATACATATGAAGGTCGAGAAACAGGTGGAACGTGGTTGGCATTCCATTAACAACTGAAGTAGCCACAAGGTTTCCAGTGACATTGAGAACATGCCAATTTCTTATATCACTTTGTCCATTTGTATGCTTTCTTCCTGTCATATGCCAGAGAAATAAGAAAACATCAGAGAAATCTCACCAATCAAATGGATGATAAATAAGAGCAGATTGATCTGAAAGAGCAAAGATCAACTTAAACATATCCTCAAGTCTAGTTTGAATTTCAAAATTGAAAGATCACCAAGATAAAAATTAGTCTGAAAACATACATCTCGCGACGTAAAAACTTGGAGCGTCTAAAAATCTATATTTCTAACTAGCCAAAAGAACTAACTCCAACCAAAACTAACACATGCATGGATTTCGCCGCACAAATTGGTAGATGAGAAACTGGAAATCTATAGCTTACTTTAAGCATAATAGACTTACTATCCAATTGATAGCTTTTAGCATGAAGTAAACTACTTTAGTGGTAGAATCTTTGGGAAGCATTATGATTTATGAGGCAAAGATTCTCAGTAAAGTGCGCAGTGTATTACACATGAAAATTTTCCTGGCACTTCGTCATCGTACTGACCAGATAAAATAAATTTCGATGCGTCTAGCTGCTCATGCTTATCTTTCAGAATACTTGGAGGCATGTAAAAAACTTAAAGGTAAACATTATTTAGTCGGAGTAGATGTAGTTAGCCTGCAATTTAGAGAGGTGACGCAATTCCAAGATAGAGCTACTTGCAATACCTGAAGGCTGAAGGGGGTGTAGCTTACATTGACTCACTCAGTTCAGCAAACTTCAACATCTCATAAATGGCAAGCTAATGAAAATATTGAACTACAATGTGTTTTAACTAACTATATCTGACTTCGGAAAGAAGAACAAGCTAAGATTTTTGTCTCATAATCAATGGGCAACAAAGATTATATGTTCCAACAGACTAAATATGTTTGTCATTGCACGTCATCCGCTGTGCCTTTGTGTATACTCTGTAGCCTATCACAGTAGAGAGTAAAACCATAAATTGGGATCTAGCTACTTAAATTCCATTGCTTTTCATTTATGTTTTCCTAGCACATCTCATCATCAGTTGATATAAAATTAAATATAGTAATTATCAACAGATTTGATCATGCACATGTAGATTTGCAAAATAAGTATAGCAAATATATCTCACCTATGGGCAGAATGTTATAATCGGGGTCTTAATACGTAATAAAAATTGTTAAGTTTCTTCATACTTTCATGCATTATTCCTTAAAGCCCTCCATAATAAGAAAGAACATTTAAAAAGAATACCCATGTGCCAAGTCTTTTGATGAGTGGAAAATATAATTTCAAGGTTAGAAGAATTCAATTATAATTCTAAATTCAATTATAATTCTTTTTTTTTAGCGAAATCCACTAGGTAGTGTGCCTAGGGCTATTTTATAATATCTAAAAGTAAAAGCAAATATGTTTGGAGGTGTTACAAAATGTAACAAATAAACTTTGCAAGCTACTATTATCCTAAAATCATACTGAAATCTAGCATTATTACATATGCTAAGTATTAGCCTTTGAAGCCTTCTGAACCAATGTGCATGCATTTTGCATCCATAGTCACTTTTGACTTGTATGATCATATCCATTGTGATTGTTTTGGCTTGTTGATTCCCTTCTTGCTGCTGTAGAAACACTTCATTTGCCCAGATGATATGTATGTTTCCCATAATTTTCTGCATTTCATGAATTTACCTGTAGTAGTCCAGTCTTCATATGTGAGTCCTGCTATGTGGTTTAGTTTAATTCCTTTGTGGACAATATCTATTTCAGCTTCTTGTGTTTTTGCTGCATGAATTCCTTCCTGGTATGTCCTGCTAGTATTTTGTATTACACTTATGCTCCACTTTGCATTCATTGAGTCTGAAATTCCTGTCCAATCTGCCATATGTCCACTATTTCTGTTGTATTTTCCCTGAATACTTTTTCTGGCAGTAGCATAAAGAGTTCACAATTTAAAGCTATAGAAAGTAAGATTCTTTAAATAGTCCATGAAGCAGATATAAAGGATAAGACATACACCATATTTGAATGGTAATCTTTGAAACATACTTATACTAGTGTTTGTTATGTGTATATGGAGTAGTATAGAGAAAAAGGAATTCAAAAGTGTGGCCGGAGAAATTGTCATTTGAATGGTTGGAGAATTTTATCTTTAGAGCCTACTGATAATGCTTCTGAAAGTAGTAATCAAGTAAAAGTGATGGTAACATCAGTTATGTTTGTTGTCATATTCTTTTTGTTGATGTCATCTTAGCATTAGCTGAGTCTGAGCTTTGTACCTAAGTTAATGAAATCCCATGTATGCTTCTCTATGTGGCTATCTAAATTATTTTTCTTTGTTGTGCTTACAAACCTCAAGCTCGTAGAAGTACAAGAAGAATTTGTGTCCTAAGATGTCCAAGATCACATTGACTTGAAAAAGTTACTAGACATTCTCGGTATGTCTGCTTCCCAAACCACAAAGATGAGTAAAATGAAATTCTAGGTACTTTTGTTCCAGGGGTCCTTTGGCTTCTACTCCCTGCTGAGCTTATTTTTTACGAGAGCATGGTAATATAATCATATAGACTGTTTAGCCCAATTACTTGCAGAGAACTCAAGGAAGTGGCTTGTCATGTAAGATTCGCAGTGTTGAGTTGTTGCAGTTGATTAGAGGGTCCAGTCTGCTTGAAGCCCACTTCGTTCAAACATTCTGCGCTTCTCTTCTGCATTTTTATTTGTTTTGCCACTTCTTTCATGTAACAGTCTTGTTTCTCTCTTTCGACTATGTCCATTTCTTGCCATTTTGAACTGCATTATAATTCTTTTAGCATCTAAATTCGATTGTTTTTTTTAATGATACATCGAAGATTGAGCTCCACCAGATTATCAACTTTGGGTACACTAAACTGCATACTATTTAAATTTTTTTCTCATTTTTGTTTATTTGTATCACAATTCATTTTATTGTTTCAACAATTAAACTCTACGTCTGATAAGAAGTAGTTTATACCAATTATATTTTATTTATACCATAATACCATAAAGTATTAACTTAATTCTTAATTTTTTTCTCTATCTTTTATACAGGTATATGAAGCTAACTATTGGATCAAGACTAATTGCAATAGTGAAATAAGTAAAATGAAATTCTAGGTACTTTTGTTCCAGGGGTCCTTTGGCTTCTACTCCCTGCTGAGCTTATTTTTTACCAGAGCATGGTAATACAATCATATATACTGTTTAGCCCAATTACTTGCAGAGAACTCAAGGAAGTGGCCTGTCATGTAAGATTCCCAGTGTTGAGTTATTGCAGTTGATTAGAGGGTCCAGTCTGCTTGAAGCCCATTTCGTTCAAACATTATGCGCTTCTCTTCTGCATTTTTATTTGTTTTGCCACTTCTTTCATGTAACAGTCTTGTTTCTCTCTTTCGACTATGTCCATTTCTTGCCATTTTGAACTGCATTATAATTCTTTTAGCATCTAAATTCGATTATTTTTTTTTAATGATACAGCGAAGATTGAGCTCCACCAGATTATCAACTTTGGGTACACTAAACTGCATACTATTTAAATTTTTTTCTTATTTTTGTTTATTTGTATCACAATTCATTTTATTGTTTCAACAATTAAACTCTACGTCTGACAAGAAGTAGTTTATACCAATTATATTTTATTTATACCATGATACCATAAAGTATTAACTTAATTCTTAATTTTTTCTCTATCTTTTATAGAGGTATATGAAGCTAACTATTGGATCAAGACTAATTGCAAGTGAAGTGTCACTTCATTCCTCCACTTCTTAGTCCTAGTTTAAGAGTAATATTTCTCACTTAGACTTTTATGTTGGACATATTCACTTTAGTTATGTTTCTTTTAATTTAAGGAGCTTTTATTTCAATATAATTTTAATATTAGTTTTATGATCAATGGTGAATATTTTTGTTACCTTTGATTGTTTTTGTTTTTCTGTTATTACCTTGATTGTTTTATTATGTTATTTGAAATTCGTATAATAACGATCTAAAACAAATACAAATATAAACGTCATCAAACATTTATTATTAGTGACAAAAAAGTTCACTTTTGTATAGTTTTTAGGAATATCACATTTTCGTCACGAAATTAAGTTCGTCATAAATTCACTATATTTAGTGACAAAAATAATTTATGTCCCAAAATTATCTTTTTATTGACTACGAATCAACTTTCTTTTTTTTAACAATTGTAATTGTCACTAATTATCATAATTTATAGTGACAACTTCGTTTTGTCGATAAAAATATTTTTTTAGTGACGAGATGATTGTTTTAACTACAAAATTATAATTGACACTAATTATATATTTAGGGACGAAATACTTTTTTGTAGATAAAAGGTAGTCTTTAGTGACGAATTTATGGGTTTTCAACTACGATATACACATAGATTTAGAGACATTGACTTCGTCACTAATTAAACTAATTTTTTAGAGACGAGGCAATTTTGTCGATATTAATGCAATTTTTAGTGATGAAATCATACTATTAAGTACGATTTTTTGGTACTTTTTGTGACAAATAAATCCGTCATAAATATTATGTATTTGGGGACGAAAAGAATTTCGTATTTAATACTTTATTATTTGGCGACGAAACACAAAGTTACCTTTATATGTTATTAGTGACGGAGTTTTGGAGACGAAAGATTGACAAAAACAATTTTGTCACAAAAAATCTTTGGTGACGAAAAGTGAATCATAGGTGACAAAATAATTCATCGTTGATAATCAAATTTGTTGTAGTGCATGATATTCTCAATTGTATTTTATCGCACTCAATCATACAGTGATGACATATACATAGATAAAATATGCAAATATAAACAGATACAGATGTTATATGTCTTTGAATTATCATGCACTTAAGAGGTCTAAAATGTGCTATCGAATAATTTAAAATTTTGGAGTAAAGAATGTTGTTCAAGAATGGGAAAACTATCCAAACTAGATATTAGTCATTTTTAAAATAAGAATGAGAAAACTATCCAAACTATATATTAATATTTTTTAAAAATATTTATATATATATATTGCCGAACTTTTTGGATACCGATGACCCCTCTCTTTACAACACAGGTTCGCATTTGCTAAAGTTCAAAATCATTGTTAATTACTTCAATAAAAGTCAATGTTTTTTTTTTTATGAACGACAACTGGGTATATTTCTTTAAGTCCAGGCCCTTCAGCATTGATGGTACGCCCAGAATTTGATCCATTCGTGCGTTTATTTCCCTCATAACCCGCATGAGCTTGGTTATGAAAGGATAATTACAGTTATTGTTACCATATCCGCTGCCAACTGCCCCAACCCCGTCGAAGCCAACTTCACCCCTCGGGGTGTTGTTATCTACCCTTTAGATTGTCTAATTTGCGGGGGCACCCGGAGGAACTGCACCCCTTCCATTTGTAGTGTTGGAAGTACCTGACAATGCCTGTCTCAATTCTGTGTTGACCAGGTCTTGTCGTGAGAGATGTCCAATGATAGCCTTTTGTTGTTCCCTCGGGATCCTCACCGTTGTCGCAATGTGCTCGTCTTCAGCGTCATCAGGAGTTGCTTCTCGTATGTGTAAGGGATACAGCTCGCCATGATCTGGTGTGGCTACATCCTCCTTCTTACGGGTGTCGCTAATTAAATCCTCGTGTTGAGGCATATTTCTTGTGCCTTAACGTTGTTGTGTGCGATGTTGATAGCGTTATATGCCATATTTTACGATTTTTGCTAAGAAACAAAGAATCAAAACATATTATTATTATATGCAAGGATCAACCCAACTATGCCACTGTCTAAGCCCCAGGTGGACGCCAAATTGTTTACCCGTAAAACAGTATAGTTGAATTTATAGCGTTGTTTATAGATAAATGGATCAATTTGATCCCAAAATAATACATAAATTAAACAAAATGCAAGACCTAGCGTTGAAATAGAGATAAGATAGCGAACAGCTTGGTTCGGGGAATAAGGCTTTCGAAGACAATAATAATACTGATAGACAGAAAATAAAGTATTATTTAGCTTGGAATAACGTGTAGCCTAAGTTTTTTCGGAAATTTCATGTCTTACAATAGTTGATGAAGTCACTATTTATAGTTATACATCAGGAATAAGGTCCAGGATCAAGCCCCATAACAATAATGGGGGGCCACTAATGAATATATAATGGAATCTTATGAATGCCAAAATTCTCTATGACGAATTGGGTATTTAATATTGAGGAATATTCTGCATTGAATGTTATCTAGTGGTAAATATTTGTTTGGCCTCGTCAATAATGTTCCCTTCGGGGTTTGCCCGGTGCCAACCAAAGCTTGTCATCGGTTTCCACTCGCTTCTTCTTCCGCCCGTCTCTGATTCCACGTGTTAATTTATCAAACGAGTATTTAATGTGAATTGATTTTACTTAATAAAGAGAAGTTGTGAGAGTAAGTCATTTATACTAATTAAGCCTGGGATTTAACGGTCGGGTTACATTTTAATTTTGTATTCAATTAAAATATAGTTTGTATATAGGGTGTTATTATTAATATATCAATTTTTTTCATCCAGTATCTAATACTCATATGGGTATCCGATTAAATCCGGATCCACAGTCGAAAGTCCACATTTGGGTGGTGTATTTATTATTTTTACTATATAATACAAGTAGTTATATATCGTATAATAGTTGTTAGCAACGTGGGGTGGTGATTGACTAGTTCATTTCAGTTTTCTGATTATTAATTGCACGATCCAAATCAAACATACACAACCCTCTACTTTATTACTGACAGAAGAGGAAATTAAAGCTATCTTTTCATTTGTCAAAGTTGAAGAAAGGGTACTGTGAGAGGGGCATAATGGATTACTATACACTTGCGTTGGGATCAATTTTTGCCTTGAGTTTTCTTTATGTTGTAGCCAAAATATGCAGCAAAAAACTTCCACCAGGGCCAACACTATGGCCAATTATTGGAAACCTTCACTTATTAGGTCAAAAACCTCATATATCACTAGCCAATCTTGCAAAAAGCTATGGCCCAATTATGAGTTTAAAACTTGGCCAAATTACTACAATTGTCATTTCTTCTTCAACTATGGCAAAACAAGTCCTTAAAAATCAAGATCAAGCATTTTCAACTAGATCTGTTCCTATTGCTCTTCAAGCACATAACTATTACAAATTTTCTGTAGCATGACTTCCTGTTTGTCCTCAATGGCGAAAGCTTTGACGAATCTTGAACACCAATATCTTCTCTTATAATAGGCTTGATGCAAATGAACATCTAAGATCTCAAAAGGTGAAAGAATTGCTTGCTTATTGTGGAAAATGTAGTCAAGAAGGTGAAATTGTGGATATAGGTCAAGTTACTTTCAAGACTAGTCTCAATTTGATGTCCAATACCCTTTTCTCCAAGGACTTGGCTGACCTTTTTTCGGATTCAAAGGTAATTCTAATCAATAACTTGTAACAACCCGATCCCTTGTTTTGACTTTATGTGTACTAAACGGCACATGCAGGGCAAAGTTACAGCCTATTAAGGGCGGTCAAAACTGATCGCCATTTGTTAAAAAATTACATTATGTATATATGTAAAATAATAGGTTTTAGAGGTATATATAACATATATTAAACACCCTTTATAGAGGAAATTTTTTCACTCTCGCAAGTTTGAACATTCTTAGACAAATTTCTGGCTTATCGACTGGATGCATTAACTATGATTTTTGGATTTAAAGGTTGAGCTGAAGGATGTGATTTGGAGCACTATGGCTGAGGTTGGGAAGCCTAACCTAGTAGATATTTTCCCTATACTTGAAAAGATTGATCCTCAAGGGATAAGGCGTCGTGTAACATTTAATTTTGGTAAATTAGTTAAACTTTTTGATGGTTTGATCAACGAGCGATTGGAGGAAAAGAGTAGATTTAACAGTGTAAAAGAGTGATGTTTTAGAAGAACTTCTCAAATTCAGCGAAGAAAACCCTGAAGAGATCAATCACAATCACATCATGTCCATGTTCCTGGTTCGTTCTCTTCTCATTTATTCTTTATTTTCCTATTATGTGTCGGGTATTCATATTAGGAGTGATTCCTACTAGGTTTCTTAAATTCTTAGGCTCCAGCCAGAGACCTATGGTTAAGTGGAGGGATTATATATTTACATTTTTCTCCAATTTTATGCCTTAAATTTGTTGACCAGCCAAGTAATGAGTTGAAATGGGCATAATAAAGTTTTACATTAATGATAACTGGAAATTTTTTTTTGTTGAGAAGTTCCAAAAAATATACATGTGACTATCCTAGAAGTTCAAAACATAAAGAATGCAAGTTTATGGTATATAGCGAAATAAGGTTTAAAATACTATAATCCCTACCATCTTCGTAGGGATCATTGAATAGCTGGATTAGACTATTATTATATAATTTTAACTTTTATATTGGTACGTAGAATGGTAGTTGTACGTAATGCATGATTAAGAAAACATAACCCCCATACCTAGTGGAGATAGTAGGTACTCAAGGAATTAATCGAGCTACGTACAAATTGATTCGGATATCATGGTTATACAAGTATTAAATAGTTAAAGAAAACATTAAGTGCTTGTCATTTAAAAATGCCTTTTAAGTAATTTTGAGTGAATTGCAAATGTTACAGGACCTATTTGGTGGGGGGACTGAGACAACCACAAGCACAATAGAATGGGCAATGGTAGAAATAATTAGACAACCTGAAATAATGAAAAAAGCACAAGCTGAGCTTGGAGAAGTCATTGGAAAAGGCAAAATAGTAGAAGAAGGTGTTGTTTCCCAACTTCCTTACTTGAAATGCATTATAAAAGAAACCTTAAGAATGCATCCACCCGTTCCGTTCTTAATCCCGCGTAAAGTGGAACAAGATGTTGAACTGTGTGACTATATCATCCCAAAGGGGTCAAAGGTACTAGTCAACGTGTGGGCAATTGGTCGAGATTCTACTTCTTGTGAGAATCCTTTAGTGTTTAAACCTGAGAGGTTTTGGAGTTCGGATGTGGATATGTGAGGGCAAGATTTTGAATTGATTCCGTTTGGTGCTGGTCGAAGAATATGCCCTGGCTTGCCAATGGCATTAAGAATGGTTCCAGTAATTTTGGGCACGCTATTAAATTCCTTCAATTGGAAGCTCGAAGCAGGAATTGCACCAAAAGACATAGATATGGAGGAAAAGTTTGGTTTCATCTTAGCCAAAGCATATCCTTTGCTAGCTATCCCATTCCTGATTTAGAGTATCATATTGTATTATTACTTCAAATGCAATATTTCTTGTTATGCTTATAGTAAATTAGATTGCTGTGCAATCTCCATTTCCTCATAAATGTACCAACGTTCAAATGTCAAAGACCTATGTACATTATATTTTTATTATATGTTGTTTTGTTTGAATTCTTGCCTAGTTTTCTTTTCTCCCTTTGTTACTTCTAACAAGAAAGACTTGCAGGTAGTCTTTTAATAATCTCGTAATAATGAAACACAAGAAGCTCTAGAGATAATATTAATTGAATCTCTTTGTAGAACATCAATGACTACACGTTAATTATTTAAAAATAAAAATAAAAAAGGACAAGAAAATAGTCTTTGGTATATATTATACTCTCTTTCCCATATAGATTCACCTCTCGTGATCTCATCATTATCAAATTTTATATTCCTTACTTGCTCGTATGAATTAATAATTCACCAATTTTTATATAACATGAAAATAGAGGATAATATTACCTTACCACTTGAAGGTAGGCGTTAATCATTATGACAAAAAAGTCAATAATACAAACATAACTAAAATATTTTAGGCATATGTGCTACGCATGTGAATAGAATTAACCCCAGAAAAGCTCAACCAGAAAATAAAATATGACAATAAAAAGTTAATGATACAATGTCGAATTTTTCAAAATTTGAATTTGTTGTATTTATATTTCTCAAAAAAATTATATATTATGGGTTTTCGATGCTGAAATTCACTTAACTCCTAAAGTTCTTGATGACACCATTACTCAAGGTAATAAGGCATCAAGCCAATACAAAGCGAAAGACCATAATTTTTCTTTGACATCATTTGGATGAAGGTTGAATATTTGACAATAAAGGATCTACGTGAATTGTGGACTCGCGTGAAAGAAAGGTGTGATCACATTAAGGCTATGATATTGCCAAGGGCTCATATGAGTGGATTCACTTACGGTTACAAGATTTTAAGACCGCAAGTGAGGATAACTCTATTGTATTCTGAATAACTTTCCAACTAAAATTATGTGGGGATGTTATAAATGATGAGGCTTTTTTGAAAAAGTCCCTAACAACTTTGAGCAAATATCAGCTATAGCCACTAGGGTCAAACTAATAACAACCGGTAGCCCAAAATCATAATATACATTTTATAGCCTAAAAGTTATTCTAGTGGGTAGCCCAAAATATTAGTGGGTCTAGGGTGGGACACGGACATTCTTATCTACATCTGTTACCCGATTTTTTTCCATCATAGTTTAAGCAGTACATTTTAATTAGTGCTGGTAATCATATTTTGTTTTCGTCATATTTAACTACTCTTTCTCGCCACTTTCTTGTAAGTAATCATTTTATTTTTCATTTTTCTTTTTTTTTAGCTTTCAATTGTTTCTATATCATACATACATATTTAGCAACCATTTCTCATCGATCCTACTTTTTTGGCCGCTATATACAGATAATCCTCCTAGAAACTTTTCAATCTTGTCTTTTACTAACATATTTTATTTTAGTCTTCAATTATTGGTAAGTCCAATACTTTCTGTACATTGTAACCAAAAATTTCCTTAATCCAGTATAGCAATATTGCAGTATAAAACTGTTCGACTCAAAAGTTGTTGAACACTTTTTGAGCAAATCAATTAATATAAATGAAGGGTCAATCAGAATCAATGGTAATCAATATAGTTAAAATATGATGGAAATAAATCTCTCATGTGTAAAAATAAATTTCTCGTGTTTGAAAAAAGAGATAGGGTCACTATACAAACATATACAAAAATAAATTTTTATTATACAATAAATGAACTAAATAGAATTTCATTATACAAAGTATATACTAAATAGAATGTCACTATAAATTTATATAGAATAGACTGTAACTATACAAAATATATACAAAATAAACTGTCATTATACAAAATATATACTAAAATATACAAAATAAATTGTCACTATATAAAAATTATACAAAATATACTGTCATTGTAAAAAAAATATACAAAATAGATGTAACTATACAAAATATATACAAAATAGATATAATTATACAAAATATATACAAAAAAGACTGTCACTATACAAAAATACATGATACACTCCAAATACACCGTGTGCACACATTGCACATACAAAAATGTATATAATTTATATACACAATGTTTCCATATTAGAAAATACACATTATATACAATTTTGATACATTGGTTAGACAGATTATACAATAACGATACAAAATATATTTAGGGTACACAAATATATACACTTTAGATACACAAGCACACTGTCGAACTTAGGATACAATATTTATACATTGCAAAAAATAATAATTTTTCTATCGCGTCAAGTAGGGGTTGAACCTGCGACCTTCAGCATAGAAGATAAGCACTCTATCCACTGAGCTAGAGGAACTTATATGACTTTTTCCTTTCGGCTACTATGTGAAATACTTTTCGGCCGAAGGGCCATTTTTTGTAAGTAGGACAAAACTTGGGCTATTAAAATTTTGAGGGGCTATAGAGGGTAGTTTTCTCAACAACTTTCATGCCTCAAATATAGTATTACAACAGTAACACTATGAAAGTGATTTTAAAAAGTATTCTAAATGATCTCAAACCTTTTGGTGGATGAGCAACATAATCTTTGAACATATGTGTGTTTTATCTTTTACCGCTTTTAATTACTTACTTATTGGATTATGGAATTATATATTCTTTGAAATAGATCATGTATGTGTGAATCCATTTTGTTCGGGTGTCAAAATTGTGTCAGGCGTACATGTACACAATCCGTAACACTTATTTATTTTCTAAGAATGTCTGGCTAAAGTTGCATGGATGCGTACCTCGATTTATTTTGGAAATCAAAATCTTGTCAAGATGTAACGACCCGACCGGTCATTTTGAGCAATTGCAATTCGCTAGGTTGCTTGAGGGCATAAGTAGCTCCGTAGGAAATTGTGACGACCCAAAGGGTCATCACTGTATTTCTCCCTTTCTCCGTGCTTCCAAGGCCTTGAAAACCTCACTTGTTGTCTCAATTTGCGTGCGTAATCCGGGCGCAGAGCCAGAAATTTTTTATGTTAAAATATATGGATTATGTGAAAATTTGAGAAATTATGATAGTAATATTTATATAGTTGACTTTGGTCAATATTTTGAATAAATGGACCCGGACCATGATGTGACGGTCCCGAGAGATCCGTAGAAAAATATGGGACTTCGGGCATGTGCCCAGAGTCAAAATTCGAGGTCTAGAACCCCGGTAAGAGAATTTTCCTGTTAAATTACTTTATGAAATTATTAAGGAAAAATAAAAATAAAAATGAGTTAGAAAATACAGGTATTGGGCTCGTATTTTAGTTTCGACGCTCGATACTATTCATAAATATTGGTTAAGCACTTTCTATAAAGTTTGGTTGAAAACGGACGTCGTTTGACGTGTTTCGGACCTAAATAGCTAATGTTAAGGTTTATGAACTTTGAAATGAAAAATGATGATCTTGGGGGTTAATTCATTGAATTTGATGTTATTTTAGTGATTTGATCGCTCGAGCAAGTTCGTATGATATTTTTGAGTCAGTGTACATATTTGATTTGAAGCCCCGAGGGCTTGGGTGAGTTTCGGATAGGTAACGGGGTGGTTTTGGACTTGGAAAAAGTTGCATAAAATCTGCAGTAGGTGCATAGTGATTTCCTTTTATGCGATCACATAGGTGTAGCTGCGATCGCATAGAGCAAAGTTCAGGGGTCCCCAAATCCTTCTATGCGATCGTATTAGACTTCATGCGATCGCATAGTCTTCCATTTTCTTTCTACGCGATCGCACTCCTATCTCCTGCGATCACATTTTCCTTCTACGCGATTGCAGCTCCTCCCATGCGATCGCAGTGTACAATTTTATTTTACTCTATGTAATCGCATCCCTTGCTCCGCGATCACATAGAGCAATTTTGCCCCATTATAATTTTAAAATTATAGAATCAGAACATACAGGATTTTTACACTTTTCTCTCACAAACCCTTCTCTCAAACCCTCAATTGAAGAGTTCCAAGCTTCCTTTCTTCCATAACTCTTTGGGTAAGTTTTCTTAACAACGTTTCCTCGTTATTTCATCAAACATAAATCAAATTCTTAGGCATAAACATGAGAAAATAGGTAGAAAATTAGAGAATTGGGTAGAGTTAGGGTTTTCAAAGAAATAGTGATTTGGACCTCATTTTGGGGTCGGATTTAAGAACAAATTATATATTTGCACTCGTGGGAGTATGAGTGAATTTATTTTGGTTCGAACCTCGGGTTTTGACCAAGCAAGTCGGGGTCTATTTTGCAAATTTTGGGCAGAATGTTAGAAAGAATTTATTTAGGCATTTGGGTTGGATTGTTAAGTGTTATTGATGATATTAAATCAATTATGTATAGATATGATTGAGTTGGAGAAAAAGACGTTGCTTGAGGATTGAGTTGGCCTTAACCTTTCAAGGTAAGTGTTTGATCTAACTTTGGCTTGAGGGAATAGGATTAGAGTAAAATAAATTACTATTTTTAAATGATCGAGTGCAGTGTAGAGACGTGGTGACGAGTGTCTATACACCGGAGTCTAGCATGACCGTGGGTCATTTTTGAACATGTTTTGAACTAATTTGGAACTCTCCTAAGCTAAATTATGATTTGCTACAAATGTGAAGAGTTCGAGAATAAATTGTAAAATATTGATATCTTGGAGCGTTGGCTCGAATGATAAATGCTATTGAGTAAAAGTTGACAGTAATAAAAAGAGTTGTGATTAATCCCTTGCCGGGATGATTAAATATGTTGAGTATTACCATTGCCGGGTTGTGAAGGTTATTGTTATAGTTCCCTTGCCGGGACCCAGTTGTTATTGTTGTTACTCCCTTGCAGGGATAGTACTTGCTATTTATTTATTTTTCTTGCCCGTTTGGTTGTGACTGCTGTTTGGACGCGGAAGAGTGATATTGCACGAAGGGTCATTCCATGCTACTTCTGATTATAATTGCACGAAGAGTCATTCCGTGCCATGCTGTGATTATTTATGCACGAATGTACATTCTGTGCTCTGAATTGATTATATTTGCACGAAGGGTCATTCCGTGCCATGAAATGAGAGTTTTGTGCGGGAAAGCACAAAGGGTGATGTCGTGCATTTTATTTGATTGTTTTGGGTGAGAATGAGAGTAAAAGCAAGAAGGATAGTGCCGTGCAACTATTAAATTTCTTATTCGGTGATAATTATTGTTGTGCTCTGTTTCTAATTACGCTGATGAACTATATATGTTCAATTGTGCTCCCCATAGCATGTTCCCTCCCTTTTATTTGTTTAGTTTTAGTATTTCTATTGTTTTTGGTGTATGTATGTATATAGAACTGTACAGATTGATTAGGTAGTCTTGTCTAGCCTCGTCACTACTTCGCCAAGGTTAGGCGAGGCACTTACCAACACATGAGGTCGGTTGCGCTGATGCTACACTCTGTGCATTTTTTTGTGCACAAATCTAGGAGCAGATTTTGGACAGAAGCAGTAGGATATTTATTCCAGGAGCTATCATCAGCTCGTGGACTCTTCGAGGTAGCCTAGCTGGCGTTCGCATGCTGAAGTCCCTTTTCTTTATTTCAGTTTCTTTTCCTTGCTACGGAACAAACTTATGTATTTTATTCATTCAGATTGGTTGTAGTATTCTATAGTAGTCCGTGAGCTAGTGACACCAGGTTTTGGGTAGTGATATGTTTCAAACTTCCGCATATGTGTTTCTTTATATTATTTAGTTAAACTTAAAAGTCTTCCGCATTTATTTAATTATTGGTTGTATATTTTATTGGTGATGTCGATAACGAATGCGTAATGCTTGGCTGGCCTAGCTCCGTTAGTAGGCGCCATCACGACACCCGATGGAGGGATAAATCCGGGTCATGACAAGTTGGTATCAGAACTCTAGGTTACATAGGTCTCGCTGCTCACAGACAACCTTAGTTGAGTGTGAGAGATTGGTACGGAGACGTTTGTATTTATCCCAGAGGCTACAAAGTTAGGAAACGTTTCCCTTTTGTTCTTTCTTATCGTGCGAATTTGTTCTTCAAATGTTAAATTAAATTTCTACTCTTGTCTTCCCACGATGGCGAGGACACGTGCGTCTTCTTCTACCGCGTAGTAGCTCGAGCCCCCAACAGCAGCTCCTATGAGGGGTAGAGGCCGAGGCTGAGGCCGTGCCAGAGGCAGAGGTAGGGGCAGAGCTCAGCCCCAGTCAGTAGTTCTAAAGGTGGAGCCTCATATTGACTATGATAAGGAGGTCCCCGCCCCAACAGCTCTAGTGGGCCCAGCTCAGGTCCCAGGAGGGGTTATGTTCACCCCATATCTTCAGGATGCTCTAGTAATAGCAGGCTTTATGGACAGGGTCGCTAGAGCAGGTTTGCTGCTAGTAGCACCAGCCACTTCTCAGGCTGGAAGAGGGGTTCAGACTACTGTACGCGTACTTCGGAGAAAGTAGCTCCCCAAAACTCAGGCCCCAGTGGTTCAGCCCGTAGTGGCAGCTCAGACAGGCTTTATAGCTCAGGTCGAAGATGGAGCGGCCATGTCTTCGGATGCCTTATAGAGACTTGATCGGTTTTCCAAACTTTTTACAACCACTTTTAGCGGTGCTTCATCGGAGGATCCCCAGGATTTTCTATTCAGCTGTCATGAGATTCTCAGGACCATGGGTATAGTGGAGACCAATGGGGTCGATTTTTGCACCTTCAGGGTTATAGGATCCACCAAGACTTGGTAAAGAGATTTCTGCCTATCTAGACCAGTAGGGTCCCCAGCTTTGACATGGGATCAGTTTGTAGAGTTATTCTTGGAGAAGTTTCTCCTCGTCACTCAGAGGGAGGCACTTCATCGCCTGTTTGAGTGCCTCCAGTAGGGCTCCATGACTGTTACTCAGTAAGAGACTAGATTTGTGGATTTGGCACTCCATGCAATTGTGATACTCCTTTCAGAGCGGGAGAGGTTCCGGAGATTCATTGATAGATTGATTCAGTCGATCCCTCTTCAGATGGCCATAGGAGTTGGTAGTGACATTTCCTTTCAAGAGGTGGCCAACAGGGCCCAGAGAGTTGAGATGGCCCTTACTCGGGAAGGTGGTCATGCGTGGATAAGAGGCCTCGTCATTCAGGTAGATTCAGTGGTACCTCATCTGGAGGTAGGGACTGCCCTTACAGTCTGCGCCAGGTTTCTCATAGTACTTCAGGCAGTGGTGGTTCTCAGCAGCATTTCTCAGATCAGCAGCCTATCAATTCACCCCCGCTTTAGAGCTTCAGGGGAGGATATTTTGGTCGACAAGGTCAATATTCGCAGCAGCCAAGGTCTTGTTATAGTTTTGGTGACCTCGGTCACATTGTCAAGTTTTGCCCTCGAGCATCGGGCATTTCTTAGCAGCAAGGTCCTCTCCCCATGATATAGGCAGTAGATGATCCACAGCCCGCCCAGCCAGCTAGATGTGGAGGTAGGGATCATAGAGGTGGAGGTAGGGACCGTAGAGGTGGAGCACGGACCGGCAGAGGCAGAGGACAGTAAGTGGTTGATCATCCTAGAGATGCAGTTTAGGGAGGTGGGGCCGAGCACTGCTTTTATGCTTTGCCAGCTAGGCCAGAGGTTGATTCTTTCGATGATATCATTACGGGTACTATTCTGGTCTGTGACAGGGATGCTTCAGTGCTATTTAACCCTGGGTCCACGTATTCATATGTGTCGTCTTACTTTTCTCCCTACTTGGCTATGCCTAGTGATACTTTGGGTATTCCTGTATATGTATCCATGCGTGTGGGTGATTCTATTGTGGTCGACAGAGTTCATCGCTCTTGTATAGTAGTGTTTGAAGGTCTTAAGACCCGTGTTGATCTATTACTTATAGACATGGTCGATTTTGGTGTCATATTGGGGATGGAATGGTTATCCCCATATCATGCGATATTGGATTGCCACGCCAAGACTGTGACCTTGGATTTACCGGACTTACCCCGATTGGAGTGGAGAGGGACCCTAGGACATGCCATCCGCAGCGTTATTTCTTATGTTATGGCTCGACGCATGGTCGAGAACGGTTGCTTGGTTTATTTGGCATATGTTCGTGATTCTGACACGGAGGGTCCCATCTATCAACTCAGTTCCTATTGTTCGGGAGTTTCCAGAGGTTTTTCCTTCAGACCTGCAGGGTATGCCGCCCGGTAGAGATATTAACTTTTGGATTGATCTGGCCCCAGGCACGTAACCCATCTCTATTCTTCCATATCGTATGGCTCCGCCCAAATTGAATGAGCTAAAGGATCAGTTGAAGGATTTGCTCGAGAAAGGCTTTATCAGGCCTAGAATTTCTCCTTAGGGTGTGCATGTTCTATTCGTGAAGAAAAAGGATGGATCGATAAGGGTGTGCATTGATTACTGGCAGTTGAACAAGGTGACAATAAATAAAAAGTACCCACTGCCGAGGATTGATGGTTTGTTCGATCAGTTGCAAGGTGCGAAGGTATTTTCAAAGATAGATTTGAGATCGGGTTATCACCAGCTGAGGATTAGGGCGTATGGTGTCCCTAAGATAACATTTCGCACTCGGTACGGGCATTATGAGTTCTTGGTCATGTCGTTTGGGCTGACCAATGTCCCAGCAGCATTCATGGAGTTGATGAACCGAGTGTTCATGCCTTATTTGGACTTGTTCGTAATAGTTTCATTGATGATATTCTGGTGTACTCCTGTAGTTAGGAGAAGCACGAGCAGTACCTCAAAGTGGTTTTTCAGACTATGAAGGATAACCAGTTGTATGCCAAATTCTCAAAGTGTGAGTTCTGGTTGAGTTCGATTGCATTTTTGGGTCATATTGTATCCGTAGAGGGTATTCAGGTAGACCCAAAGAAGATTGAGGCAGTCAAGAATTGGCCTCGACCAGCTTCCGTGACAGAGATTCAGAGTTTCTTGGGGTTAGCAGGTTACTACCGTCATTCGTAGATGGGTTTTCTTCTATTGCAGCCCCGATGACTAGGTTGACCCAGAAGGGTGCTTAGTTCAGGTGGTCAGATGAGTGTGAGGCGAGCTTTCAAAAGCTCAAGACAGCTTTGACTACTCCACCGATGTTGGTTTTGCCCAAAGGTTCAAGGCCTTACACAGTCTATTGTGATGCTTCCCGTACTGGGCTTGGACCGGTATTGATGCAGGATGGTAAAGTTATTACTTATGCCTCGAGACACTTGAAAATCCATGAGAAGAATTATCCGGTTTATGACCTAGAGTTGGCAGCGGTTGTTCAAGCTTTAAAATTTTGGAGACATTATCTGTATGGTGTGGCGTGTGAGATATACACATATCACAAGAGCCTTCAGTACTTGTTCAAGCAGAAGGAGTTGAATGTGCGGCAAAGGAGATGGCTAGAGTTGTTGAAAGACTATGATGTTACTATCTTATATCACCCAGGTAAGGCCAACGTGGTGTCTAATGCATTGAGTAGAAAGTCTATCAACATGGCTAGTCTCGCTTATATCCCAGTCAGTCAAAGACCGCTTGTGTTAGATGTTCAGGCTTTGGCCAACCGATTTGTGAGGTTAGACATTTCTGAGCCTAGCCGAGTTTTAGCTTGCACGGTCGCTCCTTCATTATTGGAGCGTATCCATGACCGGCAGTTTGATGATCCCCATTTGTGCATCTTGAAAGACACTGTGTAGTGGGGCGGTGCCACAAAGGTAACTTTAGATGCGGATGGAGTTCTGAGGTTGCAGGGCCGAGTATGTGTGCCAAATGTTGATGGTATTCGAGAGTTGATCTTAGTAGAGGCCCATAGTTCTCGGTATTCTATTCACCTAGGAGCCATAAAGAATATCAGGACTTGAACGTCATTTTTGGTGGCGTAGGATGAAGAAGGACATTGTTGCATATGTGGCTAAGTGTTTGAATTGTCAGCAGGTCAAATATGAGCACCAAAGTCCTGGTGGTGTGTTTCAGAGGATTGAGCTTCCCGAGTGGAAGTGGGAGAAAATTACCATAGATTTTGTTACCGGACTTCCGATGACATGAAAGAAGTTTGATGATATTTGGGTCATTGTTAATAAGCTGACCAAGTCAGCGTATTTCATTCATGTTGCAGCCACTTATTCATCAGAGCGATTAGCTGAGATATACATCCGAGAGATTGTTCGCCTTCATGGTGTGCCGAAGTCTATCATTTCAGATCGGGGTACGCAGTTTACCTCGCGCTTTTGGAGAGCAGTTTAGCAGGAGTTAGGCATCCAGGTCCAGTTGAGTACAACATTCCATCCTCAGACAGATGGTCAGTGTGAGAGGACTATTCAGATATTGGAGGATGTGCTTCGAACCTGTGTTATTGACTTTAGAGGCTTTTGGGACCGGTTTCTACCATTAGCAGAGCTCGCCTATGACAACAGCTACCAATCCAGCATTCAGATGGCTCCTTATGAGGTGTTGTATGGTAGGCAATCTCGGTCCCTAGTCAGATGGTTTGAGCCGGGAGAGGCTCGGTTGTTGGGTATAGATTTAGTCTAGGAGGCCTTGGATAAGGTCAAGATCATTCAGGATAGACTTCGTTCGGCTCAGTCGCGACAAAAGAGTTATGCGGATTTCAAGGTTCGAGACGTGTCTTTCATGGTTGGAGAGCGAGTGTTGCTCTGTGCATCGCCTATGAAAGGCGTGATGAGATTTGGGAAGAAGGGCAAGCTTAGCCCTATGTACATTGGTCCATTTGAGATGCTTGATCGAGTGGGAGATGTGGCTTATAGACTTGCCTTGCCACCTAGCTTATTAGCCGTGCACCAAATGTTTCACGTGTCTATGCTTCGGAGGTATCTCGGTGATCCTACCCACGTGTTAAATTTCAACACTGTCCAGTTGGACAAGGATCTGTCGTACAAGGAGGAGCTGGTGGCTATTCTAGACCAGCAGGTTCGATAGTTGCGGTCGAAGAGTTTTCCTTTAGTATGTGTTTAGTGGAGAGGTCACCCTCCTGAGGCCTCGACCTAGGAGTCCGAGTCTGATATGCGGACCCGTTACCCTCATCTATTTCCTGACTCAGGTACTTTTTTTTGTCCGTTCGAGGATAAACAGATGTTTTTGAGGTGGAGGATGTGACGACCCAAAGGGTCATCACCATATTTCTCCCTTTCTCCACACTTTCTAGGCCTTGGAAACCTCACTTTTGGTTTTCTTTATTTGCATGCGCAGTCCGAGAGCGAAGTTAGAAAATTTTTATGTTAAAATATATGGATTCTGTGAAAAATTTGAGAAATTATGATATTAATATTGGTATAGTTAAATTTGGTCAACATTTTGAGTAAACGGACCCGGAACCGTGATGTGAAAGTTCTGGAAGGTCCGTAAAAAATATGGGACTCGGGCATGTGATCGAATTCGGAATCCAAGGTCCAAAACCCCGGTAAAAGAATTTTCCAGTTAAATTGTTTTCTGAAATTATTAAGGAAAAATGAAAATGAAATGAGTTAGAAAATATAGGCATCGGGCTCGTATTTTGGTTCTGACGCCCGGTACATGTCATAAATATTGGTTAAGCGCTTTCTGTAAAGTTTGGGTGAAAACGGACGTCGTTTGACGTGTTTCACACCTAAATAGCTAAAGTTAAGGTTTATGAACTTTGAAATGAAAAATGATGATCTTGGGGGTTAATTTATTGAATTTGATGTTATTAGTAATTTGATCACTCTTGCAAGTTTGTATGATGTTTTTGAGTCAGTGTACATATTTCGTTTGGAGCCCCAAGGGCTCCGGTGAGTTTCAGAGAGGTAACTGGGTGGTTTGGACTTGGAAAAAGATGCAAACAATATGCAGCATGTGCACAGTGATTTCCTTCTATGCGATCGCATAGGTGTAGCTGCGATCGCATAGAGCAAAGTTCAGGGGTCCCCAAATTCTTCTATGCGATCGCATTAGACTTCATGCGATCGCATAGTCTGCCATTTTCCTTCTACGCGATCGCACTCCTCTCTCCTGAGATCGCATTGTACAAACCTGGCCCCCCTCGCAGTTTCCTTCTACGCAATCGCAGCTCCTCCCATGCGATCATAGTGTACAATTTTATTTTTCTTTATGCGATCGCATCCCTTGCTCCGTGATCGCATAGAGCAATTTCGCCCAGTTATATTTTTAAAATTACAGAATCAGAACATACATGATTTTTACACTTTTCTCTCATGAACCCTTCTCTCAAACCCTCCATTGACGAGTTCCAAGCTTCCTTTCCTCCATAACTCTTTGGGTAAGTTTTCTTAACATAGTTTCCTCTTTATTTCATCAACATAAAGCAAATTCTTAGGCCTAAATATAAGAAAATAGGTAGAAAATTATAGAATTGGGTAGAGTTAGGGTTTTCAAAGAAATAGTGATTTGGACCTCGTTTTGGGGTCATATTTAAGAACAAATTATATATTTGGAGTCGTGGGAGTTGGGTGAATTTATTTTGATTCGAACCTCGGGTTTTGACCAAGCGGGCACATGGTTGGTTTTGCAAATTTTGGGCAAAATTTTAGAAAGAATTTATTTAGGCATTTGGGTTGGATTGTTGAGTATTATTGATGATACTAAATCAATTATGTATAGATACGATTGAGTTGGAGCTAAATTCGAAAGGAAAGGCGTTGCTTGAGGATTGAGTTGGCCGTAAACCTTCGAGGTAAGCGTTTATATAACTTTGGCTTGAGGGAACATGATTAGAGTAAAATAAATTGCTATTTGCTAAATAATCGAGTATGGTGTATAGGCGTGGTGACGAGTGTCTATACACCGGAGTCTAGCATGACCGTGGGTTGTTGTTTGTACATGTTTTGAACTAGTTTGGAACTCTCCTAAGCTAAATTATGATTTGCTACAAATCTCACCTATGAAGGGCATCATGAAGTTTGGAAAGGAAGAGAAGCTGAGTCCAAGGTTTATTGGCCCTTTAGAGATCTTGAGGCGAGTTGGGGAGGTTGCTTATGAGCTTGCCTTACCTCCTAGTCTAGTTGGATTTCATCCGGTATTTCATGTTTTGATGCTTCGGAGATACCACGGTGATCCGTCGCACGTGTTAGATTTCAGTTTAGTTTAGTTGAACAAGGATCTGTCATATGTTAAGGAGCCAGTGGCTATTTTAGATAGGTAGATCAGAAAGTTGAGGTCAAAGAACATATCTTCAGTGAAAGTTCAGAGGCGAGGTCAGCCGACTGAGGAGGCGACTTGGGAGATTGAGCAGGATATGCGCAGCCAGTACCCTCATCTTTTTACTACTTCAGGTATGTTCTCTATGCTTGTTCGAGGACGAACGAATATTTAAGTGTAGGAGGATGTAATGACCCGACCGGTTATTTTTGGAATTTATGCCCCGATCCCCCATTAACTTCTTCCCCTAAGTTCATTTTTGCTATTTTGGTTTGTCGGGACATTCGGTGTTGTGATTTGGAGTGTTTTGGGACACTTAGTCCATAAATGAGAGCCTAAGAGTTAAAAAATGGTCTGTATTTGAAACATTGTGAAGATGGTCTTGGAATGGAAATTCGATGGTTTCGTTAGCTCCGTTAGGAGATTTTGGGCTTGGGAGCGTATTCAGAATGTAGTATGGAGGCTCGTAGCTCGTTTAGGCTTGAAATGCCGAAGTTTGAATTCTTGAAGTTCGCGGTCCGATAGTGAGTTTTTAATCCGAGGGTCGGATGGGAATTCTAGAAGTTGCAGTAGCTCTGTCAAGTCATTTGAGGTGTGTGTGCAAAATTTCAGGTCATTCGGGCGAGGTTTGGTTAGGTTTTTGATTGAAGGCGTATTTTGATAGAATTTGAAGTTCTTAGGCTTGAAACCTTGATTTAAACGGATTCGTGGTGTTGTTTTATATGTTTTAATGATTGGTACAAGTTTGAATACGAAATTAGGTGGTATTGGTGCTTTTAGTTGAGGTTCCGGGGGCCTCGAGATGATTTCGGGTGATTAACGGGGAGAATTCCTAAGTTTTGCTGTCGCTGGTATTTTTGACCCTTCTAGTATTTTTGTTTCTGTGGTTTGGGAACAAAGAAGTGGAGCCACAGAAGCGGTTTCCTCATCGCAGAAGCGGTTTGTGCCATCTTCCTCAAAAGCTGCAGAAGCGGTGCCATTTCCGCTAAAGCGGAGCCACAGAAGCCGCTAGGCATCGCAGAAGCGGCCTGGCTATCACAGATGCAGCCCTGTCCCTTTTAATGAAGAACCGCAGAAGCGGTTGGTTTTCCGCTTAAGCGGGATTGCAAAAGCGGTCCCTTGTCTGCAGAAGCAGGAAATGACAGTTTAGAAATATCAATTTTGAGGGTTTAATTTCGTAAGTTTGAAAATTGATTAAGAGCTCAGGAGAAGGCGATTTTGAAGAGAAAATCATTGGGCAACATTTCTTTGATCCCTTTTCATTATACTTCATCATTATATAGCTAAATACATCATTAGAATTCGAATTTTGGATCAAAAGTTGGTTAATTTGGGGTAAAACTTCATAGACCAAACTATTGGATTTTGAGGGGGTATTCGACCTCCGATTTGGGAGATTTTTATATGGTTAGACTCGCGAGAGTACTAGGGTTCTTAAAATGTGAAAATTATTCGATTTCGAGACATTTACTGGAGGGGAGTTTTGGTTATTTTACTTATTTCCGCGCCCTAGCTTTAAGTTTTATAGTGGAATCAGTTGCTTGCAATATTATTTATGATGTGTAATTGAATTTAATAGATTTGAGCCATTTGGAGTGAGATACTCGTGGTAAAGGCGCGGCTTCTAGTGTTATTAAGCCGGTTCGAGGTAAGTGGCTTGTCTAACCTTGTGTGGGGGACATTTTCCCTTAGGATATGTTCTGAATAATTGAATGCCTCGTACGTGAGGAGACGAGCGCGTACTTGAGCAAATTGTTGAAAACCCGTTTCTACTTGGAGTAATTACATTGAGATTTTCTGTTTACTTGTTCATTTAAACTGTGGGTTTAGACCTGTGCTAGCTTAGAGAAGCATGCTTAGCTTACTTGCTTGCTTAATTGTTTAACTGTACTATTTGCACTCTATGAAACATGTTAGGTTAGAAATTTCTATCACATATACTGGTTTAGCATTTATTCTGAGATTATGGGTTGTTGTTGTGGTGTGCTTTAAATTGGGATTACGGGATAACTTCCCGGGAGATTCCTTTGTACTTAACTTATTCTAGATTGAAGGTGCGTGATACCAAGAGATCCCCGACATGTGTTTCTATGTATATATTGGGATACCAAGAGATCCCCAGCTCACTTATTGAGGATACCAAGAGATCCTCGGGATACCAAGAGATACATGGTCCATAGGATGAGGATACCGAGAGATCCTCGGGATACCAAGAGATCCCCAGCTGTTATTCCTGGTTGAGATCAGTATTTTCCTTGTATTATTTCCGTTACTATCTATTGTTATTCATCTTTGTTTATTCGATTTAGATTTTTGCTGCAGACTTTATTTAGACTGTTTTCCGTTTCTTTATTATTTATTATGTTTATCTTAGTAGGACCCTGACCTTCCTCGTCACTACTCAACCGAGGTTAGGCTTGACACTTAATGGGTACCATTGTGGTGTGCTCATGCCCTTCCTGCGCATATTTTTCATGTGCAGATCATCCATGTACCTCTACCCAGACGCACTATCAGTGAGGTAGGAGGATTTTGGAGACTTCGAGGTAGATCTGCTGTGTCCGCAGACCGACGAGTCCCCCCTTACTCTAGCTTTAGTATGTAGTCTTTTCTCTCTTTCGATTGTTAGAATATTCTGGAGTTTTGGAACCTTACTGTACATTTCTATAGCATGTGTTGCCCGTGAGTTTCCGGGTCTTTAGGGATTTTTGTAGACTTTGTGTTATTGAATTGTACATGCCGAGTGGCATACCGTACAATTTTCTTCTAGTTATTTAAATTGGTTTACTCTGTTTTCAGCAATTGTTATATTTTCCGCAATATTTGGCTTACCTGATCGTGGGGACTAGGTGCCATCACGACATGTTCACGATCGGTGAACTAGGGTCGTGACATTTAATAAATAAAAATAAGGAATAAATAATTTATTTGATTAGTATATAATGTGTTCATTTGATTTTGTATATATTTTATATATTTATGTACACTATATTAAATAATAAAATAATAAAAAAAAAATTTTAAAATAATATAATATATTAGATCATCATTTTATAAGTTTAATATTCTGGCAAATGCACGGGGTTCTAACACTAATATAATTGTGATAGAGGCAGTATGTACTCATAAATAGCCACTTTACAATGTGAAAATAAAAAATGTTTCTAGCTAAAAGACGAAAAACTCATTTGCTAGAATTCCAAGCTTTTACTTTGTAATTTCCGAAGTATATAAATTTTTATCTTTTTAAAAGCTCATAAATTGATCTAATTGTTTACTAAAAAGTTCGAAACTAAAAAGCAAAAAAAAAAAAAAAAAAAAAACAAAACCTCAAAAATATCTTGTTAGAATAAAAAAAGATCTTTTAGGAACTTCATCATCATTAAAAAGAAAAGAAAAGAAAAGATCTAAAAAGAATTGCGATGTGACTGTTGAGCGTTAACGACACCTATCCACAAATGGAGGGTCCATTCTTTCCACTCCCATGATTGCTTTTTTTTCTCCCCATATTAATTAACAAATATTTTTTCAAGATCCATCCTAGGAATTAGTACTCTTCGATTCCACTCTACCTCAAAATTCTTTTCTCTCTTAACAATTTTTCAAGACTCAGTATATACACTCAAGCTGCTAAAGACACAAACTTGTGCTCTGTTAATGTGCTTTGATAATGGATTCTCTGCATCTATCACACTGTTATTCTACTCTAAATGCGAAAAAGAGACAACCTCACAACCAAATTTCGAAACAATTCACTGTTCTTCCCCAGCTGAGTCAGACAAGTGTTAAAAATTCAATCTTGTTGCCCAGACGAAATTTGGGTTTTATCATGGATTGTAAAGGAAGGGGCTATGGAGTTGTACGTGCAGTTTCTTCTGTTGAAACCAGGTATTGTTTGAATTTGAATTTATTGTACTTCCTCCGTTTCAATTTACCTAACATAGTATGACTCGACGCGAAAAACTAATTGAAATTAGTGATCTTAAACGTGCCGTAATATTCTGTAGCTATAGAAGCTTTCTCACTAAGGGATAATGGGTTAAATCATTTTTTAAAAATAACAATATGTTATTCTTTTTAGAATGACTAATAAAAATATAGTGTCACACAAAATGGAATAGAGTGAATATTGAGAATGCTGGTTTCTTATACTCTCTGTAGCCATTTTTGGTGTCTCGTAGTTTGACATTAAAGCTCTGGTATAACCGAACATAGAGAGCATAAGTTGGTTGAGGTTTCCGGGGAGAGGGAAGCAAAATTTTTCCGGGATTAAGTTAGAAGAAGCATGAGTGTCTTGGAGACAAAGGAGTTCCAGGGGTTATTGGCTGTGATAATTCTGTGAATATCTATCGAGGGAAGGTGTTCCTAGAAAAATAAACTCCAAAGAAAGTCATGATGATAGTGTTCGATTCCTGTTTCAAGTCACTACTTGTTCTATCATACAATTGTATTATGAATTCAGCAAAATTTTTGTTGTTATATGCTGAATTAAGAATTGTGTTTTTTTCCTTGATTAAACTTTTTTCGGATGCAGGGAAAAGCAGCAGAAAGGAAAGAACAACAAGAATAGTGAGAAGGTACAGCTGCGTGTTCGTCTTAAACACCAAGTTGAATTTGGGGAGCACATTGCAGTTCTGGGATCGGCCAAAGAATTAGGGTCCTGGAAGAAGAATATAATGATGGACTGGACAGAAAATGGATGGATTTCGGAATTGGAATTACCAGCTGGTGAGAGTCTTGAGTATAAGTTTGTAATTGTCGGTAAGGACAAGAATATGTTATGGGAAAATGGCAGTAACCGAATCTTGAAGCTACCAGAAGGAGGAAGTTTTGAATTGGTCAGTCAGTGGAATGTGACAGATGAGCCTGTGAATTTGTTGCAATTGGATCCATTTGTAGTAGAAGAGGCAACGGATAATGGAGCTACAGTTACTGGCGAGACTGCTATTCTGGACGCTGTAACCAGTCCGTTTGTGGAGCAATGGCAAGGGAGGGCTGCATCTTTTGTACGTTCAAAGGACGAACTGGATTCCCAAACAAACAGGAAGTGGGACACATCAGGTCTCACTGGGATTTCCCTAAAGCTCGTTGAAGGTGATAAAAATGCTCGGAATTGGTGGCGAAAGGTGAGAAGATTGATTAGATCTCGTCTTAATGGCACGATTTGCTTTCTGGAAATTGCTTGTGCAATAAAAGAGTTACATCTGTGCAAGATAGCATCACAGTGAATCTCTGCTATTTTTTCCCTGTAATTCGTCAGTATGCATTGTTGTATCCTCACTGCTGTATATGTGCCTTCTTTTCAGCTCACTTGTTACTGGTGTGTGGAGTGTTCAAAATGTGTGTCTCCTTTTGGCTATGGGGCTATATATCTCATATATTTTTACTGACCCTTATTATGATTATCAGTGGTGAAAGGATATGAAGGGAGAGAAGGAACGGGCAAAGAGGAAAAGTGATGCCTTTTCTTTGTTTTATGGCTAAGATCAAGTTTGGGCACTGAGGGAAGGGGAGAGAATATGTTGCCATGAGATTGAGAGTTAGTGTTTGTAGCACGGGCACTTGGTTCTTATGAGAATTGACTAATGAGTTACAACATTCTCTTCCTTCCTTTTTCTTTGTTGCTAAATAATCCATAGAGATATTGATTGCCCTCCATTTGGTGGTCTAGTAGGTCTACTATACCACAAATTTCTACCCCCCTTATCAGAATCAAACATGCTAAAGCTTAATAATTAACTGTCTTCATCTTTTACTATTTTTTAGCTTGAGGTTGTCCGCGAACTAGTTGTTGAAAACATGGATAGTTCACAGCGCTTGGAGGCTCTCACGTATGCAGCTGTCTATCTAAAGGTGTTGTATGATTTTTAGGTTACTTTCTTGATTTGATTCATTTCTATCTTCCTACTGAATATTACTCTTGGGTGCAGTGGATAAACACAGGGCAAATTCCTTGCCTTGAAGATGGGGGTCACCATCGACCAAATAGGCATGCAGAGATTTCCAGGCTTATTTTTCGTGAAGTAGAAAAACTCTTGAGTAGGCGAGACACTACACTTCAGGTATTCAACCATTAACGCATTATGCTTATTTAATTTTTATTATGTCTATGGATTCTGGAACACATTGCTCGTCTCTTGAACTGGTTATTCAATTCTTATTGGATCTGTTAAGTGGTGGTAATTTCGGTGACTTGTTATAAGTGACTGGAATTACTACAAGGTAGAAGTGCGTGCGCATTATCCAACGAGTTGCAAACAGTGCGCCATTGGGCCTCGGGGATTTCTTGGTAATATAACAAAAAGTGACTGGAAATCATACCAGTGATTCAGATTCATCGAAATTTGGTTGGTCTATGTTACATTCCTCGATTTGATGTGGGGCCAACTATCCTGAAGAGAAAATGCTAATGATACTATTAATGAGCTAATACAGTGGTTCAGATTATTTTTCTGTCTTCCAAGAATCAGCTGTGCTTTTCTAACAATGAAGGGTCTGAACTTTCTTAATGTACTCTTTCTTTAATCTCATTAATAGTCAGACAATTCCCACCACAAAATAACAATTAGTCAAGATAAGCCCTTGCTTTAAATAGTATTAAATCATACATCTCCTGTTTGTATATATGGTAATGAGATTATAAAGCTTTTAAGTTACCGAAAAATCCTATGATATACTTTGTGGATATGAGTCTGTCATCGTCTTGTATCCGAGCTCTGCTTGCTTTACTCTTTTTTTAGTTGCTTAGAAAAGCTTTCTTTTCACTATATGCAGGAAATACTTGTAATCCGCAAGATGCAGCCGTGCCTGCCGTCTTTTAAAGCAGAATTCACTCAATCTGTTCCGTTAACAAGAATCAGGGACATTGCTCATAGGAATGATATACCCCATGACCTTAAGGTTGTAATTGTAGCAGCTACCAAAATATTTTTTTTTTTAATTTTGTTTTCATTCCCAATATTTACCTGTCCTTCTCATTATATAAAATAATATTTACCTGTCCTTCAGCAAGAAATCAAACATACTATACAAAACAAGCTCCACAGAAATGCTGGCCCTGAAGATCTGGTGTCCACAGAAGCAATGCTTGAAAGAATTACCAAGAAACCTGGACAATATAGTGAGGCATTTGTAGAACAATTCAAGATTTTCCACAATGAACTAAAAGATTTCTTCAATGCTGGGAGGTAGGACATTAATCTGTTATGTTTCTCAACATTTGATTTCTGCGGAAAAAAGTCAGTCCTGATGTGGGATAATAAAGGAAATGAGATAAGCAGACCAACTATTCCAGCTTCTCCGTTGCATGCGTATGGTCCAGTTTCTTTATTTTGTAAAATAGTCTTCTTCACTTGCTAGATAATAGTATCTCACATGTATGTTGTTCCTCAATTTCTTACGATGACAAGCCCTTATGGAGAATTCATAAAGCTAGTTGTGCCCTCTTTGAACATGCTAAGCATTAAAGCCATCCATTTGGTATTCCCCTAAGGAATTTTTTACTTCTATTATGTTCTGGGTTTCACTAACTCTTTATGGATTCCGAAAAATTTTAGTATGTCTTTTCGGACAATTTCCTTCCATGAACTTTTCGGTTTGTATTGTTCCTTTTGAACACCTTCAATCATCATGGCCTCGCACCTACAAACATGTGCATTTGGAGATCTATGTATGACATGACCTAACTTCTATTGTTTTGTCCTCTACGTGCGCCACTTATACACTCTATCAGATGTGTTAAAATCTTGTCTAATCTCGTTTGATTGCAGATCCACCTCAATACTCATTTTAAGTACACACTCATCTTTTGAACATATTAGGAGTAATGACTAACGTTCACTCCCACAAAAAGTTGTTGGTGTAACGACTGTTCTATTAGGAGTAATGACTAAGGTTCACTCCCATAAAAAGTTGTTGGTGTAACGACTGTTCTATAGCACTGACTTCCACTTTGGTTAGCAGGTTAGGTAACCTCTTATCACATAAGACACGTGTAACACTTCATTTAACCTCTTAGCACTGTTGTGTACATTTTCTTCTTTTTGAAACATTGAACTACAACATCTGTATTGTTTTTAGTTAGGTATCACAATTTTGTCTAATTTTACACTCCAACTTCATTCTTCTCATGCTGGTTAAACTTGCAGTGCAAATATTGTATCTTCTTAGGACTTGAATATAATAAACGCTGGTCTTGGGATAATTTTCCCTTTTCAGATAAGTCTCTTCGGGGTATATGTTTCTGCAGTACCTAATGCCTATGAATGTCTGTATGATTTACACGAAATTGATTAGGTGGATTATGTTTCCATAAAAAACTTGCTCACGGGAAAATGGAATTTGCTTGATATGAAATTTTTCTGTTGTTTCCTTTCAGTCTTGATGAACAACTGGAATCTATAAGGGAATCTCTCGATGAAAGTAGATCGTCAATGCTTTCATCATTCGTGGAGTCCAAAAAGGTAACTATTTTGTTTTGATGATAGTACATAAGAGAAGGTCCAAATTTGATTACAAATATGATGAGACTTTAACAATCGCTGGTGTGCTTTTTAGTATGTAAGCAGTTGTAATATGTTTGTTAGATAGTTATGTGAATAAATGTGACTTAGATATAATATAGTGAAGTATGTACAAGTGTCACATATCGGACAAATATATGTTTACCTGACTTGCATAACTTAGTGGTCAAGGGGGTTCAAAATCTTTGCAAGGTCATTGGTTCAATTCCCACTAGCTATAATCTTCCACTCTTCCTTGAGCCTAGGGTCTATCAGAAACAACTCTTTATCTCTATAAGCTAGGGGCAAGGTCTGCGTACACATTACCCTCCTAGACCCCATTTATAGGATTAAACTGGGGTTTTTATTGTTGTTGTTATTGTTGATTCAAGCTTAAGACTTGTCTTAGGACATTCTCTCCATCTCTTCCTGCCCTTTCTTATTTTCGCACTGTTTAAGAACATTTTAGTATCAGAACATTCTGAAAGTTCATTAGAATATAACGGTCTAAATGGCTATGAAGCCCTTCCATTGTGTCCCAAATAATTCAATTTTCGGGTGTATGGGAAGTAGAATGACTAGATTTTATCTGAAAGATGGTATCTTTTGCTATGAAGTGGAGACTTGTGTCCTGAGTCATTATTCAGTAATCACTGCGTAGTTCTCTGATTATGGTGTAGATACCTGGACTCCAGCAATTGTTTTCTGTTTTTGTCCTCTTGGGTTTAAGAGCTTGAGTCTAATAAAAACTGGTGTTGTGATAATTTTCCCTTTTCAGATGGGTCTCTTACCTATTTGCATTTTCTTATACTGTTAAATATTCCATGTTCCTTGACCCATTTATCCGCAATTTTTTTTCCTTCTTTTCAAAATATTTTTTAAAAACATTGTTTGGCTATACATTGGACTGAATTTTTGAAATTTAATTCCTTAGTGTAAGTCTCTTGACTTATTCCTGGAAGCAAGGATCTCCTTTTAGGTTATTCCTTTATTAAAGCTTATGTTGATTCTGCTTTTGGCGTCTTTCCTAGGGATTGGCTATGTTGGATGAAAAACATAATGTTTCAGAGACTGAAAGGACTGAATTTCTAGTCAGGACAATAAACTCTCTGAATGCTCTTCGTGAAGTAATTGTCAAGGGTCTTGAAAGTGGCCTACGTAATGATGCTCCGGATGCTGCAATAGCTATGCGGCAAAAGGTATGAATTTCTTAAAATTACCGAATGCTAAAGTTGTCATTGATTCCAGTTACTTGAGTCATCTAATACTTCCAACTTGTCATTATGCAGTGGCGTCTCTGCGAGATTGGGCTCGAAGACTATGCATTTGTCCTTTTGAGCAGGTATATACTCTGAATACCAGATATGTGCTAAAGGAACATATGTGTGTGTGTTTCTCGGGGCGTAATCAGTATGGGATTGGTTCTTTTTCTAATTATAATATTTTCCCTTTCCTTGGCGGTAAAAAGATCTTTAATAATTAGAGTAAAGGCGAGGATAAGTTAATCGACGGTTTCGCTTCTTCATTTGAGCATCAGTTGCATATGTTTATACACTTCCCACTTATTTTAAGAAATTTTCTGCAAAATATATAGGTTTGTCAATGCAGTTGAAGCTCGGGGAGGAGCTGATTCGCTTGCAGAGAATGTAGCGCAGAAAAATGTTAGCTCTTGGAATGATCCAATTGGAGCACTTAATGTTGGAATCCAACAACTAGGTCTATCTGGTTGGAAACCTGAGGAATGCAAAGCTGTTGGAAATGAGCTTTTGTCATGGAAAAAGAGGGGACTTTCAGAAACCGAAGGTATCTAATTGTCATTCAATGATTTACCATATGTGCAATCATGATATGCTTCAAGTCTCCTGATATTTTTTGTGCTTATCTTTACTAAAGGCAGTGAAGATGGTAAGACTATATGGGCATTGAGACTAAAAGCTACTCTTGATAGAAGTCGGAGGTTAACTGAGGAGTATTCCGAGACACTTCTCCAAATATTCCCTGAAAAAGTCCAGGTGATTTACCTGTAAACTATCCAACTTGAGCATTTAAGTTTGGACCAATTATGATAAGGACTGACTAATTGCGTTTGTGGTATTGCAGATTTTAGGGAAATCTTTGGCGATTCCTGAAAATAGCGTGAGAACATTCACTGAGGCTGAAATTCGAGCAGGGTATGATTTGGACACATACTTTGTTCTGAATAGTGTTTGCTCCAATCTGATTATGCTTATTTCTCTCTGACTGGGAAGATGTTACAATAAGTTGACAAGTGGCTTCTAACTTTTTAAAATACGTGTCATTTGTAGTGTGGTTTTTCAGGTTTCAAAGCTTGCTACACTACTTTTGAAGGCTACTAGAAGGACAATTGGGTCTTCGGGCTGGGATGTTCTCGTTCCAGGGGATGCTTTTGGACAGCTAATACAGGTTCATGTTGTACTGTTTATTCCAACTATGTCTTCGTACATGTTATAATTTTTCTTCCTAAATACATAACCGTTGTCATTTCTCATGCAAGCCGTCTCTATACCATCAAACACAAACAAATGCTAACATGCAAAGGAAAAATCCTTTCTCATGTAGAAATTTCACCCCTTAAAGTTTTGATGCAAATCTAAGTTGCGCGTACTAGTTCTAGGTTTTAACTGTAACTCTAATGCTGCGAATGCATGCATGTTTCTCTTTTTGAAATTTTATCTTAATTCTATCTAAACAAGTTTTTACTTATAGTGCTATCATATCCGTAACTGGAGTATATGGGCTGATTAAATACATTTCAGGTGGATAGAATTGTCCCAGGGACTCTACCATCATCGGCAACAGGACCTGTTATTCTTGTAGTGAACAAAGCTGATGGAGATGAAGAGGTTGCCCGTGCTGCTCATCCTTCTGTTTCTTTTGCGGAATCCTAAGGCTTTAGAAACTTATTTATTACTCAGAGCAGGATACTGAAGGGCGTTGTTGACCATTTTACAGGTGACAGCAGCAGGAAGTAACATATCCGGGGTTGTACTTCTACAGGAGCTGCCTCATTTATCTCATCTAGGTGTTAGGGCGCGACAGGCAAGTTCCAAATTTTGCTCCCATCTCCAAAAGCTAATTATAGGTTTTTTCCTTTTATGTGAGTGTTAGTTATAGTAAATTTACTTTCTTCTGATTGCAGGAAAAGGTAGTCTTTGTGACCTGCGACGATGATGACAAAGTTTCTGATATAAGAGAACTAACTGGAAAATATGTGAGGTTATTTTCTTCAAACCCCTTGTGTCATTGATTTCTACATGCTGCACCAGTTTGACTTCTGATGAGAACTTTCAACTCCTTCATGATTGTAATGCTTTAGTAGTTTCTCTGTTTTGCCTTAATTTTCTGTGGTTATTGCCCCTTCATTTGTCAGGTTAGAGGCATCATCAACTGGTGTAAAGTTAACTTCCTCTTCATCAGAGAAAGGCACTGGTGTTTCCCAAAATAAACATCTCTCAGTTACTGCCTCATCTACAAGTGCAGCCTCATCGGACAGTAGTGCTTCCTCAATTGCTGTCAAATCTTCTCATTCTAAAGAGGTAAATAACTTTTCTTGCCGATGACATGGGCTGTACCTGTTGTTCTGTTCCACCTCCGTTTTCTCCTTCTGTAACCCCCCCCCCCCCCCCCCCCCCCCAAAACACACACAAAATCTTAAGTTCTTTACTTACAGGTGGTACCTACTGGAGGTATTATTCCTCTTGCTGATGCAGAATTACAGAGTAGTGGTGCAAAAGCGGCTTCTTGTGCTCAATTAGCTTTACTGGCATCTTCTTCTGCTAAAGGTAGTGTTGGTTCTTTTCAGGACAAACCTCTGATAATAACATCAGTACTGTTATTATTTTGTTCTTAGTTGCTATAGCTAAAATGCAGTTCTGTAACAGCAGATAAGTACCTTTCTGTAACAACAGATAAGTATTTTTTTTTTTGAATGAACATTTCACGTAAATGTTCTTTCTCTCTTTGTATTCTTGATTTTTGATCCTTTTTCCTGTTAAAATTATATCCGTTGCCTTTTCTATAGATCAAGTATATCCATTAATCTTACAATAAGGAATAAAAGAATAATTTTATTATGCTTGTTATGCATAGTTAAATTGCAATGTAGGTAATTGGTATTTGATTTTTGTGTTTAGCTTATCATAGCATAAATGATGGATGTAGTTGGTGCAATAGTAGATATCCTTGCCTCATTTTTATGATTTTTTCTTTTTTATCTTTTTTGTCTGATGAACTATCTGATTACAGTTTATAGTGACCAAGGGGTGCCAGCTTCATTTAAGGTCCCTGCTGGAGCAGTAATTCCATTTGGTTCTATGGAAATGGCATTAGAAACGAACAAGTTAACGGAAACCTTCACATTGCTTGTCGAACAGATAGAAACAGCTCAAATCGATGGTGGTCAACTTGATAAACACTGTGATGATCTCCAGAAGTTAATATCTTCTCTACTGCCTGGACAAGATGTCATTGAAAGCTTGGGAAAATTATTCCCGGGTAATGCACGTTTAATAGTGCGTTCAAGTGCTAATGTTGAGGATTTGGCGGGGATGTCAGCAGCTGGACTTTACGATTCGATTCCTAATGTTAGCCCTTCAGATCCGATAAGGTTTGGACATGCTATAGCCCGCGTTTGGGCCTCATTGTATACTAGAAGAGCAGTACTTAGCCGCAGAGCAGCTGGTGTGTCTCAGAAAGATGCTACAATGGCTGTACTAGTGCAAGAAATGCTTTCACCGGATTTATCTTTTGTCCTCCACACTCTTAGCCCAACGGACAACAATCATAACTTTGTTGAGGCTGAGATTGCACCTGGACTTGGTGAAACACTCGCTTCAGGAACCAGGGGTACGCCATGGCGTTTGTCTAGTGGTAAATTTGATGACACAGTACGCACGCTGGCATTCGCCAACTTTAGTGAGGAGATGGTTGTAGGTGGAAATACTCCTGCTGATGGAGAAGTTCTTCATTTGACCGTGGATTATAGCAGAAAGCCTTTAACAGATCGACCCCATTTTCAGGCGTCAACTTGGTCAGAGGCTTGGCGCTGTTGGTTTCTACCTAGAACGTAAATTTGGTTCTCCTCAAGATGTTGAAGGATGTTTGGTCGGTAACGAGATTTTCATCGTGCAATCACGGCCCCAACCTCAGTGAGAGCCTGTTTTTTGCACTGAACTTACCTCACAACAGTGTATGTAAAATTCAGCATCTCTTTGAGGTGTACATAGTTAATTAAAGGGACAAGCTTACACTAGTCTTACAGAAGTAGTTTAAGGTGAATATTCTCCCTCAGATTGTGCAAATCTGCTGTACTGGCTGTGATCTTACATTCATGTTATTCTAGACATTAATAAAGTCACTCATATATTACTTAGGTTCTTTGACTTTATCCACTGAAACTAATGATGCCAATGGTCTCTGGCCATTTCCTTCAGCATTTTTTTTATCTCACCCACTTAGATAAAAAAAAAATTGTAGTTGGTGGAAAATTACAGTTTCAGTATCTACTCGAAGGAGAGTCTTGGCATAACTAGTAAAGTTGTTTTCATGTGACTAGGATGTCATGGGTTTGAGTCGTGGAACCAGTCTCTTGCAGAAATGCAAGGTAAGGGTACGTACGATAGACCCTTGTGATCCGGCTCTTTTCCGGACTCCGCGCATAGCGGGAGCTTAGTGCATATTAGTCGTTAGAGATGGCTTAGAATCCAAGGAAATTGGACTTGGTGGAGTCCTCTTAGCGTAACATAAGACATCTATGGACCAAGTGATACTTTTATTTTTTAGTTTGTTTCGAGAAAAATGACACATTTCTAATTTAAACTCTTCAGGATGATTTGTCAGATGCGACTTGATTTTTTTTATTTATCTATGGGCAGAATATTTAGAGTTTATATAATATTTTCATAACTAGAAGGTGAAGGAAGTAGGAATATTTTGACAAATGGAAATTTGAAGTTTCAAACTTCAAAACATACATGTACTTAGAATGCTAGTCATTAGGTAAGAGAAGTCTTGGATTGTAACACTAATATGAATTTATAGGGCACCCATTACGAGACGTACATATGTGGTTAAAAGAAATTAATCTAACCACAGATAATGAATGAACGAAGATGAAAGATTTTAGTTATACGATATCTTCAACTCCCTATTTAAGATTTTTTGCACACTTTTTCATAGAGACATTTGATGGCATAATTTCATTAGAGGTATTTGGCTAAGCTTATGAGTTGGTCAAACTAGCTTATAAGTATTTTTCTGCTTATTCACATATTTGGTAAAGTTAAAAATACTTATAATCCAAGTGTTTATAAGTCAAAAATAAGCTATCATAAGCTAGTTACCCCCAACTTATGAATTTTTAGCTTATAAACACTTTAAGTTTGACCAAGATGTTTACTATTCTATCCTTCAACTATTTTTTTAGAACAAAACTCTTACATCGATACTTGATCGCGTCCTACTCCGCAATGCTAATTAAGTAGCAAGAGAGGGTCGGAGCAACTTTTACCGGATTTTGGGTCGGGATTGATATCCACATAGAGTTAGAATTGGAATCGTGTATCTATCTAGTTTAGGATTGTGTATGTGTTCTTAATTTCACTTCTATTCATTTTTGGGGTTTTTGTTTACTTCTACTATTATCAAACTACAATTGTTGATTGTAACTAAATTATCTGAGTTATAATGCCTCGAGTTGTTTAAATAGGTTTAAAAGGCACTAGGGTAGTGACTTTCGCCTAGGTGATCAAGTTGACGGGTACTTAAGTCTAAGACACGTTTGACATATTTGGGGAATATGATATAACCGTTGCACTAATTTATCCACTATACACCTCTCAGTGTTTCAAGTGATTTTGCCCAATTGACTTTCTCAAGATCAACTGAGTATGCAAATTTGCACAAGCAACTAGGGTTCAAGTCGGGTATTAGTCTCTCGAGGTTTAACCGCTTAATTGGGGACTATCAATCTCTTGTGTACACCCCAATTCCTTGTTGGACCAATTTCGGAGACTTAGGCTCTCTTTCTCAAGAAAAGCTCAAGCCAACTCAACACAAACTAGTGTTTGCAACCACTAATTTAGAAATTAACCATGAAATTGCCCCAAATAACAAACATCCATAGTCAAATTAACCCTAAAATATAATACTCATCAATTATCCACACTAGGGTTGAGCCACAACCCTAGCTAATGGGTCTAGCTACTCATAATTGAAGAAGAAAAACAAGAAATAAATGAAGATAAACTCATATTAATTAATCACTAAGTTAAACACAAAGATCAATGATTAAAATTAGCTAAAAGTGCCCAAAATAGCTAAAAATCTCGAACCCATGAGTGCAGCTGCTCAGTTACAATATGTGATACCCTAAAAATGAAAAAAAAAGCTATTTATACTAGGCTGAAAAATCTGGACAAAAAAACCCCTGCGGGGTTACTATGGACCGCGTTCCGCACTAGGGCCTTGGCCTTGAAAAATAGCTCTCTCAATCTTGGCATCGTGGATCGCAGCAAATGGACTGCGGCCGCTGAAGCTTCTAGTGCGATCCACATAAAATGGACTACGGACCGCATTGGCTTGAAACTCTGAAAATGGCAACTCTCTGATTCTCCTAGTGCGGACTGCAGAGAACAAACTGCGGCCACGTTGACCTTAGTACGGACCGCACTTAATGGTAGTGCGTCTGCATTGCCTCTTGGCCTAAAAATCACTTCTCTAAATCTCCTAGTGCGGACCGCACAAAATGGTGTGCGGCCGCACTCGGCTTGTTTAGCCTGAGCTTGTCTTGTCTCTGGCACTTGTGCAAGTTTCACTCTTTTTGAGTTGTTATATGACATATTGTCCTTTTGTTGATCAAACCTGCAGTGAAGCACAACTTGTGAGCCTTTTGGGACTATTTTGTATGAATTTCTAATCAAATCATAAGCACGAAGGAGTGTAAAATGCATCAAAATACTTAGTTATCAACTCCCCCAAACTTAAGTTTTTGGTTGTCCTCAAGCAAACAAAACAAGACTCATTCCTTAAGGGAACATCTAAGAAATTTCCAGATGTCCTAAAGTAACCTCATCTGGCATCAATTGGGACTAACAATTGCCATCAATACAAATGAATCATTAACAACTTTTACTCCTTGAAACACCATGGATTAAGTGCGGCACAAGAGCATCAAGAATTGACTCAACACATCAAAGAACTCTTTTCTATTATTTTGAACATTGTGGAACTCAAACCCACACATCCTCAACTCTCCCCAAGCAATTCTCACCTTTAATATAGTGGCACTCAGAACGGGGATAATGGAAATTCACTCATCTCTCAAGAAAAAGTCACAAATTCGGCTCTAGGTACCATATGCTTGCCCCTTATGTGAGTATCCACTAAGGTAAGCTTCATTCAACTCAAGATCATATATGGCTTTTGTGGAGACATTGTGAAGACTTTTGGTTCATGGTAGGAAATGTTTTAGTCTAAGTAGGTTCCATATTCCCTTAAGCACTTCTTTTGATTCATTTGGCATCCATTCACTTGACTTTTTGAGTCATTTCACTTATTTCTAAGGGGTTAGATAGACACAATTTCACTCTTTCTTATGCATTTCAAACCTTTTCTCCTTTTTTAACTTTCCACACCTTTCATTCTTTACTTTTCTTTGAGTCCCCTTTTATTTTTTTTCACATTGAACTTTCTTTTTGTCTTTTTGCTTTACTTTCTTTTTCATTACCTTTCCTTTTCTTTATTTTTGTGCATTTTTACCACTTTGTTGCAATCCTCGTCTCTCCTCCCAAACTTATACTTTTTCCAGTGCTAATGGAAAGATCATGTTCCAAGAGAGGGTATCTTTTAAAATGGGTAAAGGCTTGTATCATAGTTTTTTGGAAGAAAAAGGTCTAAGCTTAAAGGGGTTGACTAGGGATTTTATCATTTGTAGGTTATGGAAGTTTTTAAGCTATCATTTGGACCAAGGAAAGCTTATAATCATGTCTCAAATCAAACTTCACTAAGGATTTCGCCTCAACAAATATTCAGGGCAAATTCTAGACCAATAGCTTGGGACATGAACTTGCAATATGATTACTCACCACACAAGCTATGGGATTGCTAAAGGTATAGATTCGGGAGCCCACAACGAACTTAGATAAGATTTAAGCTCACAATGGTCCGAAATGATTATCAGCCAACACAAGAGTCTCGAGGTCACGAATTTCAACATCTTAAACACAACAAATTGTTTTTAACCATAAGATCAAAGGCAAATGTGCTAGGCCCAAGTGAAGATTTTCTCTAGGTACCCTTAACTATTAACTACTAAAAAAGAAGAAAAAATGGACTCAAACCCTTACGAAGGTTGTCACGCCATCTATCATTGGGAAGAGCCACCCAGTTCATACAACACTCCATCTTTGAAAAGAACCGTGGCATTAAGAGAACCCAAGGCTTATTACAAATTTCAAAATAAGAAGCTACGGATCACAACTAAGAAGCTAAAAATGAAAAAAATTGTGGAAAGTAAAATGAATATATACAAGAGGGGATTTGTCGAATATACAATAGATGGGATGAATATCTACAATGTAACAAAACTTTATATACAGACCCAAAGTAAAGTAAAAGTGCTTGAAATGTAGCTAAAATGTTAAAAATATATACAAACAAAGATGAAAAATTAAGAAAGCATAAAAGTTGTTAAATATATACAATCATCCAAACTATAGGGACAACCACCTCAAATGAAAGCTGGCATTGTCCCCAATGCCAACTATTCTAAATAAAGGATAAAAAATATAGAGGGACAAGTGATATAAGAAAACTCCCTATGGCATGTCTGTCTACATAGGCTCATGTGTGGTCCCTAGATCCTCTCTATGCTCGGGAACCTCAGACTGGTCCCCTATGGCATGCTGCTATGATACTAGGACCTGGACCTGGACAGGCTCCTGAGGTAGTGCACCCTGTGGCTACTGGAGGATGTCTCTTATGAGTCTGCCAACTAGGTGACTGCATTGTCAGCTCTAGGAGTCATCCTCTTCCTCTTGAGAGGCCTCTATGACTACTCCGGCTGTAGATGAATAACTGGTGGTCCTGGAGAAATAAGTCTAAAGGCATGTGATCTACCTTCATTCTTTCAACATCTGCTCTCAGCTCCTTCACGGACTCCTTCGAGGCCCGTGTCTTTCTCAGCTTCTTATACTCTTTCGCAAGATCCTTGAGAGCCTTTCCATGTGAATCAACTACAGTACTGAGCACCTTCTGACTGTCGATGATTTTCTTCTAGTTGTCAAGTATCTCCTTGAGTTCATCCTCTATCGACTGTGGAACCTGAGGAGCTGGAGGAGCCGACTGAGCCTCTACAGTGGTAGTCAAAATGGACAAGTTGGATGAGGCAGTCTGCATCTAGTTGCTGATACTCAGAAATGCTTGGCTCAATCTGTAGGCAGCAACGGGATGGGCTTAGGAAGATGGAATCTCTGGGCCTGTCGAGGTGGATGGACCAGAAGGAATAGTTGTGGATGTGGATAAACCGAGAGGGAGTCTGTGGAGGTAGAGGTAGTCTCAGCAGGAGCAACTACTACAACTAGCTCTTCAGACTGGCCAATTGTAGTAGTAGCAGTACCTTTGAAGTTCTTGCTCTTGGGGTTGTCATCCCTTGCATGCTGTACTAGGAGAAAGGGGCCTTCGCTTTGACTTTGACATCAAAGGGCCTCATTTCCACCTTCAAATCCAGGAAGTACATCATGTGGAAACTGGGGATAGATAGTTTTTTTCATGCTCCGCACCCACAATTGAGATAATCCTTGACATCCATTCCTCACATTGAGTAGGTACCCCACCATAATCAATGCAACCAAAATAGCCCGGAAAAGAGGAACAGTGTTGTCATGGTCGTGGGGTCCAACCTACTACATACAAAGGTCTCCTACCCCCGTGCCTCAAAGTTTAAACACCGCCTTAGAATTTTGACTCCCACAGTCAACCAGTCAGGGGTGGTACATGGGATTTCCAGGTACTGTGCCAACCATGGGCGGACCTCCTCACCCATCTCCAACTTTGCCATGTACAGGGTCTCATCCTAATTATTGAAGCCAAGGTATTCTTTGATGTACTTTTCTTTCAAATAACACTTTTAGATTCTGAACCTTGGTCACTTTAGAGCCCTTTTTTATGTGGGAGACATTGCAATAAAATTCTTTGAACATGTGTTAGTTGGCATCCATACATTCTTCTAGAAAATGTTCCCAGCCCACTTTTGTCCTAAACTGCCTCAACACATTAGGAATGTGAGGTAACAGGTCTTTGTCAATAAAACTTATCTCCGGGATCAACCTTCTCACCGACAACCACTCCCGAAATTTATTATATGCCATATCGCTAACAAATCTATCTTACCGAACCTCTGGCTTTCTGGTTCTAGGAATGCCCGGAGGATCACCTCTTCTACTTCTTCCTCATCTCCTTCTACTGCTACTTTTTCATCTCCCTCTACTACATCCTCTCCGGATAATGAAGTTGTGGGAGAGGTGGAGTATTCCCCACTACCTGCCTCTGATCCCTCAGACAAATCAGAAATAACATTTGTTGGTGCTTGGGCAGTGGGTGATGGTGTAGCAATGTCTCTAAGCCTAGGTCTCTCTGACCAGTCTTCTATGTACTCTGGCACGGAGTCTGAAGAAATTTCCCGTGATGGCTCATACTCACTCGCCGAGGAATGGGAAGCAGCTCTATCAATAGCTTTTATCAGTTTTCTTGTCCTTTTAATGTTTTCCCAGACTTGGGAGAGTGAGTTTTATCATTTTCTTCTTCCCTCCCCGGGAGGATTCTCCTCTACCTAGTTGTTTACCACATTGTCTCACCATTGCGTGCAATCACAATCAATTGAATTATTAGTATAACCATCGTCAATTAAGCACGGAGTTTTAGAATCAGAACAAAAAATATTGCAGACATGTTGTAGATTAACCTAGGGCAGATAGGACAAAATCAACTGCGGACACTCTGAGATCACTGCAAACCGCACAAAATCAACTGCGGTCCAGGCATAGGTGGGGTTCAGACTACCCACTCTCTATATCTAGGCAGTGTGGACTGCACAAAATCAACTGTGGTCGTACTAGGGCCAGTACGGTATGCATAAAATATAGAGCGGCCACACTGCCCGCTGTTCAGCAAAAAAGAAGGTTATCAATACGGTCCGTACAAAATGATAGTGTGGACTGCACAGGGGCATTGCGGACCGCACAAAAATGACCGCAGACCGCACTGAATGCCCAGTTGTAGCACTAAATCAGGGTTCCATGTATTTTGATTTTGGGTTCAATTTTCTACCTAAGTAGCGTCCCTACATGATTACCCATTGATTTTAACTATCTATGTCTATTTTAACCTAAAATTAACAATTCTAACCTAATCAATTAAGGAAAATAGGGAAAGAAAAGAATGAAAGACAAGAAAAAAGAAAATTAAGATAATTGATCAATTAAAAAGCAAGTAATGGTACCAGATATGAGAGTTAATGAAGAAAAACTAGTCCAAGCAGTTGATTTCAAACAAAATAGATGATGAATAGTGATTTATAGGGTTCTTAGAGTGAAAGGTGCAAAAAGGGTAAAAGGAGGGCCCCAGGCCCTATTTATAGAAAAGGACATGGGGCCCAGTCTCACCATATAGTGTGGACCGCACAAAATGGAACGCGGTCCGCACTACACTATTTTGTTCGAGCTTGAGAAGGAAATGCTTTGCGGTCTGCATAAAATGGATAGCGGTCATAGATGTTCATCGCATACCACACAAAATGGACTGTGGCCGCAATGGAAAACATCAGAGTGATCACACTTCACCCTTTACCAGTGCGGTCCGCACAAAATGGTAGTGCGGCCGCACTGGCAACTTCAGAGACTTGTGCATTTTTCCACTATGTCCTGCCTTGTGTCAACTCAATCTTGTAACATCTCACAACCAGTTATCCCGAAAAAATCAATCCTCACTACAAAGAAAAACAAGAGGAAAAATGCACGGGTTGCCTCCCAAGAAGCGCCTGATTTAACATTGCGGCACGACACATGTTACCATACAATCATTTGAAATGAACAATAGCCACCACATGGCTATCATCAAAATTCCCCAAATAGTGCTTGACTATATGCCCATTCACTCTAAAAACTTCCCCATTTTTGTTCTTTAAGTCAAGAGCACCAAACGGGGTCACACACACTACTTCAAATGGCCTGCTCCACTTTGACTTTAGCTTTCCCGGGAACAACTTTAGTCGAGAATTGAATAAGAGCACTAAATCCCCCACCTTGAACTCTTTGCCCCGAGTATACTTGTCATGAAGGTATTTCATTTTATCCTTATACAGAGACAAACTAGAGTAGGTATGGAATCTAAATTCATCAAGCCCATACATGGCCTTATGCTCCAACTCCACTGGTAAATGACATGCTTTCCAAAATACCGACCGATACGGTGACATACCAATTGAAGTCTTGTAAGCGGCCCAGTAAGGCCATAGAGCATCATCTAACTTTTTAGACCAATCGTTCCTATTGGCATTGACGGTTTTGGACAAAATGCTCTTGGTCTCCCTATTGGACACTTCAACCTAGCCACTTGATTGAGGATGATAAAGCGTAGACACTTTGTGGTTGACACCATACTTGAAAAGCAAGGCATCAAAAACTCTATTACAAAAATGCGATCCTCCATCACTAATAATTGCCCGAGATGTACCAAACCTTGTGAAAATGCTCTTCTTCAGAAATGCCACCACACTCCTAGATTCATTGTTGGGAAAGGCCACGGCCTCAACCCATTTTGAGACATAATCAACCGCTACAAGAATGTAAGTGTTTCTGCACGAGCTTACAAAATGGCCCATAAAATCGATGTGCCATACATAAAAGATATCAACATCGATAATTATGTTTAGAGGCATCTCATCTTTCTTGGAAATACCGCCTGCTCGTTGACATTGAGAACTGATAATGGAAGTGAATTTTTTAGCACTAAATTTGAGACTCTGCTGTCTAATTTTTGTATTTTCCATAAAAGTACATATGTCTATACACCTCAACAAAATGGGTAGCAGAAAGAAAACATAATCATTTTGGAAGTAGCTAGGTCCCTTAGATTTCAAGGTGTTGTATCTTTGCGATTTTGGGGAGAATGTGTTACTACTGCAGTATATTTACTTGATAGACTTCTTTCTAAAGTTGTTAGATACAAATCACCATTTGAGATGTTAGATTTTCACCCTCCTTCATTATCTCATCTCAAAGTTTTTGGATGCTTATGTTATGCAAGTTGTCCCCAAGTGCATGATAAGTTCTTACCCAGAGCAGTACGTGTTGTATTTCTTGGATATTCTTTCACTTAGAAGGATTATTTGCTATATACTTTACTTCAAAAGCATTCATTGTCAACAGGAATGTTGCATTTTAGGAGAATATCTTTCCTTTTAAGCATGCCACAACTACTAGAAGTCCTATATTTCCCATCCTAGACTTGCTCTCTCCCACACGGAGCAATATTCCTTCCTTTTATTCTACATCACCAGCAACAGAGGTGTATATTGACTCTAGTTCAAGTCAAATTCCTACAGATCTCTCTCATAGAATCCCTCATTCCACAACAAGCTCAGAAAAATTTATGTCTATGATCCTTTCTATTGTTGATCATTTGCCTAATGTTATCCAAACTGCACCTGAACTTTATCAACAAGTTGTTGAGCCTTCTACTGAACAAAGAAGGTCCTCTAGACCAAGCAAGACACCTTTTTGGCTGCAATACTATGTCACTACATCCAAAGGCTCTAACTATGCTTGCCATATATCCTCCTATGTGGACTACTCTTTTATTGCTCCATCATAAAAACAGGTCTTTGCAGCTTATACAGCTCTCTCATAACCAACTTCCTTCAAAGAATCTACATCTGATCCTCAGCGGATAGCAGTAATAAAGTTAAAGATTGCAACCCTTGAAGACAACCACATTTGGAGTGTTGTTAACTTGCCACTAGGGAAGCCTCTTATTGGTTGGAGGTGGGTTTACAGAATAAAATAGAAAGCCTCTGGTGAAGTAGAAAGGTTCAAAGATAAGCTAGTGGCTAAAGGCTACAACCATAAGGAATGATTGGACTATGGAGAAACTCTCTCATGTGGCCAAAATTATCACTGTTAGATCTTTCTATTGCTTTAGATGCTTCAAGATAGTGGGTGATCTTTCAAAGGGATGTCCACAATGCCTTTCCAAATGGAGATCTCACTGAGGAGGTCCACATGGAATTTTCTGAGGGGTTTTCCAGACAGGGAGAGTCTAAGAAGAAAGTCTGCAAACTACATAAGTCTCTATGGAGTTAAGCAGGCGCCTAGACAGTGGAATATGAAGTTGACAGAAGCTCTACTAAACATGAGCTTTCATCAAACTCACTATGATTATTCTTTGATCACAAAGAAAGCTGGAGATGATATAGTTGTAATATTGGTCTATGTTGATGGTCTCCTCATTACTGGGAACAATCAACAATTATTATGTAATACTAGATCAGACCTTATGAAGAAATTCAAAATGAAGGATCTAGGAGAGCTCAAATTCATTTTAGGAACTGAGTTTGCAAGGTACTAAAAAAAGATTCTTATGTGCCAGAGAAAATATGTATTAGAGTTAATTTCTAAGTCTGGTTTGAGTGGTGCAAAGCCAGCTAGAACACCATTAGAACTGAATCAGAAGCTAACCTAAATAGAGTATTATAATCACTTCAAAAGTGCAATGTCCAGACATATGAGAATCTTGACAATCCTGGTGTTTATCAAAGACTCATTAGAATTGTTGTATCTTACTATGACATGACCTGATATAGCATTTATAGTTCAAGTTCTCAGCCAGAATATACATTGTCTTAAGAGGTCTTGCATGGAAGCAACATTGAGAGTTGTTAGGTACATAAAAGAAGCTCTTGGCTTGGGCCTTTTCTTGCCTGCACACCCTTCAAATCAACTAAGTGTCTTTTGTGATTCAGACTGGGGGGGGGGCATGTATACAAACTAGGAGGTCATGACTTACTGGGTACTTGGTAAAGTTTGAAAGTGCATTGATATCCTGGAAATCTAAGAAGCAGAGCACTGTGTCTAGGAGCTCTACCGAAGCTGAATTTAGAAGCATGGCGTCGTGTGCAACATTAGTTACCTGGCTAGTAGGACTATTCAGTGAACTTGGTGTTAAGATTGAGCTTCCTATAACTTTGGTGTGTGACAATAAAAATGCAATCCAAATTGCAGCAAATCCAATCTTCCATAAAAGGGCAAAACACATTGATATAATTTGTGAGGGAAAAACTAAGTCAAGGTCTGCTGAAGATTGAGTATGTCAACATTGAGAATCAACTAGCAGATATACTTACAAAAGGCTTGGGAAGAGCTCAACATGTGCATTTAGTGAACAAGTTGGGTTGAAGAATATGTATCAACCATCAGCTTGAGGGAAGTGTTAATCGGGATAGTTAAACTTAGTTTATTTATAAAGTATAATAATAAACTATAGTTAGTGAGTTAGTTAATAGTTAGTTAAGAAAGTTAGTTTTTAGTTTGTTATAAGTAGTAGTTATTTGTACGGTCAGCTTAAGCTTCTTTCTGAGAAATGAATACTACCTTTCAGCTAACAGTTTACTTTATAATTATGGTCATAAATCTACTACTATCGTTGAGAAATGTATTTGGTATTGTCTTTGTATTGGTAATGGAATTGTTGGGCAGTTAATAGTAAAATATTTTTTATTTATCTTTCTTAAAATAAATATTGGGCGACCCTAGTAGCAACTAAAGGTATATTTCATAAAAAGGGATAAAATTGTCATTAGAAGGTATAGTGCCACTGAAAGTATTTGCTGATATAAGTCGCCAGTACAAGAGGGGACTACCGAACTCCATTTTGTCATTTTGTTTCGTCGCGACCTCTACTTTTGGTAGCAATTTATGTCGCCACAAAATATTCATTTTGTAGCGACTTCCCAGGGTCGACTTATCGTCACAACTCACAACAAACATTTAGGACCAAAAGCACTTCCCAGTTACTTGTCATTTCACTACTAACTGAAATAATAACAACAACAACAACAACAACAACAACTACCCAGTATAGTCCCACAAGGTGAGGTCTGGGGGGGGTAATATGTAGACAAGCCTTACCCCTACCCAAAGGGTAGAGAGGCTGTTTCCAATCGACCTTCGGCTTAGAAAAGGGAAGGGAAAGCAACAACAAAAACCAAAAACAAAAGAGCATTAGTAATTCCGGCAGAAATCGCATAAATAGTTATCTAAACATAAGAATTATACATAAAATGACATGTAATAATATCAAACCGTAACTACCATAAATAACTACCATAAGGGGGACACAATCCAATGCACGAATCATCTATGAGTCGCCCTGACAAGCCTCACCCCACCCCGGGAAAGGAGTACAAAAAAATTCTAGGGGCCCCTATCATACAACCCTGATACTAGACCTCCAGACTTTTCTATCAAGGGCCATGTCCTCGGAAATATGCATCCTAGCCATGTCATGCCTAATCACCTCTCCCCTAGCTATGTCATGCCTCCCTCTGCCTCTCCTCACGCCGACCACCGCCAGTCGCTCACAACTTCTCACCGGGGCATCGGGACTTCTCCTCCGCACATGCCCGAACCACCTGAGCCTCGCTTCACGCATCTTCTCATCCACCGGGGCCACCCCCACCTTCTCTCGAATAACTTCATTCTTAATCTTATCTAACCCGGTGAGTCCACACATCCACCTGAGCATCCTCATCTCCGCAACCTTCATTCTCTGAACATGAGAGTTCTTCACCGGCCAGCACTCCGCCCCATACAACATGGCAGGTCTAACCACAGCTCTATAAAATTTTCCCTTGAGTTTCAGTGGCACTTTCTTGTCACACAGGACTCCTGATGCAAGCCTCCACTTCGACCATCCCGCTCCTATGCGATGAGTGACATCCCTGTCAATCTCTCCGTCCCCCTGAATCACCGACCCAAGATATCTGAAACAGTCCCTCTTAGCGATGGCCTGAGCTCCAATCATCACGTCCCTGCCTACTTCGCTCGGCTCGGCGCTAAACTTGCATTCCAAGTATTCAGTCTTAGATCTGCTTATTTTGAAACCCTTAGACTCGAGAGTCTGTCTCCATACTTCTAGCCTCTCATTCACACCGACCCTCGTCTCGTCTATGACTTTAATATAATTAGGTCATTCTTTATTTAAAAAACAAAGAAAAAGAATATTAGTACACCATATTTAACAAGGAAAGTGAAATTGTTATTCCATCTATTTAATATATTATCAAGTACTATAAATTTCGACAAGAACAGAGGAATATCTGGAAAAGAGAAAAGAAATCCTTTACTCTTAGATTAATAAATTGTTAATTAATTCAAAAAAGCTGAATCTGATGCTGAAGTCCAATTTTTCTTTTTATGTTTTCCACAAATAGTTTTACTTTATTTACTTTTAAACAAGAAAGCAAATGCATCTGCAGTGATATTTAGCTTTTCTTTTTGTTATTCCAAAGAAATAAACTTAAGCAACTTATTCACTGGTTAAATATTCCTAATTACCTTTTTGACATGAGGAGTAGTTATTTCATGGACGATCATTCAACTTTTAGTTTATTACATCACAATTATAAGACTAATTGTCGGAAGAAATAGCGAATCAAAAACAATTTATATATATTTCACATAAAATAAAAACCATAAAAAAAAATGTTCAATCCAGTCACGAAAATACAAGTTGCTAGGTTGCCACTTATTTTACATAATATCCACATGATATCAGAGTCAGATTCAGATTTGAAGGTGGCGAGGTTGCACAAACAGACTACTCAACCAGTGCCTCATTGGACTTCTGACTTTAAGAGTTTCGGGCAAAAAATATATATATATTCAAGGTTAACGAGGTCTGATGACCCTTCCTCTCAGTACATAGGTCTGCCTCTGCGTGACACCACCTAAAAAAAGAGAGGAAAAAGCTCATCTTCCGACCCTACTTCAGATGAGTAGAGAGATTCTTTATTTCTAGAATATAGAGATATAGTAATTGAGTTATTTTTCTGTTAATGACGACCATGATGTAATAAATTAGAAGTTAAATGGCATCATTTAGCATCACTTTTGAAAATCTTATTCCAATCGTTCCACATTATATATAAACAAAACACTAAATAGTTGGTACAGAGTGTAGCCAATTTCAATAATCATACATGCTCACCCACCAAAAAAAAATATACTAATAAACTAAAATGCTGAGCAACTTCAGTGCAAAAGCAGAATGCAGATCAGAAGCTTACAGAGCTGCATCAGGAGAGGAATCTCTCGAAGTTTTACGTGATTTTTGGAGAGAAGAAGGCATCGCATCGATTGATAATCGTGGCGAAACCATCCTTCACTTTCTTGCAATACACGGTAACGTTGCTGGTCTTGAAGTTCTTGATCCGTTAAACATTAAAGATTTGGAGATTAGGAATAACAGTGGAGATACACCGTTGCATGAAGCTGCAAGATTTGGTAAAAAGGATATGGTAGAGATGATTTTGAGCAAGGAGAAGGACTTAGTATTTTTGCGCAATAAATTAGGTGAGCTGGAGCGGAGGTGGAAGTCCCTTCTACCAAACTCAGTAGCTTTTATTTAAACAGTGTATTTTTGTTAAGAAATTCATTAAATACGTATATATATCAAAATTTAGAAGCTACTTATTACTACTTGACGAGGTCTGTAATTATAAAATTCAGAACTCATAAAGTTGAAATTTTGGCTCCAATTATGTAGGTGAGACACCACTTTACGTAGCGGCTGCAAGTGGGGAGAAAGAGATTTTTACTTTTCTGGCAAATTACGATTTTACTAAGCTCACCATGACGAGAAATGATGGTAAAACTGTTCTACATGCAGCAGTAGACCATGATTTTTATGGTAAGTTTTATATTGATAAAGGTATTGTTTCTTACATTCATTTATTTATATTTTTAAATATGTGAATCGTGATTCGACCGTCCAAAATTTACTTCAATCAAAATAAGTTAGATCAAGATATGTCAAATGACGGGTCATAATCCAAATTACCTAACCTCCCATCTTTTTTGTTTTGCTCTTTGAATAAAAAAAATCTTATTTTATTTACGGAAAAGGTCCAAATATGCCCGTGAACTATGCAAAATAGGACAAATATGCCCGTCGTTTATAGTTCGGCCCAAATATGCCCATTCCGTCAAATAGTTGGGCATATATGCCCTTATTTGACGGAAACTTGATTTTGTTTTTTTTTTAATTTATTGATACCAAATTAACCAAACCCAACTTAAAAATAACCCACCCGACCCATGTCCTATTTCGACGGGCATTTTTGTCCTATTTCGCATAGTTCACGGGCATATTTGTGCTATTTCGCATAATTTACGGGCATATTTGTACTATTTTCATTACTTCACGGGCATATTTGTCCTCTCAGTTAGCTTGCAGCAGTTGTTTTATTTTGAAGTTGTGAATATTAGTTTTGAAGATCACATAGATTGCTATAAACTAGTAGCTACGTTGTTTTGTTTTGAAGTTAATCAAATAACAGAAGGTTATTTACAAGAGCAAAAAACATAAATAGGCAAAATTTTAGGAAAATTTTCACAGATGTAGCAGCATTATGTATTTTACACACAAGGCAATTAAATAATTATATTTCTAGTAAGAATCCTTTAAATCATGTACCTTAAATCGTGCATCCAAAGAGTTTCAGTTACACCAATTCTCCTAAATTAAGATGCTTAATACCCTTAGCATCAGACAGTTGCATTATTCGTAACTGTCATAATGCTTTGTATTACATATAGTATATAATTAGATGAGAAGCAAATAATGGGAAGCAAACAACCAAAATATCTAGTTTATTTCTTCATCAATCAATTCTCTTCCTAATTTCTGCATGAATATGACTTTCACCAAACGTAATTTTTGGTATATTACATATTCAATTAGGAATATTTAATAATATAAAAGGTATAATAATGAAATAATTTTATTATATATTTATGGAATAATTATGGTATATTGTATATTTAATTATATAAATGGTATAAGGTACATACATACATAGAAATAATCTCGAGATATATATAGAATAATATTGGTATAAATATTATATATTCAGAAGGTCGTTAGAATATTGATATAAAAATTTTGGAATGTATTATATGTTATAATTTAGTTTGTAGTATATTTATCGTGTAAATATTACTATATGTTTGGAGTATGTTATATAGCTGTATGAACTTTATTATGTATAATATTGTAGTACAACATATATAAATGACATAATATACATGTATAAGTATAAACATATAAATATATATACGTAAAATATATCCAACATAGACCATCAAACTCAATAGAATAATGGAACACATGAAACACCATAAAATGCATTCAATGTTGGATATTGCCAGATCCGGGAAGTGTGTCAAATATTTTTTAAAATGGTAAAGAATGTCCCATAATTTGTGCATTTTGCCTGATCATTAATTATTTGCTTAATCTTTACAATATGCTATTATTGGAAAAAATTATTCATTTATGTAATAAATAAAGAATATTATTATTTTCTTAAATATTTTTTATAAAGTGCTCAGCCACGTAGATTCCTCTATTAATTCGCAAACTGTTTGTGGGTGAGATCATAAGCAACATGAACCTTGAGGCCTTAGGCCCATTGACACCCAACTATGCAAAATAGGACAAATATGCCTGTGAACTATGCGAAATAGCAAATATGCCCGTGAAGTAATGAAAATAGCACAAATATGCCCGTGAACTATGCGAAATAGCACAAATATGCCCGTGAACTATGCGAAATAGGACAAAAATGCCCGTCGAAATAGGACATGGGTCGGGTCGGGTGGGTTATTTTTAAGTTGGGTTTGGTTAATTTGGTATCAATAAATTAAAAAAAGAAAACAAAATTAAGTTTCCGTCAAATAAGGGCATATATGTCCAACTATTTGACGGAATGGGCATATTTGGGCCGAACTATAAACGACGGGCATATTTGTCCTATTTTGCATAGTTCACGGGCATATTTGGACCTTTTCCGTTTTATTTATTAGCTCATGTTTTTCCAAACTTTTATAATTTTTCTGTTTTAATTTATATGAATCTATTTGACTGGGATACATCCTCTTATAGAAATGCAAGGTAAGGCTGCGTACAATAGACTATTGTAGTCCGGCCCTTTCCCGAACCCCGCACATAGTGGGAGCTAAGTGTACCGGACTACCTTTGTTTATTTGACTGGATAACCGTTGAAACTCTGCAATCTTATAGGTGTAATAACATTTGTTTGGAAATATGACTTTAGAAACTTGTTATCTTACACCTGCCGTCATAATATTTGTGTGGCTATAGAAATTTATCGACGTAATTATTTTGTTTCATGTCAAGCAGATCTAGCAATACATATTGTAAATCTATATCCAGACATTGTAAGCATACGTGATGATGAGGGTATGACTGCTTTAAATATTTTGGCTACAAAGAAATTATCATTCAGGAGTGGATCTGCTTACTTGTTCGAAGAAATAGGCAAAACACCTTCAGTTCCTGTTCAGATGGTCGAAATCATCATCTATTTTTGTAAGCTCAATTTGTTTATTCATCCTTAGTTTAGTTTACTTTGACCTCTTTTATATTTTGGGGTTATTCATACTGTTGTTGTCGCCAATCATCTCGTATTTACTCTTGATTTAAGAACGTGAAATCATTCTAAAATCGTCTCTACTTTTGACTAACCATAGCTTAAAATTGCTCCTCGTTATACTTTAGGAAAGTGTATGAATGATCCCAAAGTATAACAGAGTAAATTTAAAGTGATTCATATAGTAGAAGTGTAATTTGACTATTTTCCTTTGAAGCTATGATCTGTTTTTATTAGAACGACAACCTGGTGCATTAAGCTCCCGCTATGCGCTGAGTCAGGGGAAGGGCCGGGCCACATGGGTCTATCGTATGCAGTCTTACCCTGCATTTCTGCTAGAGGCTGTTTCCATGAGTTGCTTGAACCCGTGACCTCCTATTCTCATGACAACAACATTGCCAGCTACACCAAAGCTCTCCTTCGATCCGATTTTATTTGAACGACTTTCTTTATTATTTGATGGAGCAGGTATTCCGGTGTTGTTTGAAGAATCAAAAATTAGTGATAACTCGAGCAATACACGAGTCAAAACGAAAGTTGTCCCCATAGAAAGGTCTTCATTCGCCAACTTTTTGTTAGGTATGCTCTCTATTTTTGTTTCTCGGACTCTTCAAAAATTCAAAAATTCAGTCAGGTGCATATTAGATCCTCCAAAAATAATGCTTTTTTGAGGATCCGACATGGACTACAATAACATATTTGTTCGAGCAACATATCTCTCCATATTCATCCATCTTATGATAATTCTTGCATTTTAAGTATGTATCTTCTTTGTAGGTAATTCCTGGTTACAAGCCATTGATGAAGCAAAGCAAAAGCATATTCTTGCATTAATATTAACAAAAATGTTGCTGGAAAAGTTTGATTGGAGCTATACACACAGTGTGCAAAATCCGCTAATACAAGCATCAAAGCTTAAAATTAATGAGTTAGTTGTGGAAATTCTGCAAATATACCCTGAAGCTGTCGAGACATTGGATGAAGAAGGGAGGAATATATTGCATGTAGCAGTGCAGCATAAAAATAGATTTTTGTTTGATTATTTGGTCAAAACTGTGGCTCACAAAGATAGAATCCTAGCAGATATTGATCAAAAAGGGAATACTATTCTGCATTATGCAACTACTGTTGGGTCGCCATTCCGTACTTCATCTGCAGAACATGAGGAAGAGATTTGGTGTATCCTGTCTGTGTTCATGATGATGTGGGGTGTGCTTTGGTTTAAGGTACGCTACCTTTCTCCTTTTTTGTTGACCTCTCTAGTTTGCTTGTGTGAGCTTGCTCACATTGCTGGTCCCAGATGTAGATTGACAGCCAGCGTAAAATTAGTCAATTGAGTGTGCAATCGTGCAGTCTACCTTACAATGCCCCTAATGGAAATATGCTTTGTGTCATGGGGGTGGTAAATCGCACGCTCAAACCACCCTATTAGGGAGCGACTTCACTTTCCATACAATGCATGTTGTTGTAAGCAAACTCTATATAGGAGAAGCACTAGTCCAACTACTGTTGAAAAACTTGGATGATTATGGAGAATAAAAGATTTAGCTTGAGGCGTGTCAGGATTCAACAAGCTCTTCTAGTATAACTAGGAACAGAAACAACAAAGCTTAAACAAAATAAAACCCAGCAATGAAATCAGTTTAGAAGAAGTTTTACTTTCTATTTCATACACTTTTTTCTCTACCTTCCAAAGTGAATGTAGAATCTATTACATAGTCCAAAAATGGACATAATTTAGTAAGCAACGGCAGAAAACCAATCAATTAAGATTAAAAGCTATTAATATTAAATAAACGTTATTTTGACTTTCAGGTTAGTAACGTCCAAATCTCATAATAGTCATATAAAGGCTATTCAAAAGGTGGTTTCAAAATAAAAGCCATTAAGGTCAATCAAATAGTTACTTTTAATTTATAATCTGTTACAAAAAAGATATTCAAAATAATTATTATGAGAAAGACTTATTAATAAAATATTAAGAAAATGAATCTAGATATAATTTTAGAATATTTTTTTTTGAGATATCAAAGTATTTTTCTATCAATTCCCCACATATCTTAAAAATAAAATAATAATACTACTACTACTACTAGTAGTACTACTACTACTACTACTACTACTACTACTACTACTACTACTACTACTACTAATAATAATAATAATAATAATAATAATAATAATAATAATAATAATAATAATAATAATAATAATAATAATAATAATAATAATAATAATAATTTGTTTTTTATCACAAATGAGCATAATGCATCGAATCTGGTATCTCTTGGACTATGAACCAGACCTAGATAAAATAAGATTAAACTTACAGAACAAATGGTGAAGTTCTGAACTTCTATGAACCAAGAATTCTTTTGTAAGTTTAGTGTCTTATCTATCACATTATACTCGCACACACTTTATTGTTTGTCGCGGTTTTGCGCTAATAGGCCATACGCGCGCCTGGTTTTCATGAGTGCTCTAGAAATTTTGCCACAAATTTCATAGAAGCTGCCCCACTCCACACTCATATAGGTCCGTCCATCAAGTGTATTTTGCAGTGCAATACACCACCTACAAAAGGCTATGGATTATTGAATTAAGAGTTTAATAACTCAACCTCACATTCATTGCACTCTTGCACTATATACACAACATAGACATATTTTAATAGTGCATATTTGATCAACTAATGACTTGTTATTACCCATATGAACCTACTTCATGGGATCTCCAATCACATAGGTTGGGTTACCATCATTGTTGATACATCTCAACCCCTCGATGTTTCACTTATAAGTCAAAGGATCGGCCAAATTCTTTTTTGACTACATATAATATATAAAAAAAAATTTCATATCTAAGCAATTGCTTTATCACATAACGTCTCGAGAGAATATATATACACTTCCCATTGAGAGATTTATTTTCTTACAATGGTTATTGCGCCTGCAATCACATTTCATCGACAAAGTTATTGTCTGTTTAGCTCACCAAGAGGTTGCTTATTCAACCCCACTTCAAGGCAGTTTTAATACAACACCCACCAATGGTGATCGCATAACAACTAGCTAGTTTTTTCTCATCTGAATCAGAGATTCAATATCATCACTGTATCCTTCTAATATAGTGGAAGATTCACATACAAAATACTAACTCGTAGTATTTCTCAAATAAGGCATAAAATCGTCTCAAATGAAGCAAAACTTGACTTCTGTACCGGTGCCTTTTGAAACATCTTTCAACACATGTAAATTTATTTTCTTTATGTATCTTCCATAGTCAAACACCAAAATAAAAAATTTTGATACAGAAGCAACTTTAACTTCTCCAGAAATATCTCAAATCAGTAGCAGACTAGTCACAATTCAATAAATTTCTTCACCCAAATGACTAAGAGATCTGAAGCAACACAACTTTTCAAGGCATGAAATACAACATATGTTTTATCTTTCAATACAAATTTTTGCCACAAAAAACCTCAATTTCGTAAGGCTTTATTATAACATTAATAAATAAATTTTATCATCTTTTTCTCTCTTAGGATCATGCTATATAACTCAAGATATCACGGTCCCCCACATTTTCAAAAATTTCAGGTTAAAGAGATAACCTTTTCACCACTAATAAATATTTCTGCTTTATAAATAACAAGCTAATAATATAGTTTCACCACAAAATATTTTATCTCCAAATTAAAAACTATGCATGACCAGAAATAATAACTACAAGGCAAGAGGTCACTAACCTTTAAATAGTATATAAATGTAAATACCATTTATTCTCAAGATCTCAAACAACATAACAAATTGCCCTTTTGACATGTTAGGAAATTCCACAATTACTGAAATATCATATTGCCTCTTAAATATGTTAAAAGAGAATATTTAAAATACTCTAGATCAGAAGAACTACAAAATTAGTGCACCATCTTTCACTATGCAAAATATACGTACAAAATTAAAAATACAAATTCACATCAGCAAATAATGTACAACTATAAACACATCTAAAATTGAAACGACACTATATGTTTCATCTTGAGGACAAAGATATATGCCAATTATATTCTCACGAAAAAAAAAAGCATGAAAGAATAAATGTTGAGGAGCTATTAGTTCAATTATGCATACTTGTCACTTAGATATAATATTACGCAATATCAAGCAAAAGACATTAGCGTATGTATTTAAATTAGAATTCCATAAGTAGCATTCTCCACAAGAACAAAGTAGAAATATCCTTAAGATTGTTGGAAAATTTGGATGATTATGGAGAATAAAAGATTTAGCTTGAGGCGTGTCAAGGACATTGTCCTTAAGGATATTTCGCTCACACCGAGATAAATAATATTAGGCGTATCCCCCATGATTCAACAAGCTCTTCTAGTATAACTAGGAGTAGAAACAACAAAGCTTAAACAAAATAAAACCTAGCAATAAAATCAATTTAGAAGATGAGTTTTACTTTCTATTTCATACACTTTTTTCTCTACCTTCCAAAGTGAATGTAGAATCTATTATATAGTCCAAAAGTGGACATAAGTTAGTAAGCAACGGCAGGAAACCAATCAATTAAGATTAAAAGCTATTAATATTAAATAAACGTTATTTTGACTTTCTGGATAATAATGTCCAAATCTCATAATATATAGTCATATAAAGGCTATTCAAGAGGTGGTTTCAGAATGAAAGCCATTAAGGCCAATCAAGTAGTCACTTTTAATTTATAATTTGTTAAAAAAGATATTCAAAATAATTACTTTGATAAAGACTTATTAATAAAATATTAAGAAAATGAATGTAGATATAATTTTAGAATATTTCTTTTTGAGATATCAAAGTATTTTTCTATCAACTGCCTCCAAAATCAACCACACAAGCTCTCAAGTATAACCGAATGGGACATTGCTAGAAATTAAAGGACTACCAGACATGCACACACATAGATATATGTATATAAAGGGCAGCGCGCACGGTCTGGGGAAGGACCGGGCCACAAGGGTCTGTTGTACATAACCTTACCCTGCATTTTTGCAAGAAGTTGTTTCTAGGGCTTAAACCCTAACCTTCCGGTCACATAACAGCAACTTTACCAGTTATGCTTTTGGCTCAAACTAAAGATGATTTGCTAAGTTTATGTATAGACACCCTAATGAAATCTTTAATTAAATGATGAGATAAATCAGAAATAAAGAAACCAACTATAGACAGGGTTATGGTCTCCAAACTAGACATATATATGATTCTCTTAAATCTGTATGTCTTGGTTTGGGAGATAATTAACCGTAAGACTGAAGAATTTCATCAGCGCCCATTATCAACTTATGTGTGCTACTGCGTCTAGTTAATTTTCTTGATGACACGTATTAAAAAGATGATGATCTTTACCTGCATTAGTACAACAACAACAACAACTACTACCCAGTATAATCCCACAATGTAGGGTCTGGGGAGGGTAATACGTACACAGGCCTTACCCCTACCCGAAAGGGCAGAGAGGCTGTTTCCAAATCGACCCTCGCTCAGGAAAAGGGGAATTTTACCTGCATTAGTATTTTGGTAATTTTTCTAACTCATGATCATTCTTGCAGCGCGTAAAATCCCACGTACATCCACGTCTATGGGACGTTAAAAACTCCAACGGTGTAACAGCACAAGAGTTATTCGAGGAAAACCATTTACACATACGAAAAGAAGCAGAAGATGCAATAAGAAATCTAGCAAATTCTGCACTAGTACTTGCTACTCTTCTTTGCACTGTCAATTTCGCCGCGATTTTCACACTTCCAGGAGGTTTTGATCAGAATACTGGCCTACCAATCTTCCTCAACAGACTGAAATTTGAATTAAAGATGATGATATTTTACTTATGTGCAGCTATTTTAAGTTCAGCAGTCACCATTGGTACTCTATTATCATTTATTCTTTGCAAATTCGACACCGATGATTTTTACATATCTTTACCTACAAGGGTGGTAATTGCTATGGTTTCAGTGTTTTATGCAACAACATTTTCAGTTCTGGCCTGTGTTCAAACACTTAACCTTGATAACATATTTTGGAACAAAGATGTCTGGTGGTTAATTATAGCTATGGTAACTGTTGGTTTTATTATGACACTTATTTATATAGATTTAGCATTTCCCATCTTTGATTATTTGTATTATTTGGTTTCTTATTCATTTACATCCCCTAAGAGAAGGCATATGTAAGTTTAAGGTTTTAACCAAATTATATGACTCTGTTGTAAGCTTTTCATTATTTGAATTAATGAGTTAAGGAAGTTAAATTTTTACTATCACATGTCTTGTTTCTTTGCTTTTTCTTTGTAATAAATAAAGTTTTTGTCGCTGAATAGGATCGGAAACAGCTTCTCTATCTTTATAAGGTAGGGGTAAGGTTTGCGTATACACTACCCTCCTCAAACCCCTTATCGGAATATAATGCGCTTTGTAGTAGTTGTTGTTGTTGTTTATGCTCGATGATCAAAGATAGTATAATTTAATTATCGTCTCTACGAGAATTGAATTTAAATAATATTCGAGTAGTTTCTGGCTTAAATGCTATTCAGGATGATCAACTCTGATTTGGAATAATTAATGACTAACACTAACAAAATAAATTGAAGGCAAAGAAAAATTAATCACAGATAACTGGAGAGCAGACTAAGGGGTTATTATCAATACACAGAAAAAGAGTTTTGAGAGTTCAACACGTTATTAGCCTACACTTCTGGTTCAGATTCTTCTCTCGGTTAAACTAAAACCTTTCAAATAAGCTAATATGAAGAGTAGTGAAACCTGCAAGAAATTTGTTGGTAGGAATGGCATAAGAAAAACTTTCCCGGATATTTCTCAATCTTAATTTAAATGGTAACTGAAAAAGCTTGTTTGATTACTTCAAAGAATCACCAACATAAACTAAGCCATACGCTACATATATTCAATAAGATGTTCAACTTTATATTAAAATCACAACTAATATTAAAGCTCCTTCAACGAATTCAAGCAATTAGCTATTAGTTAAATCCATAAATAATAATCAAGTCGACAAATCATGTCAAACCCTAAATTAAATTTCCGATCCATAGATACAGATAAAGTCATCTCAGCTAAAGTTGAAGGATAAGAAAACAAGTAATCCAACGTTACAATCCAAACTCGCGTATTAAATGGTGGAAAGGATGATGAATTTTTGTATCTTGAAGCCTCTAATACTTTCCCAATCGCTCCTAGGTCAAAAATTCTTTAAAAATCATATTTTTGGTAAATTTATACCATGTAGGAACGGGCTAGGACGAAATTACTCTTTCCAAGCTGAATAAGGAAAATTGGACAACAGAAACACATAGGCGGTGCCGTGCATGTGGGTATTTTCAGAGAGCCAAATTCTATCAGGCAGGCCACAAATGCAATGCCACGTCGCGTCGCGCGGCACCCCCTGTAGTGCAATTTTCTTCGCTCCGGAACTTTTTTACTTTTTAACATCGAGACTTGGTCTTTGAACCCTGAACGCGGTCCCGGTTTGATTTCTTGGGATTCTACTCAGACTTCAAACCTAAACGAGGTCCTAATTGCTTCCTAATACGGAATCACACCCATAAAGCATAACACACGTAATAAGTAAAATCATCATTAATTAAAGTGCAAAATATAGCTAAACCACAAATTCCTAACCTACATCATTTAGCTACATAATTTGTCCGTCGCTAATTTTTATTTCTTTTAGTAGAAAAAGAGAGAGCTTGGAAGAGTACATAGACATCCAAAAAGAGAGAGCTTGAAATTATTTAGAATTTTCATTCCTTGGATATGAAGTATTATAAGGATCAACATTAATAAAGGAATATCAGGAAATGAGAGAAGCAACACTTTATTCCCTAACTAAATAAAGTGTAAACAAGTGTTGCTTTTTCACAATTTCCACAAATAAAGGCAAGTGGGGTGTAAGTAAGCTTTTCTTTTTGTTCCTCCAATTAGTAACCAAACTTTAGTAACTTTTGCTAAAGAAGATATATAGTGTAATCTATTTCTACAGCAGCCTATGCATATATTCGTCCTAGAGTAATTAATGTCCCTCATGTATCTTCTTGTTGGTGAAAGATATAGTCATAATATGTAGTGAAGACAGGAATTTCGTCAACGGTATTCATGATTAATATGCATATACAAAAAATAATTTTTGATGTATATACGTAATATTAGTTTCTATATACACAATATAATATTTCGACAAAGGGTGTTCAGCTGACCATCCTTCAATATATGTGGCTATACCACTGGTTATAATTATGTATCACCACTCTTTAAAACTACATTTGTTTTTGGCTAATTAATTTGTAAAATGTCTTTTCTTTAATATTAAAGTAATGCTTTGGAAGAAGCTATTTTTTTTAGCTTCTAGAAACAATCCTCAAAGCTTGGTGGAACTATATATTGAATTCTCTAAATAACTCACTTTTTTAATTAAAAATAAAATAAATACAATTTCGGCATCCCTGTGTATAGATCATATGTTCGAGACGTCAGACGTGGAAGCAACCATTACTGCTCGTATTAGAATAGGCTATCTACATCACACCCTTTTGGGTGCGATCATTATGTGAACACGATGCTTTGTGCACCGCGCTGCCCTTTATTACACTTTCGGCTTCTCAGAAACTTGGCCAAACAGGCTTATTATTGAAGCAATCAACAGGGACATGATATTTGCATCACTTTTGAATGGCTTATCTCAGACTTCCCACAATATTTAGGGATGGATTTACTTGGGGTGCAATCCATTCTCATTATTTATTTTCTCAAGGGGAAGATACATACACACACACACATAATTTATACATAGAAGTATAAGAAATCAGGACTATATAACTGGTTTAATTAGAGCTGCATTCCAATCTCATTCACCATACACATATACTCATAAAATACAGAATTAGCAATTATGCAGAGCGACTTCAATGCCAAAGCAAGACGCAGATCAGCAGCGTACAAAGCTGCATCATCAGGAAGGGAATCTCTCAATGTTTTACTCGATTTTTGGAGAGAAGAAGGCGTCGCACAGATTGATAATCGTGGTGACACCATCCTTCACTTTCTTGCTGTTAATGGTAACATAGCTGGTTTCGGAATTCTTGATCCTTTGAGCATTAAAGATCTGGAAATTGCAAACAAGTGTGGAGATACACCGTTGCATGAAGCTGCTAGATTTGGTAATGTTGAAATGTGTGACATCTCATCTAAAAATTAAACTGTTTGAGGGAACACGTTTTTATTTACTTAGTTATGCCTTGAACACACCCGTCATGTGAGAACTTGATTCTTTTTTCATGGGTCAAACACGGTTAGAGAGAGCATACTTTTATTTGCTTAATTATGTTTTCGACAGGTAAAAAGAATATGGTGGAAATGATTTTGAGAAAGGAGAAGGACTTAGTTTTTTTGCGCAACAAGTTGGGAGAGGCACCACTTTATGTGGCGGCTGCTAGTGGGGAGAAAGAAATTTTTGCTCTTCTGGCAAATTTCGACTTCAATAAGCTCACCATGAAAAGGAATGATGGAAAAAATGTACTTCATGCAGCAGTAGCCCATGATTGTTATGGTAAGGTTTACATTGATGAACAAATTATTTCTGTTGGTTTGTCTTCCGGTGTTCAGTAGCCGTTTTAGGGTTCCGACTAATTTGGATTTGTGCTGCATAAGGTGCATTAAAGGGATAAGTGCTTCCACATTGATGGAGGGAATGAACGATATTGTCTTGGGCAATTCTTACCTCATAACTTTTGGGATCAAGTCTGGTCTAAGATTCGTCTTTTAACATAATACATGTTCTTGGTTTACCCAATATTGAGCCCTGGAGAATGTTATACACAAACTAATTTTGTAGTTCTTGACATGTGGAAGCGAAAGGGTGTGTGTTAAGTGTCCGACATTGTTTGAGAGAATGCGCTGTTAGCTGCACAAACTAATTGTTTTGCTGTTTAATGTCTGGCAGCTCTAGCAATTGATTTAGTGGATCTATATCCTGAACTTGTTAACGAACGCGATAATGAGGGAATGACTGCTTTGGATCTGTTGGCTACAAAAAAATTGTCATTCAGGAGTGGATCCAACTACTTGTTTGCAGAAATAGGGAAGACACCTACTGTTCCAGTTCAGATGATTGAAACCATAATCTATAACTGTAAGCTCAACTTGTAACTGAACTATTAAGCATTATAACAGTGAAGTTTAAAATAGCTGAACTTTACTCATTATAACAGTGATTCTACATTTATGTGGTAGCAGGTATTCCCCCGCGATATATAGAATCAAAGCTTGGTGGTAACCAGACACAAACTGGCACTACAATCGTCCGTGTTGAGAGGTTTTCGTTCACCGAGTCTCTATTAGGTATCGTCCACACTTTTGAACCTTTTAGGTTCAATTGGCCGAAATGAACTTCTATATTGTATTAATTCTTTTAAAAGAAGGGGAGCCTTGGCGTAACTGGTAAAGTTGCTGTCATGTGATAGGAGGTCGCAATTTCTGTAAAATCAACCTCTTGCAGAAATATAGGGTAAGGTTGCGTACTCTTGTGGTCTGGTCCTTCCCTGGACCCCGTGCATATCAGGAGATTTGTGTACCGGGCTGCCCTTTTTTAAATTAATTCTTTTGAATAATATTGCATTAATTCTTGCATTATTGTATCTTGGTTTCTCTAGGTAATTCCTGGTTACAAGAAATCGATGAAGCAAAGCAAAAGCATATTCTTGCACTAATATTAGCAAAAATGTTAGTGAAAAATTATGATTGGAGCTACAGCACACAGAGTGTGCCAAATCCACTAATACAAGCATCAAAACTTAAAGTCGACGAGTTAGTCGTTGAAATTCTGCAAATGCATCCTGAAGCTGTGGAAAACTTGGATGAAAAAGGGAGGAACATAATGCATATAGCAGCAGAGCATAAAGACAGATTTCTATTTGATTACTTGCTCAAAACAGTGGCTACCAAAAACAGAATGCTGGCAGATATTGATCAACAAGGAAATACCATTTTGCATTATGCAGCAAATGTTGGGACACCATTTTTTACATCAATCACAGATCTTACTAAAAGTAATGTTGGTACACCACTTTCTACATCAACCACAGATCATACTAAACGTAATGTTGGTACACCATTTTTTACATCAACCACAGATCATACTAGAAGTATTTGCTGTGTTATGGCTGTGCTAATGATGATGTGGGGCATGCTTTGGTTTAACGTACGATTCTTTCCTCAATTCTTGTTATTAACTATGATGTTCGTGCCAGCGTGCATGCACCTTGACTAATTCCACGTGTTATAATTGTTCTTGCAGTATATAAAATACAACCTACATCCACGCCTTAGGAATGTTAAAAACTCCGAAGGTTTAAAAGCAGAAGAGATATTCGAGAAAAACCATTTACGTGTACGAAAAGAAGCAGAGACTTCAGTTAGAGAACTATCAAATTCTATGCTTGTACTCTCTACTCTCCTCTGTACCATCAACTTCGCCGCGATCTTCACTGTCCCTGGAGGTTTTGAAGAGAATACTGGCCTACCTATTCTCCTGGACAAAGTGCAGCAAGATCTGTGGATGCTGATGTTTTACTTAGGTGCAGCTCTGTTTAGTTCAGTATTCACAATGGGTACACTTTTATCATTTCTTCTTTGCAAATTCTATAGCAATGATTTTTACATTTCTTTGCCTACAAAGATCATAATTGCTATTATTTCAGTGTTTTATGCCACAGCATTTACAATCCTAGCTTGCCTTCAAGCCCTTAACCTTGAGAACATATTCTTGAACAAAGATGTCTGGTGGCTTATTATAGCTGTTGTTGCTGTTGGCTTCATTATGACACTAATTTATATAGATTTAGCATTTCCAGTCTTTGATTATATGTACTATTTGGTTTCTTATTCATTCTTTGTATCTTATAAGAAATGACATATCACATATGTAAGTTGATTAAGGTTTCAGCCATAATCTATGTACTGCTTTGTCAGCTAAGTATTACTCTTGTTGCATATACTGTTACAGTTGTTGCCCCTTCCCTTTAACTTTTCCTGAGCCAAGGATCTACCGGAAATAATCTTCCTACCTTTTCAAAAGTGGGGGTAAGGTCTCCTACTCTCCCTAGACCCCGCTTGTGAGATTATACTGAAATTTTAGTTGTTGTTCGCATATACTATTACAATCGACAAAGTTTTGTGACTTTATTGTTATAATGAAGCATAAATGTGTCATATGGATTTCTCTTTTAAGTATTTCCCATGAACTGAATAGATTTATACCTTAATCTAGGAAGTCCTAATTTTTTAGAGAAAATCCAGAAAGAATTAAAAAGGCGAAAATATATCAAAAAATAAATCCATTCATTTCACTAATTGCTTCTATACAACATCTATAATATTTTCCTCCCCTTTTTGCCATTTCTTGGATAAACAATATGCTCTATCATCAAGATATTGGAAAATAAGAGTACCCCAGAATATGTACACAAAAGAAACTATGATTCATTTAAGAAATCTAGTAGTGCAAACTTCACATGCAAACCTATCTTACCACCCTCTGTAACAAGCTTAGCAGCGGTTACCAACCAATGTCCAGGGGTGTCATATGGCCCTCGTGCAACCTCAGCCGTATCTACATACTTGAGCAGCTTTGTTGATCGGACTGGTACTGGGGGTCCCTCTGGATATACGCCCGAATTAAGAGCAGCAGGATGCTGCTTTGGTGCAGCATCACCCTTTGTTCGCTGAGTGAACGTAAAAGTTGTGCTGAGATTTGTCAAGAAACTTGACCTATGAGTACCTTCTGGTGTAGCTGCCCACTCTGTCTTTCGTATTGTGCAGTTGGGAAGATGGGAGAAAAGTAGACGCAGGTGAAGCACCGTCTTAGGCCACTTCCCTTTGCTGATAAGCTGTGCGCCAGTTACCACAAATACGCCACTAGTCTCGCTTTGCATCCAGCTTGGATCATGCTTAACTACAGATGAGCACACATTGGAATATCTTGGCCATCTGACCGGTTCTAAGAATTGGTCATTAGATTCATAATCATCGGAACCTCGCCACTGACATGGTTTGCATAAGGTTGGGTTAGCAGATTTTGATGTCATAATGTTTGGTAAACTAGAAAGATGCTGTACATGTATAGCTAATTGGTTGAATTTTTTCCCTTCCAAATACAAACGCAAACCAATGACCGGCTTTTCACCACTTGTAACCTACAAATTTGAAGAACATATCGGTCATCAGGTGCCATCATGTACATTAATCTTCAGAAGAGCGACATCTATCAGTTAAAAAAGATGAGTAGGGAGGTATATGGTTATAATTTAAAGAAGGTTGCTCTAAAAGATTTTTGGATGGTTAAAAACTTTTCCATGTTCGAGTTTCTACTATCCAACCAATGCATTAGAAGCCACGGACAGACCAATATTTCGTTTAAAAAGCACATATAGTTACAACTATTCTTATCTATATTATATTAAAGGCACGAAGGCCCTTAGCGAAATGTCGTTCGCCTTTTTTACCCTTTAAAACATATATTTCCCATAGGACAATATAGTAATTTAAATATTTTTTAAATATTTAAAACTATAAAAAAAAAATCCTAAACGTTACTCTTATTATATTATATTAAGTATCTATATTATATTAAAAACACGAAGGCCCTTAGCGAAATGTCGTTCGCCTTTTGTACCCTTTAAAAATAGAGTTCACACTAGATAAAATAGTCATTTAATTATTTTTCTAATATTTAGGACCAAAAGTTTTGTTAAAATTTGAATATTAAATCTTTCCTTATTTAAGATAGGTACCTGGATTATAAGACTCTAAAATCAATTAGATTTTGTACCTTAAATAAATATTTGTAGACGTTCTTTTGACTATTTGATGATATTACAGTTGAACAATATTAGTACAAGTAGTTTCTTTATGGAAAGTGACATAACAATGGTACTCCCATTTTATTCATCATGATAAAAGAATTATTTAACATCAATGGATAATTATTATTATTTTGAAAAACAATTTGACTTCACTTAAATTTTTAATAAATTATATTAACTTATTCTTATTATTTATATTTAAGATAGGTACCTAAATTATAAGGCTTTAAAATCAATTAGATTTTGTACCTTAAATAAATATTTGTAGACGTTCTTTTGACTATTTGATGATATTACAATAGAACAATATTAGTACAAGTAGTTTCTTTATGGAAAGTGACATAACAATGGTACTCCGATTTTATTCATGATGATAAAAGAATTATTTAACATCAATGGATATTTATTATTATTATTATTTTGAGAAGCAATTTGACTTCACTTAGATTTTTAATAAATTATATTAACTTATTCTTATTATTTATATTTATACTATATTAAAAGCATGAAGGCCTTTAACGAAATGTCATTTGCCTTATTTATCCTTTGTAAATACACTTTATAATGGATAAAATTGTAAATACAAAAAAATGAATTTAAAAAAAAAATTGAGAATAAGAGAAGAAGTAGGAAAGTCATACTTTTAGGTAAAGTTTTCGTAGTAGGAGCTCCATTATTTAATATCACTACTCAATATGCTATTAAAGAGGTCAAATTTTTGGTAGTTAAAACGGAAAAAAAGAATATTTGAAGTTAATTTGCTAACATTTAGGTTGTTCTCTGAGTTTTGTGATAATAAACATCTTTTAAGACTTTTTGTAGTGCTAAAAGTTCTTGCGATTTTTTACGTAGTAATCAAGCTACCAATTCAAGTTTATAATTATATTAAATGATATTCTTGTAGTTTTTTACAAGTACTATATTTATATTATAAATTTATTTTGTATATTACAACAACAACAACAACAACAACAACTACCCAGTATGTTCCCACAAAGTGAGGTCTGGGGAGGGTAATACGTACACAGGCCTTACCCCTACCCGAAAGGGTAGAGAGGCTGTTTCCGGCCGACCCTCGGCTCAGGGAAAGAGTTATTTTGTATATTACATGAGAAATATTCATATTTAACATGTCTATTTTCTATAAACGTATAATTTTCTAACGAAGAAAGAATTGCATAAAATTAAAAATATGAGACTTTGATATAAACGACTAATCAAATTTTATATAAAAAGATATAACACATCACTATTAATAGTGTGCATGGCTAAACTACCGAGAAAATAAAATTGGCCAAATTCTCGGATATGCTAGGAAAAGGACGTCGTTAAAATTTATAATTTTAGAATATTAATTCGATTAATTGCTACGGACTTAAAATATGTTTGTAATTTCGTAAGCACCTATAATGATTTTTCCAGTTGTATATAAGACCTAATAGCATTGCTAATCTTCGACATTTGTCTATCAAGATAGAGCTTATTTGGCCAAATTCTCAAGTTTATTTCTTTTTTTTAATTGTTTTATAATTTATATATTATATTTTTATTGATTAAAGAAATAGAATAATTTACATTTGCTTGTGATAAAAAAGAAAAATATCTATTATCAGTTAAATGATCCTATATGTGTTTTTCAGAATGAATTTAAGAATCTTTACTTTTTAAAGAAGATTTTAGAAAAAAAGATTTAAATTTTTAAAAATTTATGTGTTCTCGATAAAAGTAAAAAATAATCATGACAACTTCTGATATGCATAAATGTTAAGTTAAAAATATTGACTAAGATCATTTAGAACTTCTATATTATTATTGTTTCTCATTTATTGAATTGTTGAATAAAATCAACTATCATCATTTTCAGGAACCCATATTTTTTTCTTACACTTTTTTTAATAACTCAAATGTAATTAGTTAATATAGTATTTATATAATTTTTAGAAAATATGTATTCACTAAGAAGGGATACACGCGCAACGAGCGTTGTATTATATTAAAAGCACGAAAGCCCTTAGCGAAATGTCGTTCGCCTCTTTATCCTTTAAAAAATTATTTTCATGCTAGATAAAATTATAATTTTAACTATATTTCTAATATTTAGGGTTTTGAAAATATTTCATCTTAAGTCTTTCCTTATTTGAAATATATGTATTTTTCCTAATATTACGCATGGTATGACTATAAGCATGAACAGTCAAAATCAAATATCTCCTTTTCTTTTAGAAAAAACTTAACTAAAAGCGGTTAGCAGTTTGCAATTTGCTTCGTTGTCTTAACTTTAGCAGGAAAAATCGATGTTTAATTAATTTAGTATTAAAAACTACACTAATAGATAATTAGAACAAATTACTAGCAAATATTTAAGAATACAAGAGAGGAAAAAAAGTGATTGACAACAGTCAATAACACTAATCTACAAACATAAGGATCTAAAAATATAAATATCACGTTAATTTTTTATCCTTTGAAAATATAATTTATATTTGAATAAAACCATAATTACATTTGAATATCTAAAACTATGCATGAGCTAACATGAAGAATTTGAATTAATAAAAATAAAATATTTCTTTAATATTCAAAACAAATAATTATGTTTTTGGTATTCAACTTAATTATTTTTCAAATTCATCATTTAATTAAATTAGTTGAAGCTGATAAAACTCTGAGAAAACGTAAATTTATTTCCATAAGAAGAGCATTAGCACCGGAAGAATCAGAAAGTAGAGCAAAATTGGTTAGGTATAGTATTGGGAATCAAATCGTTGAAATACAAATTTTAAACAATAAAAATGAAATAATAGACAAAATATATGTTTTCAATTATTATTATTATTATTGTTATTATTATTATTATTATTATTATTATTATTATTATTCAAACAAATGACAACTCCTTTTATATTTTATATTAAGTTTTGTTTAGAATATTAAGTCAATATTAGTCATATTTTTACTTTATACTGTCATTTATTGATTTCTTTGCGATGAGGTACAACACAAACATCTTGTTTTCGAGAAACACCAAAAGATTCAATTCTTCAATTTGTTTTATTTAACTTTTGTTCATAGACACATTTTTACCAATTTGTTATTTTTATTATTTCATAAAAATAACAATAATTTTATAAGATATTCTCACAGTCCTTATCAATCACAGTAAGTTTTCTTAGCAATTTTTTTTATAAATCACAGTAAGTCCTCTGAGTCTAAATGAGATCTACATTTGTAATCTACAGGACGTTTCACTTTTTTCTTAATTTTTATTTACAAATCGATATAATATATAATACTCCCTCCGTTTCAATTTATGTGAACCTATTTCCTTTTTAGTCCGTGCCAAAAAGAATGACCTCTTTCCTTATTTGGAAACAATCTACCTTTATGCAATGATTTATAGCCACACAAATAAAGGTGCTTCATTTTACACCACAAGATCAAAAGTCTTCTCTCTTTTCTTAAACTCCGTGCCCAGTCAAATGGGTTCACATAAATTGAAACGGAGGGAGTAATATTTATGTATTTTTAAGTAATACCTATTGATCTTGATACACGTGCTTTGCACGTACCCTAAGACTAGTTCTTGTAAAAAAGCAGGGGCCTTATTGCTAAGAAAGCAACACGAATATGTACCTGGGTAGGGCTCACACAAATCTTTGGGCCGAATAAACAGAACTGCAATGCAGGGCAAGATGCCACTCTTCTTTGATGCCTAAGAGGCAGCTCACAGAATAATGGTGCCCACTGTGTAGGAACTTGAAACTCAAGGAAACACTGTAAATCCTCTAAAGCTGGCTTATCTGAGATGAAACAAAATACAGATAACACTATCATCATCAGTCATGAGCATAAAATGAAAAGGAAAATATGACAGATGAGATAAATAAGTTGATGGGCTGAAATATGCTAAATACAATAGTAGAATTTATCAAGAAACAAGTTCCTCAAAATGTGTCAAACATTCTTCTGTTTGTATAATTATTTTTTGTCTAGTTAAGTTAATATGCTGAAAAGTTAAAGGGGATGTCAATGAGAGACTAATTGCAACACAAAAGAAATAGCCTCAGAATAACTGCACAGGGCAAATTTCAATTGAAATTGTTGCCATGTCACTAGACAGCCTTGTTATAGCCACAGTACAATACTGCAGTAGGTAAGCATCATACAGAAATACTACTAGTTCACAAAAAGAAGGATCAGCCACAAAAAGAAAATGATAAAAGCTACTCTTAAAGACATGATAGTCAAAACGTATTCAGCTCTTTGTGAACTTCGAAAAGAAAATATATACAGTGGAAATCTCTACATTAACATTCAAAAGAAGAATTAGGTCAAATGGAGTCCTGAAATCTTCACAATTATCTAATTTGGACTTGCATGGACCAAATATGAGATCGTTGTAGGTTAAATCCTATTTCTTCTGATCAGGTGAGGAGGATGCCCAAAAAAAAAAAAAGATTAAGAAACCTTAGGCGTTATTCCTTGTACTTCCAATTTTGGACATTCAAGAACCAGTAGACTCATTTTTATCCAAGCAATAGTTAAATAAGAACAAGTTGACATCACCAATAACTACACTATATGTACTACTTCGAAACAGCACCCATGTAAAACTTCGAGTTGCACCTAGTTCATACGTGTTAACTATGAATCAGAAAACAAAATGAGACCTCCATTGTCTTTTTGAACAACAAGATCAAATAAATTTGTCAGTAACAACAACAACAACAACAACAACAACCCAGTATAATCCCACTTAGTGGGGTCTGGGGAGGGTAGTGTGTACGCAGACCTTACCCCTACCCTAAGGTAGAGAGGCTGTTTCCAAATAGACCCCGGCATCCTTCCCTCCAAGAACTACCCACCTTGCTCTTGGGGAGACTCGAACTCACAACCTCTCGGTTGGAAGTGGGGGTTGCTTACTAGCACCATGATCGCAAATCTAAAAAATATAATCTACCCGGACTCACTTATGATCATGTTAGCTCAATTTTATACCACAATAAGGATATGCTTGATATTAACCTCTCTTATTAGGAAGACAAAAGTCTCACCTAAGCTAAGGTACTTGATTGCTCAGGGTCAAATTAGAACCAATCAACTATTAAACTTCAGAAAGCTATACAAATCCTTAAACCCCAACTAAAACAATATCTGCAAGAATGATACACCCTCTTTTGATTTGCACCGAGTGTCCGAGTCTCTAAGAGCCCCGACTAATCCAAGGGGTGCACAGGCCCTCGGCAAGGAGTTTCCCGCAAGTGCACCACGGTTAATTCAGGTTTTAACCAGCCCGATAGCCCTTAGAAATTGTTTGCACATTATCTGACCATAGATCATTAAAGAATGGGAAATATGGTTATTATCTATGAAAGACTTCGAAATTACTTACATCGTAGATATAAATTTATTGCATGGCTGAGATAGCCACTCCCAGGAATTCCCGTTAAGAGCGAAGTAATGGGTACAAGTCTGAAGAGTATGCCATCAGGGTAAGCAGCAACGGATTGAAGCCACTTCGAGTGGCTCTGTGCAAACACATCACCGCCTCTTTTTGACCAAATTATAGTGAGGCCCTGTTCCAGATTATCTGGTTAATACCTTATCATGACAAGCACTTTTTTTCATTTCAGAAAACAGAAGTTCGCAGAGTGGCTTACATCCTTGCTTGACGTCTCTGTTATGCTGGTAAATTGCATGGTGTGCGACTGCAACATGCGATTGAATACCTCCGGGACCTATATAGTTGAAATAGAAAATACATCTAAAACAATTGCCCCAACTTATGCGCATAAAATTTCGATGATACCTAAAGACAAATTAAGTGCCTACTTTAGTAAGTGTGAAATACCTTCTTTTTACTCTCTCTTGACTTCATCTCAGGCAGAGGACTTGTTCCGTCGGAAAAGAGATAATCTCCAAGATCATCCAAATATCCTTTTAGTTCAGCAGGAGGGACTCCTGATGATGGTTTCTGCTTAACACAAAGTAAGTCCTGGCCTCCAACACCCATCCCCACAATGATATGTGTCCCATAAGTCCGGATAAATCTGCTAAGAACTGTCAAATTAGAAACATGCAACAAGACTACCAAATAAAACATTAATGCATTTCTAAACGCTATCATGCAGATACTTAAGTACTAGTACAACTCAAACCCAAGCAAGTTGGCAGCGGCTATCCTTAAATGCATTAGTACTTGAAGAAAAAGGAAAGGGGATCCTTAACATATCAGTTAACACACATATGACGATATTTTAAAAGTTGTGCTTCACCAGTTAGAACTCACAAACAGCTACTCATCCAATTAAGGTAAAAGCGCACTGAGTGAAATGGAGAAGCTACCTGGACAAGGATGCCGGATCCCAATGCGGTGGAACAGCTTTCTTTACTTGGTCTTGGAGTACTAACGGGGATGCCGTCAGGTGCAAATAGTATAAGGAGACAAAATAACCATCAAAAGCAAGGTATTTAGCATCTGCTGAATCATTCAACCAGGCTCCACTTAAATCAAACATGGCATTTAGATAACCTGATGGAACCTTTCCATGTACTGACGATTTTTGATTAAGCAATTCTGACATCTGCAATAAAGATGTAAGGAAGATTTAGAGCTAAGGAGACAGCCAATAACATAACAAAAAACACTTAAGGATCATTCAGATTATTCTTCTCTTATTTGGTTTAAAATGCAGCAAGACAACTATGGCTTTTATCAGGTTTTGTTCTAACTTCTCTAAAGTTTTACTTCCCTTCTTCTAGGTTTATATTAGTATTTTATGGATATTTACGTGATATTCTAGAATTCAAGAAGCTTGATTATCTGTTTTTGTTTAAATGTTGCTACACAAAATTTAAAACAATGGAGGAGAAAGTTAGGCTTCACAAGCATGCTTAACCTTAAACAATAACATCATAACTTCCTGCATCTTAAATCTTATGTAAACCTACCATATTTCTTTCGAGCAATTTCAAATGGTCAAACATATTCTTTTTCTTTTGTTTTATCCTTTCCTGAGCAAGATAACTAATAATTGCATGAGAGTGTGCGTCCTTACTGCATAAGAAACCCTCAAATCTATATGAAAAATTCAAATCCGGTGTAATGGCCATGGTGCATGCAAGCTGGGTAGGACTCAAATCCATAAAAGGAAAACATTTCTCCCAAGATTTTCCTCTCCACTACATTCAATTAAATCTACAAAGGTAATTCACTACATTCAATTACAACTACAAAGTTAATTCACATAGGAACTGCATTAATCTGGATCATACAATTAAACAAATGATTTTAAGCTATATTCACTAACAGCATAATGAATGTTTTAGACTATCAATATAATTTAACTCAGTTTAGCTTAACTTGTTACAGCATGTAAATTATGAATGTTAGTATCAAATAAAGTTACCTGCAATTACCTTACAAGCAACCTGATTGTTTCAGTTCACATAACTAAAACTCTCTAAAACAAAATTCAAAAAAAACACATAGGTACAACAATTGAAACCACTTAAATAATCATTAATAGGAAGGGTAAAAAGGCAAACCTGATTAAATTCAAGAACATCGGATTTAAACCGAATATGGTCTCCTTTATCACATCTTATATTTTCAGAAACATCAGGAATGGTAACGCCACCAGGAACAACAACGTTGCGCCTATTCCTCTCATCCAAAATTACCAACCTACCCCCGTTTGAGCATTTTTTTACGAACTTCAACCTGAAATCGCTCGCAAAATCGAATCCACAACCCAAAGCTTCAGTAGCCTTAACCTCAATCGGCTTCCTCTCGAACTCTACCTCCATCAGCTCAAAACGACGTAGTTTTGACCTGAAATTGAGGTTTTAGTTGAAAGTAGCTGAAATGATGGAAATTAAGGTTGATATTGGGGGTGGGGGTAGGAGTAGTAGGGGTATGGGGGGAGTTGGTTAGAAGTAGATGACGGGAGAGGGAAACGGAAAGACAAAAGGTTTGACTTTTGACCAGACGTTTCGTCTGCTGTTTGTTGACTCCATTATTAGAAAAAGAAACCTACCTTCAAAAGAAATTAATGAAAATTGGAATTAATGTCTTGTAAGGAGAAGGTGAAGGGTAATATGGGAATTTAACTTTAGGATTAATTTTTTAATAATCATATGATAATAGGAATTCACTTGCTCAATTGGAGCCTTGGTGCAACTAGTACCGGGAGGTCATGAGTTCCGTGAAAACAAACTCTTATAAAAATGCAAGATAAGTTTTTTCCCGAATTCCGCACATAATAAAAGTTTAATGCACTTGACTGTCATTTTTACTTGCTCGACTAATTTAAATTGTGTATGTAGGAATTGTCTTGTGGGTAAGTGAACGGTGAAAGGTGAAAGGTGAAGGGTATTATCGAAATTTCTAGGTATATTCAGACTAAGGTGCCCGACTAATTTAAATTTATGCAATATACTATTCGTTTGCGGAAAAAAGTTTTATAAGATTTTTTTTTTTTCAAGACTTAAACTTGAGAACTTTAATTAAGGGAATACTACGGTGAAACTTTGAAATTGAAATAAATTATTGAAGAGTCAAAAGCTATTTAACATGAAGACTACTATAAATTGAAAAGTTCTTCTTTTAAAAAACTTTGAAGTTCAACAAAAATAATGAAACATTAGTAGAGCGTGAAATAGGTTACTCTTGCTAAATGCAGAAAGAACAATTTAAGTGGGCGTTTGGACTTTGGACGTAATATTTATAAAATTTCAAAAAAAAAGTTAATTTTTTTCAAGTGAAAATGATATTTAAAATTTAGAGTTGTGTTTGGACATGAATATAATTTTGGCTTAATTTTAAATTTTGTAAGTGATCTGAGTAAATTTTAAAACAATAGGTTTAGGATTTTTTTTTTCAAATTTCGAGATATTCCATAATTCGTCTTTAACTGAAAATTAAAAATTTTATGGTCAAACACTGATTTCGAAATGAAATAGAAAATTTTTCGCAAAGAGTAAAAAACATCTTATGTCCAAACGGGCTATTTATGATCAAGTACTTAGGAACATTGATTCTCATTCTTATTGTAATGAAACTTACAGAGTTAAAAACGAAAATATAAAAATTATTGTAAATCATATTGTTTTTTCTATTATATAGAAAAGAGAAGAGGAGGTTGACCAAGGGCATAATAGTCATTTTAAATATATTAGTGCATTGTTTGTTTGTATACTAGACTCAAAAGTTTTGTTGTGGGTTCTTAATAACTCTGAAAAAACCAAAACTAACGTGTCCATAACCTATTAAATTCTTTATGTGGACCCCACTTTCCATTCAACATTTACTATCTTTATTAAATTCATTACTTGATTGTTATTATTATTTTTTTCAACAAGTACTTTGAACTAGAATAATTATTTTTTTGATAATTTATAATTCAAATGTTCGCCCGATTAAAAATACTAAGGTCACATACATTTATATATGACAATTCTATTATTTTCTTAAAAATATCATTTTATTTATTACATATTTCAGTAAAGAAGACTTCATTAAAAAATTAATGATAGTATATGTAGATTGACATTCAAATGTTATTATATCATTATCAATTGATATCATTTTATACAAATTTCAATTGGAATACTTCATAAAATTCGGAATTTTTTTTATTTAAGAATAAAATATAGTTTCAAGTTCCCTTTTTGATTATAGAATATCAAAAATTATAATAATTATCCCCTCTCTAAAAATATGAGTTGAGAATATCTGAAGTAAAAATGAAGACAACTAATTTGTGAAATTATTATCTTTTAAAATTATTATATATTAAGAAGTATGAGAAGTATCGTCATACAATATTATACTTTTCCCTCTATGATCGAAGTTAGTTGAGTACATACTCTATTCAATTAGAATTCAATATTATAAAAATTTTAAAATAGATAAATATACAATTAATATTTTTAAAATAGTCTCAACAAATACTATTATTGTGATGATGATTGCATTAATACCCTAAATAGTATCTCAATCATATCGAATGAAACTAGAAAAATAATATTATGTCATTCCAATAGAACAAATCACAAAGTTTCTTGTTAAAATTCTTAATAATTAAAATCACGATTATTATTTAAAAGAACCAAAAAATACCTTTTCATCAACTATTTTGGGAATAATATTAATATTTAACTTATGATTAGTAAAAAAGAAAAAGATAATGCATTAACACACTGAAAATACTAAAAGAATAAAATTATATATTATTCAATTTAAAAAATCAAAAAAATATATGACGAATTATTTCTCAACTAACTATTTAATTACTATTTAATAATAATTAACTTAAGGCTTAGTGATGTAAAAAAATGTATTAAAATAAAAGAGGCCCTATGTAGAAATAATTAAAATTCTACTTGAATTATTATCTAATCACTGTATAATAAAGCATTAAACTCGACAAGTGTTTCAAAGTGATTGGTATAGTAATACGATTTCATAAAAATTAAAATGCACATAATGCAAAAGATAAATAACAATACATGTAATCGTGGTTCTATACGTTATTATAAAAAAAAACCTATTCCATTTCTTCTTTCCCTAAAGACGTATAAAATGTGTAATTGATAATAGACCAAGAAATATTAAAAAGATGAAAAAAAAAAGAAAATAAAAGAAACAATAATTGGGCCCGTGCTTCGCACAAGCGCATCATATAGTCTTATAAAATAAAGACTATGTGATATGAATTATATTGTTAAAATGAATTTTATTCTTAAACAAGAAAGAAAAAATAGTTTAATACTAAAATATTGCCATAACGCAGTGGATAGTCCTATTTAATTTTGTAATTATATAAATCTTAGACGTGCAAGTGAGTATCAAATCAGAATTTTGACTTTCAAAATTAACTGATAATGAAAGTATTAGGTTTTATCTCTGACGTGGATCTAAGAATTTTAAACGAAATAAATCTTTATTTGTATCAAAATAGTTATTCGTGTTTAAGACTTTACAATATTTCCTTAATTCAGAAAGGTGACAAATTACAATATTTTTGTTTTGGAAATCTGATATTCAATCTTTTTAAGTTGTAATTTTCGAAAATAGTATTAGTCTAATTCCTTTCTAAATCCTCGGAAAATTAATGAAAACAGAACTATTTATGACCTTTATTAGATATCTCATATGCAAGCTTAAAACATATGAAGAATTTTGTTTTTTGTTCGTGATGAATCTTTGAGTAAGGAATGTTCTGCTGTTTTTTTCTCCTCTGATTCATATAAGTTTTCTTTTTTGGAGTTTAATTATTTGGTAGTATTTAAATTTATTGACCCACTAATTCAAATATACAGCAAAGGGCCCGATGAAAGTCTGAATTTTATTTATCTTACCACATTCCTTGATTATAAAAATTGACTCAAATCATACTAATTTATTATATTTAAATGATAAAACAAGAAGAGAAAGCGTATTAATTAATTATATTTAGTAATAACTAACTAACTAACTTATATAAGTATATTATTTTTTCAGATTTTAAGAGTAAATTAATTATTTTTTCTTACATTGTCCTTAGAGTAAATAGTATTGAAATATATTAAGGGTGTTTATGTGAGATAGTAAAAATTAATTCAATTTTATTTATTATTAATTAATATTAAAATATAATTTTTTAATCTGTGTGTTAAAATATAAAAAGAAAAATCGAATAGAGTAGAATGAGAAGAATGAGAAGTGGGGTTAGAATACCTAAAACCGCGTGGCCCAGCAGGTGGCTGGCAAAGTGTGACTGTTCGTTGGTGAGTCAGCGATCTCCTCATTACTTTTGGATTATTTGTTTTTATTTATTCCTTTGCAAATCTCACCTGATTTTTGCTTTCACTTTAAATATATTATTAACTTTAATTGACAGATTAAGTCCTCCATCTTAAAAAAGATGCACATATTGAGTACATTATCTTGTCTAGTTCAACCACGAATCAATGAAGATCATATCTTAATATTTTAATTTTCTTTGATAACATGTTGGTTAGACTATTCTAAGTTGGAGGTATGTGACTAAAATATAAGTAAAGACTTAGAATAAGAGCCAAATCACAAGCATGAAGTTTGCTGCGATTTTTTTATATTTACCCCTTAGAGATTACACCTATGTAGATAAAATAAGGTAGTGAGTTTCGTCATGATTCCCAACTTGGGATAATACAAAGATAATAAGAGTTCAACAGATCGATTACTAGTCATCTCCTAGTTTAATTTTTTTTTTGTTTCGAATAATTCAAACTTAATGGAAGATTTTTTTTTCTTTTTAATTTTTATTATACTTATTAAGGGCGAGGAGAAAGATAGGAAAAACTAGGGATGAAGATTACAAGTTCGAACGAATATATACATGTACTTGTAGAAACTACTAATAGATCGATGTCAGTATCCATGTGTTACATGAGACAAGATGAGCAACAGTGACCACACCACATCGTGAGCTATATCTAAGGCTTAACTATCAAATCATATGATCTATTCCCATCAACAGTAAGGAATATGGTGAGATACATAATTTTTTTACTTTTAATTAGAGTCTCGAGTTCAGGTTTATAAAAATAGAAAGCCCTATGGTAGGAAGCATTTCTCTCTTTAATTAGGTCACTGACTTCTGTAATATATCGAACATTAAACAAACAAAAAAAGACTCATTCCATCTGAACCCGCCTGTTTTTCATTGTTTGTTTCAACTGTCGTTTCAAATGAAAAGAGAAAAGGAAAAACAAAAAGAAATAACAAAATGAATCCCGTAAAAACATTGTGAAAGTAGTAAAGTTACCACACTTCAAAGGAGAAAAACTTAGAAGATTCTTCCCAATCTGGCAAAGTGTCCCTCGTCAATACAAAACTAATCGAATAATCTTCACAAAATATCATCCATCATAAGCCTATTTAAATAAGAAAAATGACCATTTAGCATTAAATAACATATAATTAGTCAATGAGAAAGAGTTGTATATTGATATGAATGAATTAATATGGATTAGATTTAATTAATATGGATTCTATCCATACAGTTGGTTGTGATTTTACGAGATTGTTTCGCCATAAAAATATTTGACCGTTAGAAGAACAAAAAATAATTTCGTCACTCTTTTTCTAAATTTTCTGTTATTATTTCAATAAGTTAGTGGAACTACAAGTATTTGTGATTTTGTGGCAACTAAAATTGCTACAAAGATCAGAAGGTCACCATTGAAATTACATCGGTTATGTCGCCTCTTGAACTAACGATTTATGGCAACATATACTTGTAGTGGCGACAATATGGATCGCCGTCAATGCTATTCTTGGAAAAATATAATATAAAATATATTTTACAATTAGTTGCCCGTTGTTATACAAGTAATCCATTACTAATACAAAGACAATACCATCATACAATCTCTCAACAAAAGTAGTAGATTATGACCATAATTATAAAGTAAGCACTTCATAAATATCGTATACACATGAAAAACATAGAAATCGTTAAATATTTCCAAACTTTTACTTGTCAACAATTTGTTGAAGACTGAAGGTGCAAAATGCAAAGCTAAGGACTAAACTGTAGTTTAGCAAACTTATAACATAAATTAGGGAAGGTAGTTACTAACTACCATGTGTTAGTTATGAGAATATATGGTCAACTCTATCTATATGAATGATCAACTCATTGTAAATACATCTCAATGAAATGAATTTAATACACTTTGATAATTCCTCTCTCAAGATCATATGTTTCTCTCTTCTCTCTCGACTTCATCTCTGCCTCTAATTCATTTCTTCTTATTTCTATTCTTCTGTAATTCTTGTTGAGCTTCTTAGATCATATAGTATATCATAAATCAGTTCATGGTATCAGAGCACCTAGCTTAGATCTTGAAGATCAAATCAATTCCGCACAAACTTCTAAAAAAACTTCATTCAGTTAAAAAAAACAAGGATGAGTATCAATGGAGATCAAGAAGGTATCACAAATATTGTTGCATCTGGTGGAGGAAACGGTCAAACTTCTCTAGGAATCGACTACAGCCATCCCCTATTTCTGCATCTATCAGATGTGAGTGGTATTCAGATTATCACATTCCAATTTACAGGTATCAAAAACTACTTTATTTGATTTCAATCAATGAAGTTTTTTCTGTTAGGAAGAAACAAACTAGGACTTGTTGATGGTTCACGTAAAAAACAAATTCTAACGCTATGGGGAACCACTGGAAAAGGGTTATTGCTATTGTTCTTTCATGGATAATAAGTTCAATAAAAAAGTCTTCTATGAGGTATTATGTATTCTACTGGCACAAAACTGTTTAGAAAGAATTACATGAAAGATTTAACAAAATTTATGGTTCAAGGAACTTTAATGTTCATTGTGAGCACGTGATTTTTGCCCTACGTGAGATTTACTCCCAGAAATTCAAAATAAAATAGTTTTGTGTTGTGTGTGATTTTTGTGGATTTTGTGTTATTTTTATTTATCTGTGCGTGTGTATTTGTTTAAAATTAATAGAAAATACAAAAATATATATCGCGTGCGCGCATTTCGGAGTTCAATTGTGCGTTTAGGAATTAACTAAACCGTGTTTAAAGAAAAGAAAATTACAAAAATACGTATTCATTGCCTTTGTGTCATTTAACGTACAATTGTGTGATTTGGTATTTAATTATGTATGTTAGTAAAAATTAATTGTGTTACAAGTTAATCTTATTATATATATATATATATATATATATATATATATATATATATATATATATATATATATATATATATATATATATATATATATATATATATATATATATATAGGAGTCTAGTTGTAGGAAATGAAGAGATAGGGAAAAACCCAATTTCAACACAACAAGGCCCAAACAAAAAAGGCCCCAAATCGTCCTTACCCGGTCCAGCCCCGCCCCATCGCCCGAACCGCCCCACCATCTTTCTATTCTGAACCGTTGGATTCACATGATCCAACGGCTGAGATTAAACACCCATTTTAATTACACCAAACACCCCCCAAAACCCATTACCCGGTCATTTGCCCAAAAATCATTTCCCAATCGTCTTTGAGAGACGAACAAGTCACCCCCAAACCCTAGCGCCGCCCTCCACTTCCACCGCTCGAAACCCGGCGGCCAGACGTCGCCGGCCGCCCAAATCAACACCCCTGAGCCACCATGCCCTCCTCTTCCCAAATACCTTGCCAGATTCCCTCGAATAACACCACGAGTGTTCGAATTTCAAATCTAGGGTTCGAACCCTAGAAGCCAAGGCAGGTTGTTCATCAGACGATTTGTTTTAAAGAAAATAATCGGAGAGATTAGAGTCGATTGGGTCTCGAAATAATGTTGCTCGCTTGGTCTTGACAAAAGAACAAGCCAGTGACATTATTTGGAGATTAAATCGGGGAAAAAATAGTCCAAGTTCAAAGTTCGATAGGTGAGTGTTTCTGCTTCAATTTTCTTTATTCTCTTCCTCATCTTCTTCATCTCGCTTTTCTCGAATTCGTTCTATATGCTTCATGTCGAATTAATTCCATGGCGGGTCAAATTGATTTGGTTTGATAATTGTTTTTGACTCGCTGTTTTGATTTTCGTGGGTCGAACTGTTAAATTAACCAGCTTATATTGGTTTTTGTAAATTGCCCGTATGTTTTGCTCGAATTGATTGCGTTTGGACTGGAATCACATTTTTGTCTGTTTTAGTATGTTTGTCTGATTTTCTTGAGTATATCTGTTACTACAATACACACTCGTCTCAAGTCGACAATCGTTGAATGATTGATTCCCCATCTCCTTGAATCTGCCCGAGATTTGTCGAGTCACTGTTTCTGTCGATTGACTGTTATCAATTGTGTGCATTACAGTCGATTAGTCTAACATTGTCGATTAGTTTCATAAGTCTGTTTATTAGCATCTTGTGGCAGAAATTGACGTTGCTAATCACATATGGAGCCACTGTTGGATTGTGTTTATTTGTGATGTTAAATTAGGGATTGTTTGGATATAGCTGTTTCAGTTTTCAATAAAATCCAGTAATCAAGGTGTTCAAATTGCATTACACATGGGTTTAGTTAGTGAAGCCTACAAGACAGCAAGGGTTTCCACTTAATCGTGGGACTTTAGAGTTAAAAAGAGACAGACCCATACCTAAACAATTATGAGTGGAGAACAGAAGGAATATTATGGCTGTGCAGTATTAAAATAGTTAAAAGTTAAGGGGGCACATGGGAGAAAACATCCTGGAGAAAGGGTTGAGGGGTTCTGGTCTTTAGTTCTATAAGAGGAGTTAGACCTCATACACATAGGGGGGGGACTTTGAAGAGAGTTCTGAAAAAACAGAGATATAGGGAGTGATACACTTAAGAGAGGAGGACACAAATAGAGATTTGGAGGGCCTGTGAGTAAGGAAAACAGTGAGAATAGAGGGGATACAGGTTAGAGGCAAGAGAGATTCTGAAAACAGGGGCTGGTCTGAAAAAAGACAGTGAGAGAGAGATAGAAAAACTGGAAAGAGAGAAAAGTAATACATTTTCTGAGATAAAAGAGGGAGGAAACATTCTGCTTCTCGGGCTCACTGTTTCAGTCAATCCTTAAGTCTTTGGAGTGAGAATTTGATACGACATTAGTTTGTTGAAGTCCTTGAAGCAATTGTCAGGTGTTCTGGGAGTTAAAATAGGGCTGTTGGGACCTTTTTGGTGTTACTCTTAAACCCCTGGACACTGTGTTATTAAGCTTGGACTGGGGTCTTGCATTGGTTTATTGCATCTTGTGTTGTCGAGGTTGTTATTGTGGTTAGCTGCTGTGTTGTCGAGGTTGTTATTGTGGTTAGCTGCTGTGTTGTCGAGGTTGTTACTGTGGTGTTTGTTTGTTGCTGCTGGCTTCTGTTGTTTGCTGTTTCTTTATTGATTGGTCCTGTTCCTGCTGTTGTTTTGTGTTGTTGGTTGGTGCTTGTTGTTGCTGCTGTTGGTATTGTTGTTGTCGTTATATCTTCTGCTGCTGCAACTGATCTTCACTCATTGTGACTTCCAGGTATTCCTTTGTTCGATTAGAAGCTGTAATGGTGATTTGGTTGAATGAAAGTGAAGCCTCGGTTAAATTTCAATGCTATTGTATGTTGTATAGACCAACACTGTTATCAGTATTAGTATTATTTTAGAGTTGAGATTTAATTGTATTGTAGAATGTAATAGTAGAAAAACCAACACAAAAACATTTGTAATGGCCAGTAATGTAGTAATAGTATATCACTTAGCTTAGTTAGGTAAAAACTTTAAAAACGTAAGCTATCATGTCACGGTTTTAAAACCATTAATTGATCTTCACAAGTAGTTTTCGTAGACTAAGATCGCATAGCTATCCACGTTGCCACGAATCAGTGGTAGTTGAGTAGGATTTTTGTCACATTGTAGGAATTGGTGCGTTATTACTCAACTGAACGACGTAATTAGATTAAAGGAATCGGGGGTACATTTCATGTGACCCGACTCCAATTTTGAACAAGATTAAATAAAGCGTGTCAAGAACCACAGGCGCATTTCATGTAGTGTGGCTCGTAACATGTTTTAAATAATTTGGAATCAACTCCTAAATAAATATAGCGGGATGTAGTTCGCTTTAAATTTGAATTAGAAGTGCGCCTCGCCTAACAGTTATACAAATCGCAGGGCCCTCATAAGTGTATATATAAAGTACTTAGATTTCGAGATGTGCCGTTTCTTAGCAAATATCATGGCCTTCTCAAAAGTGTAAATAAGTAATCGCTCTAGGCGCATATTTTAATAATTTTCCTTCTCAAGTACGGGTGTGCATTTCATGCGACCCAAATCCAAATCCCAAAATGTTGAATAAGAATGTGTCGAGAATCCGGGTGCATTTCATGTGACGTGGTTCGAAACATATTTTTAGGCGACATTCTCTTTCGTAAATCATAATAATAATAAAAGCGGTAAAGGGATGCTAATTTGCACTAAGTACATAACTGCAAAGAATTAGATAAATAAGCCGAATATGACAGTTAAGCGACCGTGCTAGAACCACGGAATTCGGGAATGCCTAATACCTTCTCCCGGGTTAACAGAATTCCTTATCCGGATTTCTGGTTCGCGGACTGTTAAACAGAGTCATTCTCTTCCTCGATTCGGGATTTAACCGGTGACTTGGGACACCATAAATCTCCCAAGTGGCGACTCTGAATTAATTAAATAAATCCCGTCTCGATTGTCCTTTAATTGGAAAAACTCTTTGCATCCTCGCGGGTGCGTAAAAAAGAGGTGTGACAGCTCTGGCGACTCTGCTGGGGATACAAACCCAGAACCACTGGTTCAGGGTTTAAGAATTCGAGCTTGGAATAATTGTTGTATTTGGCTTATTATTATCTGATTTTATTATATGTTTGTATTTAATGTGATAAATGTTGCTTTTACCGCTTTGATATTTTGTGGATTGTACATATAAACTGTGCCGAAACCAATCTCCTCTCTGAGTCTTCTAAATCATGAAGAAGGGTGCACTTCGTGTGACTTCTTTTCTGTATAGTGTCTAATCCCCATTTTAGAACGAGGTTTGGATAAGTTGCAAAACCGGTGAAGCTTCTGTATTCCCGGGTTGCTGCCTCCTCCTCGGCTCGAGTCGTCCGCTCGGGTAAGCCAGGTCTAGAACAATAAACCCAGGTTTTTAAACCTAGAATAACAAAGCTTCATGCCGGATCCCTAGTAGGAACGTTTATTTGCATCATGTTGCATTTGACTTAGGGGACTCAACACGGGGGTTGGGTCCGTCTAGGACAGGTGACCTGAAATGAAAAGACCATCCTGCTGCATCCTGTTTGTTTTATGTATATGTTTGTTGTAAAAACAAAAAATGTGTGATTAAAAAAAATAGTTTCAAAATAGTTTGTTTTTTACTTAAAAAAGAAAAAAAAAGTTTGTTGTAAAATAAAATAAAAATGTGTGATTAAAAAAAAAAAAATAATATATAGTTTGTTTCATTTACAGATGTATTTTGTTTTTATTTGACCGAACTACGTTGGTTTGATTCTCACATGGTGTGAGATACGTAGGCAACCTTCATCGGGTCCAACCACCCCTTTAAAAAAAATCAAAAAAAATGTGTGTGTTTTATTTTGTCAATAAAATCAAAGTGACGATGTTTTTGAAAATAGCCGAATGTTCCGAAAGGACGCCGGAAGGCTGGTTTTTGCAAAAATAGCCACTTTGAATCCTTTTTAATAATTTGCGGGCACAACCTTGAAATATTCCTTGTGAAAATGTTGCAAGGTCATAGCCTCAAAATCAAATTCGGGTTCACACCCCTTTTCAAAAAAAAAAATCAAAAAAATGTGTCTGTTTAATTTTGTCAATAAAATCAAAGTGACGATGTTTCTGAAAATAGCCGAATGTTCCGAAAGGACGCCGGAAGGCTGGGTTTTGCAAAAATAGCCACTTTGAATCCTTTTTAATAATTTGCGGGCACAACCTTGAAATATTCCTTGTGGAAATGTTGCAAGGCCATAGCCTCAAAATCAAGTTCGGGTTCACACCCCTTTCAAAAAAAAAAAAATCAAAATCAAATAAATATCTCTTTACTTCTTGCATTAATTTGCAAGAGCTACGCTCGGTCTGATTCATGCGGGGTCATGATACGTAGGCAATCCACATAGGATTCGATCATTTCCATAAACAAAAAAAAAAAAAAAAAAAAAGGAAATCAATAAGCGGAATATCTTAATACTAACATGGTGTCTTCGTTTTGTTGTGTCGATTTCCAGAAAAAGGTGGTTGGTTGTGGTCCCAAAATAGCTCTTCCTTGTAACACAAAGTCAGAGGACAATGGCAGAGAATCTCAAGACTGAGTGGGTTGACACCCGACAACAGCTGGTTGAACGGAACCGCGGGTTAGTAGAAGAAGTCAAAGTGTTGAGACAACATGTGGCTGACATGTATCGGGCGTGGATGGATGGAAAAGCACCACCCCCGCCACCACCCAGCTTCCAGGATTCTGTCCTTACCCGTACACTGAACCCGATGCCAGATAATCCCTCGCACTCTCCATATATACCCACCTACCACAGCTTTTCCAGCCACTCGAGTAGCTCAATTGCTCGTCCCCCAGCTATGTTTTCACAACGCTACTCCCGTCCCCAACACCACTACTCTCCCCGGGACACCCAAAATCGTACTTCACCTTCCAGTTACCCAGCTTCACAAAAGGCCTACCAACCCCCACGAACCTACCGGAAAACCCCCAGGTCAGGTTTCAGGCCAAATAAGGCGTTTAGGGAGGAGAGGCTGCTGAAGCGAGAAAAGGCTCTTACCCCTATCGGAGAATCCTATTCAAGCTTGTTTGAAAAGTTAAAACATGTCGGCCTGATTACACCACTCCCCGGATACACTCCCGATCCACGTGCAAGAAGCTTCGATCCTACTGCACGATGTGCATACCATTCCAACGTCAGAGGGCACGACATTGAGAGTTGTCGTACTTTGAAAAAGGAAATAGAAAGAATGATTCAAAAGGGGTGGTTGATTGTGATCAACGACGATGACAGGGAGCACACGAATCCTCTGGGTGGTGTATTGACTGAAGCTAAAAATGTTGAAGCAGATGGCAGCCTCGGCAATATTGATGCAGAACTTAGTGGCTAAAACGTCGTGCTTGGTAATTGGGAAGACACTCCCTCTTTTGGTCAGCTAGATGGGACTTTGGTGGTTCATTTTTGTTGTCATTTCTGTTGTCCGAGTTATTTTCAGGGTTGTAATTCGGACTTTGTCTTGTGGTCAAACCCTCTTGTCCTTCCGTTTTTGTCCTAGCAACTTGCTTTGGTCTTGCCCAGTTTTGTTTCAGGGCTGTACTCTGGTTTGTTTTGCTTATTTTGTCATTAAACCATTTCGTCATTACTTTAATGAAGCTTTCGGTCTTTTTGTTACTTCCGGTCATCTTATTTGTTTAGTTCTTTTTACCCTTTAGATTTGTCTTGTGTTCAAACGCCAAATCTAGTGACACGACATGCGCACACATAATTGTGGCTTAATTCTAAAAGTTAGTCATGAAGCATTTGGAAGATGATCGGGTCATTTAAAGGAAATGAAAACAATTTGAGATTGTCTGGATCCCGAGTCATGTGAAACCGGGGTAATTAAAAAAGGAAACAATCAAAGGCAAGCTGGCCAAATCGACGTGGGGTAGTTCACAATAATGAAGATGAGAGTGTTGTCCAGCTGTGCCTTAAAGATATGACGAATGTTAATCGCGTTGTTTGCACTTGGTATATTTTGAAGATTGGAATGACGAAGGCATTTTGTTCTGCTACCCAAACACTTTACCCTTCGTTAACCCTTCGAGCCTTATTTTGATTTCTTTCATACCCCTGCTTCGGAATCGGTACCAAAATTAGAAACACAAATGGGGAAGATAAAGAAAGAAAAAGAGAAAAACAAAAACAACCAAAAAGGAACGAAAGAGAAAAGAAAAAAATGATGAAAAGGAAAACTAGAAAAACGAGGAATTGGGAACTACGTTTGACCTGATTCCTCAAAGAGGATACGTAGGCGCTTTACAGCTCGGTCATAGTGTGAATAAAAATAAAAAAATCCCCAAGCAAGAAACAGGGGCAATAAAAAAAAAAGTGTTTATGTAAGGAAAATATAGGATTCCGAAGGTTGTAATTTTGAACCCAATTTGTTTTATTTTGAGCCTTTAATACCCTTTCTTTCTAGCCATGTCCAAACCCACATTACGGTCCAAAGAAAGACCTTTTGACCAATCTTCAAAAGAGGCTGAGTTAGGCAAAATGAGAGAAGTTTCATCGGGACATAACACTCTGATTCCCATCAGAAAAGACTCGGATCTGCAGCAGAAGAAAATAGGAGAGTCTTAGCAGTAACACCACCAATCCCCGGCGAAAAAGTAACACAAATGAGAGAGTCTTAGCGGTGAAAACCGTCACAGGCACCATAAGGCGATGAAAGCTGAGAGAAAAATCGAAATGAGAGAGGCTTGGTAGTGAAAATCCCTCGGGCACTACAAGTCGAACGGAGATCGGAAATCGGATGGAAAGCCTCAAGCAAAGATTACAAAAGGCGGTTTAACAGCGGAATATAGGCTATATGTGCATGTCATGTCCATTAGAGTTGGTATCCACGTTTGATAGGTTTACTTTATAATTTTTCTTTTTAGAGAGTCATCTTCTTTTTGTCTTTTATGTTGTTTCCTTTTATCTTTCTCCCTTTTATCTAAAATTCCCCAATAGAGTCTGTTTGCAAGAAATGACTGCAAAATTTTCCATCAGCTTTCCAATTACGCAAGACGGGATTTTGATTGGTACACCCAAGTGGTATAAGTCGGGAAGGATCAAGCGCAAGGCCAGCGTCCAGAGGTATATTCCCCAGCAATAGGAAAATGACAAAGGGAGGGATTGTTGTCAATAAGGATATCTCAAGGAAGGTTAATGAGACTCAAAGGTTGGGAAATGCCCGGTCCTTAGATATGCCGCAAAAGAAGGAAAGATATCCCCAGCAGAAAGGAATTCGGGTGGTCAGGATACCAGTGGAAAACCACGTGGAAAGCTTCGTGAATAAAGAGTCGTCAAGGAAGGCGGGGAAGCAAGAAAGGAGAAAGCTATCCCCAGCATGAATATCATCAAATAATAACATCCCCAGCAAGTTCTGATAATGAAACGCAGAGCAAGGAAAGAAGAGGAGAACCATCCCCAGCAGAAGCACCACAACCAGCCACCACATTTTAAAACTAACCAATTTTTCTTTGATTTGAAACAGGAAAAAGAGGGGTTGTTGGCAGAAAAGCATGCCACGAAGAAGATTCTCAAACTGGGGCAGAAAATTTTCTCCCGTTGCGAAAATTTTCTCGAAACCAAATACCCGGTTGAGGAAAGAAGCCGGATAACGCAAGGAAATGATCTTTGAACCCGATTATCCCCAGCAGCTTTGAACAAAACGAGGAAGCTTGCGTTCAGAAAGGCAAGAAGTCGGTATCATCCCCAGCAGTTCTCGAAAAAATGAAACACCGATTTCGAGATTTCTCCGGCAGCATTATATCCTACAAGTTTTTCAAGGGAGCCAAGCGCGAGTCCCGAATGAGGTTTGCAAAGAGGAAAAAGGAAAAGGGATCCCCGACAGTGTAATCCCCAGCTAATGACATTTCAATCCCCGTCGATCCCGGAAGAGAATAAAGGTGTTTGAAGGAGGTAGAAAAAGAGGAAATAAAGAAGATTTCCCCAGCAGCATTACCCCAGCAGGTAAGTAATCAGTTCCAAAGATATCCCCAGCAGTCAAGAGAAAAATGACACGACCCAGGAGGAAAGCAATTCCAAAATAAGGTAATTCAGAAGAAAGGATGGCCCAAGAAGCAATGCAGGAAGAAGAAAGTGGTGCAGGAAGAAAAGGAAGGCGACATGGATGGGATGGAGTTAATGAGTCGTAGTTGAAGTCAGGGAGCCCGCCTGAAGAGAGGAATGGCGATTTATTTTCAAAAGATGTTGTTAACAGTATGTTATCATTTCTGCTAATAAAATGAAATCAAATTGTAGTTGAAGTATGATATTAATGTAACGACCCGACCGGTCGTTTTAGAAAATTACGCCCCAATCCCTAATTTAACTGTTCCCCTAAGTTCATTTCTGCTATTGTGGGTTGCCGGGTGAGTTGGTTCCAAAAATTTGAGCATTTTGGGACACTTAGTCCCTAAATAAGAGCTTTGAAACTAGAAAACGGTCCGTAGCCGAAACAGTGTTAAGACGATCTCGGAACGGAAATCCGATGGTTCCATTAGCTTCGTTAGGTGATTTCGGGGTTGGGAGCGCGTTCGGAATGTATTTTGGAGGTCCGTAGCTCAATTAGGCTTGAAATGCCGAAGGTTGAAATTTTGGCGAATCCGATCGATAGGTGAGATTTTGATCCGGGGGTCGGAATGGAATTCCGACAATTTCTGTAGCTTCGTTATGTGATTTTGGATATGTCCGCAAATTTTCAGGTCATTCGGACGTCGTTTGGACGAGTTTGTGATCGAATGTGCAATTCGGAAAGTTTTAAGAAATTTAGGCTTGAATTCGATGCGAATTATGGATTTTGATGTTGTTAGACGTGTTTTGAGGATTGGAGCAAGTTCGAATAAGGTATTAAGATGTGTTGGTATGTTTGGATGAGGTCCCGGGGGCCTCGGGGTGTTTTCGGATGGTTAAACGGGAGAAAAATCATGGAAATTTCAGATTGAGAGTTCTGGTTCTGTCATTTTCGCTCCTGCGGAAATGTGGTCGCAGGAGCGAGTCCGCAGAAGCGGATAAGGGAGCGCAGAAGCGCTGGGATCGCGGAAGCGGAAAGGATCCCGCAGGTGCGGCACCGCTGAAGCGGATATTGAGCCGCAGAAGCGGCCAAGGGCTAAGGGGGGAAGCATCGCAGAAGCGGAAGGCTAGCCGCTTAGGCGGGTCCGCAGAAGCGGACACTTAGCCGCAGAAGCGGAAATTTCCGCAGGAGCGGTCAAGGCTTCGCAGAAGCGGACGCGCAGAGGCGGTCCATATGTCGCAGAAGCGGAAATGGCCGGCTAGGCCTGGAACCGCAGAAGCGACCCTTTGGTCGCGGATACGGGAGCGTAGAAGCGGAAAATGTTCCGCAGAAGCGAAAATCGCTGTAAGTAAGTGTATCAGAAGTTAGAAAAATTTCAGAACATTTTAACATTTGGGGGTCTCGGCTTAAGGGCGATTTTGGGCGATTTTGAGGAGGAAATCAAGGGAAAACATCAGGTAATCAACTATGAACTCATACTATGATTAGTATTGGTAATATTATGCAATTATATCATGAAAATGGAGGAATTTGGGGTAATTATGGAGGGTTTAGCCCTAGTCTTGGACTTTAGAAAATCAAGGTTTTGAATGGGCAAATGGAGTCCGATTTTGGTAAAATTGATATGCTCAGACTCGTATTGAGATAAGGAACCCGAATATATATTTTTCGTGATTTTTCGATAAGCGTACCGAAAGTCGGGTTTTGGCAACTTGTGGGTTTTGGTGAATTTTGAGTTAATTTGATTGGGTAATGCCCAATTGGCCTATTTTGATGTGATTCTATTGATTTTTATCGTATACAACACCTGTGGAGGCCAACATTCGCGGCAAGAGAGTTGTCTCTTAGCGGTTTTGTACCGGAGTCGAGGTAAGTGGCTTGTCTAACCTCGTGTGGGGGAACCTTCACCCCTAGGATATTATGTGATAGTTGAAAAGCCTTGTACGTGAGGTGACGGGCGTGTACATGCGCTGGTTGTTGTAACTCACTTTACTTGAATTGTCCGATTAGTGATATTCCTGTTCTTAGTTGATTAAATTGTTACATTTACCTGGTATTCACTAGAAAAGCATGACTAGATAGGATTTATCTGTCTATTTGCCTAATTGTCTTATTTGAACTTCTTGAAAAATTGTTGATACTAGTTTTTGGTGAAGTTGTAGTTTAGCATATTATATTCTCACCGTGCGTTTCTTTATTTGTTGTGTTGGTGGACTGTGGGTTCGATTCCCGGAGATCCTAGGGCTGTGGATTCGATTCCCAGAGACCCAGAGCGGTATTGCTTGTGGACTGCGGGTTCGATTCCCGGAGATCCAAGGGCTGCGAGTTCGATTCCCGGAGACCCGAAGTTATTGATACATTATTGAGATATGGACAGCGGGTTCGATTCCCGGAGATCCTGAGTTATTGAGATATGGACCGCAGGTTCAATTCCCGGAGATCCTGAGTTATTAGATATGGACTACGGGTTCGATTCCCGGAGATCCTGAGTTATTGAGATATGGACTGCGGGTTTGATTCCTGGAGATCCTGAGTTATTGAGATATGCACCGCGGGTTCGATTCCTGAGATCCCGAGTTATTGTGATATTATCGAGACACGGGCCGCGGTTCGATTCCCGAGACCCAGGGATACTGTTATCGGGACCGCGGGTTCAATTCCCACATATCCTGGATTTGTTTATTCGAGTTGGTTATTTGTTATTAGCTTGATTGTAGACAGCTTCAGTAAAATGTTGTTATTTTGGGAAATTTTGTTGTTATCTGTTAAACTCGTTTATTTTGTTATCATCATATTATTATTGTTTCTCGTAGGGCCTCGACCTTCCTCGTCACTACTCCATCGAGGTTAGGCTTGGCACCTACCGAGTACCGCCGTGGCGTACTCATGCTACTCTTCCGCACACTTTTGTCGTGCGTCCGCGTAGGGTAACTGGGCTGTTGAAGGTCATTCCGCAGCTTTCTGGGAGACTTCGAGGTATGATCCGCTACGTCCGCGGATCCGGAGGCTTCCTTCTATTCTAGTATTACTAGTGGACATTTCTTCATTTCGTTGTTAGATACTCTTCACACTTAGAGCCACAGCTGTATTTCTCTTTAGTCTGTGTTACCGTGGGATTCCGGATCTTGGTAGTGTTTTATTCATCGTGTGACGGATGTATGTGCCAAGCGGCACGGATTACATATCTTTTTATGTTATTTTCCCGTCTATTTCTCATTTAATGTTCATAAACTTGTATATTCCGCAATGTTTTAGGCTTACCTAGTCGTGGGATCTGGGTGCCATCACGACATGTTCACGATTGGTGAACTAGGGTCGTGACAAGTTGGTATCAGAGCTCTAGGTTCGTAGGAGTCACCGGACACAGACCGATTACTTAGAGTCTCGCTGATCGATACGGAGACGTCTGTATTTATCTACGATGGGCTATGTAACCGTTTAGGAAACTCTTCATTTCTTTTGGATTCCTTGTCGTGCGACATTTTTGGCATCAAAAATCTAAACCACTGCTTTCTATTCTCTCACAGATGGTGAGGACACGAGCTAACCGCGACGATCAGGTACCCGCGCCCCCTGTTGCCGCCGTCACAGGCCGGGGCCGAGGTAGAGGACGAGGACGCGCCCGAGGTGCAGCCACGACGACCATCGCGCGCGCCGCCGAGGTGCCACCCGGAGACCGAGTCGGAGCGCAGCACCGGTACACCGACTACGACCGCTACTACCCGCGACCACAGAGACACCTCGGCTCGCCCACGAGCACGTATACCACTTTAGCCCGAGCAGATCGGCTTCCTCTTGTCGCAGCCTACATCTCGAGTCGGGGAGGGGCCCGTACTCCGTAGCCGTTACACCGGAGCGGCGTGTGCCAGCGGGGACATGTTCCGTATGTTTTGGTTATGCCTCCCGCCGCTCCGCAAAGACAACCAGTGAGGCGGACCACCGCTCTCGAGGACGAGCAGCGAGATTGGAGAGGTTCAAGAAATATGACCCTCCGGTGTTTAGCGGTTTGGCTTCAGATGATGCATCGGGTTTTCTCGAGGAGTGTCATCGTATTCTTCGTACTACGGGGATCGCGGAGACCGACGGGTTTCCTTCATCGCTTTCGGCTCGCGGGCCGCTGATGATCGGTGGCGCACGTACGAGTCGGATAGTCCGCAAGAGTCCGCTTCATCGACTCGGACGCAGCTTTCGCATCTATTTTCGAGGGAGTTTGTTCCACGCAGCCTTAGGGATTCTTGGCGCTCGAGTTCGAGCCGGCTGCGACGTGGCTCCACGTCGGCATCGGAGTATGCCATCGGCTCACCCGTCCGGCCGAGCATGCACCGGCCTCGGTAGCCACGGTTCGGGAGAGAGTACGGAGATTTATCGAGGGCCTCGATTCCGCCTATCCGATCCGACGCACGGCCGCAGAGTCGGAGACAGACATATCTTATCGGCAGCGCGCTAGCATCGCTGCGAGGATCGAGCAGTACGCTCCCTGAGAGCCGCGGAGACAGAGAGGCCAAGAGGTCTCGCGAGTCCGGCCATTTCTCCGGTGCCCGCACTCATCGCCAGGTCGTTTTGGCGGGGTTATTCCTGGCCGACCGCTCACCTCGCGATCGCTCGCAGCAGTAGTACCCGGTGTCTTCCGACGACCTCGCAGCCTTATTATGCTCCCCGCTTCCGGCGCACCTCTCGCGCGGGTCCTTCCGCAGGTCGGCTAGTGGGGAGAGGCCGGCCGACCGCGCTCACCGTGTCCTCCCGCAGCTTGCTTGGGTGCGGGGATACCGCCATCCGGCGAGGGAGTGCCCCGTGCGCAGGAGGGGGCACCTCACCGCCCTCGCAGCATCGGCGTGGCTCTCGGGGTCGGCAGGCTATCATTCCAGCTCCGACCGCTATTCCACCTCGCCCAGCGCGCCGGCGCGGGGGTCGTGGTTCTAGCAGGCCGCCCTCGAGGGGGACAGCGCATTCTATGTTATTCCCGATCGCGCCGCGGCTGTCGCATCCGATTCCGTTATCGCAGTATTATTCCGTTAGTCACAGGGAGGCACTCGGCTCTATTCGACCCCGGTTCCACTTTTTCATATGTGTCTTCTTACTTTGCTTCTCATTTGGGTGTGCCTCGGGATTCTTCGAGTGCCCCCATTTATGTTTCCACTCCGGTGGGTGATTCTTTGGCTGTGGACCGCGTATATCGGTCGTGTTTGATTACCATTTGTGATTTCGAGACCAGAGCGGATCTATTGCTGCTTGGGATGGTCGATTTTGATATTATTCTGGGCATGGACCGGTTGTCGCCCCATTATGCTATTCTTGATTGTCACGCCAAGACCGTGACGCTGGCTATGCCATGCATTCCACGTATTGAGTGGAGTGGTACTCTAGATCACACCCCTAGCCGTGTTATTTCTTTTCTCAGCGCTCAGCGTATGGTTGAGAAGGGGTGTGCTGCTTATCTAGCCTACGTGCGGGACGTCGGTATTGACACTCCTCTATTGATTCTGTTCACGTGGTACGTGACTTTGCCGATGTATTTCCAGCCTGATCTTCCGGCATGCCGCCCGATAGAGACATTGACTTCGCTATCGACTTGTTGCCGGCACTCACCCATTTCTATTCCACCGTACCGTACGGCTCCTCCCGAATTAAAGCGAGTCGAAGGATCGGCCACGGAGTTATCGGCGGTGGTTTTATTCGACCCGTTGTTTCGCCTCGGGGTGCTCCCGTATTGTTTCGCGAAGAAAAGGACGGTTCTACGCGTACGTGTATTGACTATCGTCAACTGAATAAGGTTACAGCGAAGAACCCGTATCCTTTGCCCCGTATCGATGATTTATTTGACCGCTACATGGCGCACATGTGTTTTCTAAGATTGATTTGCGCTCCGGGTATCACCAGCTGAAGATTCGGGAGCCGATATCCCGAAGACCGCCTTCAGGACCCGGGATGGTCACTACGAGTTCCTCGTGATGTCTTTGGGTCGACTAATGCCCCAGCAAGCATTTATGCATTTGATGCACAGCCTATTCAGGCCTTATCCGGACTCGTTCGTGATTGTCTTCATCGATGATATTCTAGTATATTCTCGGAGTCGGGAAGAGCACGAGCAAAATTTGAGGATAGTGCTTCGGATTCCGAGGGAGAAGCAGCCTTATGCCAAGTTCTCTAAATGTGAATTTTGGCTGAGTTCCGTGGCATTTTCGGGCCACGCGGTGTCGAGCGACGGTATTCGAGCAGATCCGAGGAGGCGGAGGCCGCGCAGCAGTTGGCCCGCACCCTCCTCCGCTACCGAGATACGCAGTTCCTTGGTTTGGCGGCTACTACCGTCGTTTCGCAGAGGGTTCTCTTCGATTGCAGCACCTATGACCAGATTGACCCAAAAGCGTGCCCCTTTTCAGTGGACAGACGAGTGTGAGGCGAGCTTTCAGAAGCTCAAGACAACGTTGACTTCGGCCCCTATATTGATGTTGCCTACAGGTTCGGGGTCCTATACTGTATATTGTATGCCTCACGAGTTGGACTCGGCGCGGTATTGATGCAGGACGGTAGGGCGATTGCCTACGCGTCGAGACACCTGAAGGTGCATGAGAAGAATTACCCTGTTCATGATTTGGAGCTAGCCGCCATTGTTCACGCCTTGAAAATTTGGCGTCATTATTTATATGGGGTTCCTTCTGAGATCTACACTGATCACCGGAGCTTGCAACACTTGCTTAAGCAGAAGGACCTGAATATGCGTCAGAGGAGATGGTTGGAACTACTGAAGGACTATGATATTACTATTCTCTATCATGCGTCATAGGAGGTGGTTAGATATGTTGAAGGATTATGACATTACTATTCTGTATCACCCTGGCAAGGCCAATGTGGTGGCAGATGCCTTGAGTCGCCGGGCAGAGAGTTTGGGTAGTTTGGCATATTTACTAGCTTCAAAGAGACCTATGGCGATGGATGTTCAGGGCTTAGCCAGCCAGTTTGTGAGATTGGATCTTTCGGAGCCTAGTTGAGTTCTAGCTTGTGTGGTTCCCTAGTCTTCCCTATTTGAGGAGATGACGGGGTATTGAGGATGCAGGGCCGGATTTGTGTGCCTAATGTTGATGTTCTTTGCGAGTTGATTCTAGTAGAGGCACATAGTTCGCGGTATTCCATCCATCCGGTGCCGCGAAGATGTATCAGGACTTGAGGCAGCACTACTAGTGGAGGCGGATGAAGAGGGATATAGTTGATTATGTTTCTAGATGCCTCAACCGCCAGCAGGTGAAGTACGAGCACCAGCGTCCGGGGGGATTGATGCAGCGGATTGAGATTCCAGAGTGGAAATGGGAACGCATCACCATGGACTTTGTATCTGGGCTTCCACGGACTGTTAGGAAGTTTGATTCCATTTGGGTTATTGTGGATCGGCTGACCAAGTCCGCCCATTTTATACCGGTGAGCACTACTTATTCATCGGAGCGACTGGCGGAGATCTACATCAGGGAGATAGTTCGGCTGCATGGTATTCTAGTTTCCATCATTTCAGATAGGGGCACTCAGTTTACTTCACGGTTCCGAAGAGCCGTACTGCAGGAGTTAGGCACTCGGGAGCAGCTGAGCACACTGTTTCACCCCAGACTGATGGTCAGTCCGAGCGTACTATTCAGATTTTGGAGGATATGCTCCGCGCGTGCGTGATCGAGTTCGGAGGTTCATGGGATCATTTCTTGCCACTGGTGGAGTTTGCTTATAATAACAGCTACCAGTCCAGTATTCAGATGGCACCGTATGAGGCTCTATATGGTAGGAGATGCAGGTCTCCCGTAGGTTGGTTCAAGCAGGTCAAGGCCAGACTGCTAGGTACTGATATGGTCCAGGATTCAATGGACAAGGTCAAGGTAATTCAGGACAGACTTCACGCAGACGAGTCTAGACAGAAGAGTTATGCGGACAAGAAGGTCCGCGATGTGGCTTTTATGGTTGGCGAGCGGGTTCTGCTTCGAGTCTCTCCCATGATGGGCGTTATGAGGTTTGGGAAGAAGGGGAAGCTAAGTCCTAGATTTATTGGTCCTTTTGAGATTCTGAGGCGTGTTGGGGAGGTTGCTTATGAGTTGGCCTTACCTCCCAGCCTAGCCGGAGTCCATCCCGTATTTCATGTCTCTATGCTCCGGAGATACCATGGTGACCCGTCGCACGTGTCGGATTTCACATCTGTTCAGCTAGACAAGGATCTTTCTTATGTTGAGGAGCCAGGCCATTCTAGACAGGCAAGTCATGAAGCTAAGGTCAAAGAACATCGCTTTGGTAAAGGTTCAGTGGCGGGGCCAGCCGGTCGAGGAGGCGACTTGGGAGACCGAACAGGATATGCGCAGCCAGTACCCTCATCTTTTCACTACTCCAGGTATGTTTTCTATGCTCGTTCGAGGACGAACGAATCTTTAAGTGTGGAAGATGTAACGACCCGACCGGTCGTTTTAGAAAATTACGCCCCAATCCCTAATTTAACTGTTCCCCTAAGTTCATTTCTGCTATTGTGGGTTGCCGGGTGAGTTGGTTCCAAAAATTTGAGCATTTTGGGACACTTAGTCCCTAAATAAGAGCTTTGAAACTAGAAAACGGTCCGTAGCCGGAACAGTGTTAAGACGATCTCGGAACGGAAATCCGATGGTTCCATTAGCTCCGTTAGGTGATTTCGGGGTTAGGAGCGCGTTCGGAATGTATTTTGGAGGTCCGTAGCTCAATTAGGCTTGAAATGCCGAAGGTTGAAATTTTGGCGAATCCGATCGATAGGTGAGATTTTGATCCGGGGTCGGAATGGAATTCCGACAATTTCTGTAGCTTCGTTATGTGATTTTGGATATGTCCGCAAATTTTCAGGTCATTCGACGTCGTTTGGACGGGTTTGTGATCGAATGTGCAATTCGGAAAGTTTTAAGAAATTTAGGCTTGAATTCGATGCGAATTATGGATTTTGATGTTGTTAGACATGTTTTGAGGATTGGAGCAAGTTCGAACGAGGTATTAAGATGTGTTGGTATGTTTGGAGAGGTCCCGGGGGCCTCGGGGTGTTTTCGGATGGTTAAACCGGAGAAAAATCATGGAAATTTCAGGTCGAGAGTTCTGGTTCTGTCATTTTCGCTCCCGCGGAAATGTGGTCGCAGGAGCGAGTCCGCGTGTCGGACGAGGGAGCGCGTGACGCCGGGATCGCGGAGTCGGAAGCGATCCCGCAGGCGCGGCACCGCCGAGTCGGATATTGAGCCGCGAGCGCGGCGGCGAGTGGGGAAGCATCGCGAGGCGGAAGGCTAGCCGCAGGCGAGTCCGCGTGCGCGACACTTAGCCGCGAGCGGAAATTCCGCAGAGCGGTCGAGGCTCGCAGAGCGGACGCGCAGAGGCGGTCCATACGTCGCAGCAGTCGAAATGGCCGGCTAGGCTCGGAACCGCGTAGTCGACCCTTTGGTCGCTGATACGGAGCGTAGAAGCGGAAAATGTTCCGCAGGCGAAAATCGCTGTAAGCAGTTGTATCGTAGTTAGAAAAATTTCGAACATTTTAACATTTCGTAGTCTCGCTAAGGGCGATTTTGGGCGATTTTGAGGAGGAAATCAAGGAAAACCATCATGTAATCAACTATGAACTCATACTATGATTAGTATTGGTAATATTATGCAATTATATCATGAAAATGGAGGAATTTGGGGTAATTATGGAGGGTTTAGCCCTAGTCTTGGACTTTAGAAAATCAAGGTTTTGAATGGGCAAATGGAGTCCGATTTTGGTAAAATTGATATGCTCAGACTCGTATTGAGATAAGGAACCCGAATATATATTTTTCGTGATTTTTCGATAAGCGTACCGAAAGTCGGGTTTTGGCAACTTGTGGGTTTTGGTGAATTTTGAGTTAATTTGATTGGGAAATGCCCAATTGGCCTATTTTGATGTGATTCTATTGATTTTTATCAGATACTACACTTGTGGAGACCGACATTCGTGGCAAGAGGGTTATTGCTTAGCGGTTTTGTACCGAATTGAGGTAAGTGGCTTGTCTAACTTCGTGTGGGGGACTTTCACCCCTAGGATATTATTGTGATACTTTAAATGCCTTGTACGCGAGGTGACGGGCGTGTACATGCGCTGGTTGTTGAACACGTACTTTATTCAAATGTTCGATGAGCGATATCCCTGTCTTGGTTGTTAATTTGATATTTTACCCGGTAGTGGTTAGAAGAGCACGATTAGGTAGCACTTAACTGTTTAGTTGCCTAATTGCCTTATTTGAACTCCTTGTTAATTATTGGCACTATTTTTCGGTGAAGTTATAGTTGAGCATAATTATTTTCTCTCTGTGGATTTCCTTAATTGGTTGTGCTTGTGGACTGCGGGTTCGATTCCCGGAGACCCAGGGCTGTGGGTTCGATTCCCTTTATTTGTTGTGTTGGTGGACTGTGAGTTCGATTCTCAGAGATCCCAGGGTTGTGGGTTCGATTCCCAGAGACCCGGAGTGGTATTATTTATGGACTGCGGGTTCGATTCCCGGAGATCCAAGGGCAGCGGGTTCGATTCCCGGAGACCCAGAGTTATTGATATATTATTGAGATATGGACTGTGGGTTCGATTCCCGGAGATCCTGAGATCACTGAGACACATCCTGAGGTATTGAGACATGGGTTGCGGGTTCGATTCCCGGAGACCCACATATACTGTTATTAGGACTGCGGGTTAAATTCCCGTAGCTCCTGGATTGTTGATTATAGAGTGGAACTATGGGTTCAATTCTCACAGGTCCTGGACTTGCTGATTTAGTTTGTCGAGTTGGTTACTTGTTGTTAGCTTAATCGTAGACGGTTGCAGTAATCACTTTATTATTGTTATTTCAGATTCATTATTATTTAAACTGCTTATTAATGTTATTATCATTATGCTATCGTTCTCTCAGTAGGGCCTCGACCTTCCTCGTCACTACTCCATCGAGGTTAGGCTTGGCACTTACTGAGTACCGCCGTGGTGTACTCATGCTACTCTTCTGCACACTTTTGTCGTGCAGATCCAGGTACATCAGAGCAGGCTCGTACTAGGTGATTCTGCAGCTTTCTGGGAGACTTCGAGGTATGATCCGCTACGTCCGCGGATCCGGAGGCTTCCCTTCTATTCTAGTATTACTAGTTGACATTTTTCTTCATTTCGTTGTTAGATACTCTTTACACATAGAGCCACAGTTGTATTTTCTCTTTAGTCTGTGTTACCGTGGGGTTCCGGATCTTGGTAGTGTTTTATTCATTGTGTGACGGATGTATGTGCCAAGCGGCACGGATTACATATCTTTTATGTTATTTTTCCACCGTTTCTTATTTAAGTATTTATAACTTATATATTCCGCAACGTGTTAGGCTTACCTAGTCGTGGGGACTGGGTGCCATCACGACATGTTCACAATTGGTGAACTAGGGTCGTGACATAACGTTATATTAAAGGTGCTGTTGAAGTCGGGAGCCCGCCTGAAGAATGGAGTGGCGATTTATTTTCAAAGGATGTTGTTGAAGTCAGGAGCTCGCCTGAAGAGAGGAATGGCGTTTTATTTTCTAAGTTGATGATGAAGTCAAGAGCCCGCCCGAAGGGAGGAATGACGATTTATTTTAAAAGATGTTGTTGAAGTCAGGAGCCCGCCTGAAGAGAGGAATGGCGATTTATTTTATAAGTTGATGTTGAAGTCAGGGTGCCCGCCTGAAGAATGGAGTGGCGATTTATTTTCAAAAGTTGTTGTTGAAGTCTGGAGCTCGCCTAAAGAGAGGAATGGCGTTTTATTTTCTAAGTTGATGATGAAGTCAAGAGCCCGCCCGAAGGGAGGAATGACGATTTATTTTAAAAGATGTTGTTGAAGTCAGGAGCCCGCCGAAGAGAGGAATGGCGATTTATTTTACAAGTTGATGTTGAAGTCAGGAGCCCGCCTAAGGAGAGGAATGGCGATTTATTTTACAAGTTGATGTTGAAGTCAGGAGCCCGCCTGAAGAGAGGAATGGCGATTTATTTTAAAAGATGTTGTTGAAGTCAGGAGCCCGCCCGAAGAGAGGAATGGCGATTTATTTTCAAAAGATGTTGTTGAAGTCAGGAGCCCGCCTGAAGAGAGGAATGGCGATTTATTTTCTAAGTTGATGTTGAAGTCGGGAGCCCGCCTGAAGAGAGGAATGGCGATTTATTTTACAAGTTGATGTTGAAGTCAGAAGCCCGCCTGAGGAGAGGAATGGCGATTTATTTTACAAGTTGATGTTGAAGTCAGGAGCCCGCCTGAAGAGAGGAATGGCAATTTATTTAAAAGATGTTGTTGAAGTCAGGAGCCCGCCTGAAGAGAGGAATGGCGAGTTATTTTCAAAAGATGTTGTTGAAGTCAGGAGCCCGCCTGAAGAGAGGAATGGCGATTTATTTTAAAAGATGTTGCTGAAGTCAGGAGCCCGCCTGAAGAGAGGAATGGCGATTTATTTTCAAAAGATGTTGTTGAAGTCAGGAGCCCGCCTGAAGAGAGGAATGGCGTTTTATTTTCAAAAGATGTTGTTGAAGTCAGGAGCCCGCCTGAAGAGAGGAATGGCGATTTATTTTCAAAAGATGTTGGTGAAGTCAGGAGCCCGCCTGAAGAGAGGAATGGCGATTTATTTTTGAAGTTGGTTGAGGAAAGCGGTAGAGTATAACGGAAATCCAAAGCATGAATCCAAGTTCATAATCAAAAGGAAGGCAACAAGGACCAGAAAAGATGGGTGCAGATTTCAAAGGAGAATAGTTCGAATATCACAAAAAAAGAACCAATGGTTGGAGTTCGGCAATCAAGATAGGCCGAAATAACAATTGTCAGAAGAGAAGAAGCATGCGAAGAAACATCAGAGCCAGCAGGATGGCAATGAACATAACAAGATCAAGTTAAAAGGATAGATAAGAATTTGCAGTACTGTAACTTAGTCTAGCTTCTTATTTTTCGTTTAGCACGATGTAATAAGGAGATCAGTTGAGCAGTGGCAACAGCAGCAACAACAGTAACAGCAAGATCACAGCAATCATGGTAGTCCCAGCTACCAAAACTTCCCGAACTACATTGACCTGATTCCCTTTTAGCCAGGGATATGTAGGAGACCCTCGAAGCAAGGTTCGGTCAAACTTTTGCAAAAAATGCTTCACACGGAGTGATCAGACGGGCAAAAATCGCTCGTATCCGCTCACTTATCTTTGCACGAAAACTCTTCATGTTTCCGCGCAAAGAGGGGCAGCTGTGAGCACGTGATTTTTGCCCTACGTGAGATTTACTCCCAGAAATTCAAAATAAAATAGTTTTGTGTTGTGTGTGATTTTTGTGGATTTTGTGTTATTTTTATTTATCTGTGCGTGTGTATTTGTTTAAAATTAATAGAAAATACAAAAATATATATCGCGTGCGCGCATTTCGGAGTTCAATTGTGCGTTTAGGAATTAACTAAACCGTGTTTAAAGAAAAGAAAATTACAAAAATACGTATTCATTGCCTTTGTGTCATTTAACGTACAATTGTGTGATTTGGTATTTAATTATGTATGTTAGTAAAAATTAATTGTGTTACAAGTTAATCTGATTATATATATATATATATATATATATATATATATATATATATATATATATATATATATATATATATACAATATAGAGTCTAGTTGTAGGAAATGAAGAGATAGGGAAAAACCCAATTTCAACACAACAAGGCCCAAACAAAAAAGGCCCCAAATCGTCCTTACCCGGTCCAGCCCCGCCCCATCGCCCGAACCGCCCCACCATCTTTCTATTATGAACCGTTGGATTCACATGATCCAACGGCTGAGATTAAACACCCATTTTAATTACACCAAACACCCCCCAAAACCCATTACCCGGTCATTTGCCCAAAAATCATTTCCCAATCGTCTTTGAGAGACGAACAAGTCACCCCCAAACCCTAGCGCCGCCCTCCACTTCCACCGCTCGAAACTCGGCGGCCAGACATTGCCGACCACCCAAATCAACACCCCTGAGCCACCATGCCCTCCTCTTCCCAAATCCCTTGCCAGATTCCCTCGAATAACACCACGAGTGTTCGAATTTCAAATCTAGGGTTCGAACCCTAGAAGCCAAGGCAGGTTGTTCATCAGACGATTTGTTTTAAAGAAAATAATCGGAGAGATTAGAGTCGATTGGGTCTCGAAATAATGTTGCTCGCTTGGTCTTGACAAAAGAACAAGCCAGTGACATTATTTGGAGATTAAATCGGGGAAAAAATAGTCCAAGTTCAAAGTTCGATAGGTGAGTGTTTCTGCTTCAATTTTCTTTATTCTCTTCCTCATCTTCTTCATCTCGCTTTTCTCGAATTCGTTCTATATGTTTCATGTCGAATTAATTCCATGGCGGGTCAAATTGATTTGGTTTGATAATTGTTTTTGACTCACTGTTTTGATTTTCGTGGGTCGAACTGTTAAATTAACCAGCTTATATTGGTTTTTGTAAATTGCCCGTATGTTTTGCTCGAATTGATTGCGTTTGGACTGGAATCACATTTTTGTCTGTTTTAGTATGTTTGTCTGATTTTCTTGAGTATATCTGTTACTACAATACACACTCGTCTCAAGTCGACAATCGTTGAATGATTGATTCCCCATCTCCTTGAATCTGCCCGAGATTTGTCGAGTCACTGTTTCTGTCGATTGACTGTTATCAATTGTGTGCATTACAGTCGATTAGTCGAACATTGTCGATTAGTTTCATAAGTCTGTTTATTAGCATCTTGTGGCAGAAATTGACGTTGCTAATCACATATGGAGCCACTGTTGGATTGTGTTTATTTGTGATGTTAAATTAGGGATTGTTTGGATATAGCTGTTTCAGTTTTCAATAAAATCCAGTAATTAAGGTGTTCAAATTGCATTACACATGGGTTTAGTTAGTGAAGCCTGCAAGACAGCAAGGGTTTCCACTTAATCGTGGGACTTTAGAGTTAAAAAGAGACAGACCCATACCTAAACAATTATGAGTGGAGAACAGAAGGAATATTATGGCTGTGCAGTATTAAAATAGTTAAAAGTTAAGGGGGCACATGGGAGAAAACAGCCTGGAGAAAGGGTTGAGGGGTTCTGGTCTTTAGTTCTATAAGAGGAGTTAGACCTCATACACATAGGGGGGGACTTTGAAGAGAGTTCTGAAAAAACAGAGATATAGGGAGTGATACACTTAAGAGAGGAGGACATAAATAGAGATTTGGAGGGCCTGTGAGTAAGGAAAACAGTGAGAATAGAGGGGATACAAGTTAGAGGCAAGAGAGATTCTAAAAACAGGGGCTGGTCTAAAAAAAAGACAGTGAGAGAGAGAGATAGAAAATCTGGAAAGAGAGAAAAGTAATACATTTTCTGAGATAAAAGAGGGAGGAAACATTCTGCTTCTCGGGCTCACTGTTTCAGTCAATCCTTAAGTCTTTGGAGTGAGAATTTGATACGACATTAGTTTGTTGAAGTCCTTGAAGCAATTGTCAGGTGTTCTGGAAGTTAAAATAGGGCTGTTGGGACCTTTTGGTGTTACTCTTAAACCCCTGGACACTGTGTTATTAAGCTTGGACTGGGGTCTTGCATTGGTTTATTGCATCTTGTGTTGTCGAGGTTGTTATTGTGGTTAGCTGCTGTGTTGTCGAGGTTGTTATTGTGGTTAGCTGCTGTGTTGTCGAGGTTGTTACTGTGGTGTTTGTTTGTTGCTGCTGGCTTCTGTTGTTTGCTGTTTCTTTATTGATTGGTCCTGTTCCTGCTGTTGTTTTGTGTTGTTGGTTGGTGCTTGTTGTTGCTGCTGTTGGTATTGTTGTTGTCGTTATATCTTCTGCTGCTGCAACTGATCTTCACTCATTGTGACTTCCAGGTATTCCTTTGTTCGATTAGAAGCTGTAATGGTGATTTGGTTGAATGAAAGTGAAGCCTCGGTTAAATTTCAATGCTATTGTATGTTGTATAGACCAACACTGTTATCAGTATTAGTATTATTTTAGAGTTGAGATTTAATTGTATTGTAGAATGTAATAGTAGAAAAACCAACACAAAAACATTTGTAATGGCCAGTAATGTAGTAATAGAATATCACTTAGCTTAGTTAGGTAAAAACTTTAAAAACGTAAGCTATCATGTCACAGTTTTAAAATCATTAATTGATTTTCACAGTAGTTTTCGTAGACTAAGATCGCATAGCTATCCACGTTGCCACGAATCAGTGGTAGTTGAGTAGGATTTTTGTCACATTGTAGGAATTGGTGCGTTATTACTCAACTGAACGACGTAATTAGATTAAAGGAATCGGGGGTACATTTCATGTGACCCGACTCCAATTTTGAACAAGATTAAATAAAGCGTGTCAAGAACCACAGGCGCATTTCATGTAGTGTGGCTCGTAACATGTTTTAAATAATTTGGAATCAACTCCTAAATAAATATAGCGGGATGTAGTTCGCTTTAAATTTGAATTAGAAGTGCGCCTCGCCTAACAGTTATACAAATCGCAGGGCCCTCATAAGTGTATATATAAAGTACTTAGATTTCGAGATGTGCCGTTTTTAGCAAATATCATGGCCTTCTCAAAAGTGTAAATAAGTAATCGCTCTAGGCGCATATTTTAATAATTTTCCTTCTCAAGTACGGGTGTGCATTTCATGCGACCCAAATCCAAATCCCAAAATGTTGAATAAGAATGTGTCGAGAATCCGGGTGCATTTCATGTGACGTGGTTCGAAACATATTTTTAGGCGACATTCTCTTTCGTAAATCATAATAATAATAAAAGCGGTAAAGGGATGCTAATTTGCACTAAGTACATAACTGCAAAGAATTAGATAAATAAGCCGAATATGACAGTTAAGTGACCGTGCTAGAACCACGGAATTCGGGAATGCCTAATACCTTCTCCCGGGTTAACAGAATTCCTTATCCGGATTTCTGGTACGCAGACTGTTTAACAGAGTCAATCTTTTCCTCGATTCGGGATTCAACCGGTGACTTGGGACACCATAAATCTCCCAAGTGGCGACTCTGAATTAATTAAATAAATCCCGTTTCGATTGTCCTTTAATTGGAAAAACTCTCTTTTATATCTTGCGCCCTCGCGGTGCGGTAAAAAGGAGGTGTGACATTCATAAAGATATTGCTACTTTAACTCAAAGAACTCCTACTATGTCTAACTATTTCTCAAAATTAAAAGTTCTTTGGGAAGAATTTAAGGCATTAGTTCCTGCCCCCAGTTGCAACTATGAGAAATCCAAAGATTTTAGACTACATTTGCAGAGTTTCAGTTTTTAACGGGGCTTAATGATTCGTATGCCCAGGCTAGAAGCCAAATCTTGCTCATGAGTCACATGCCTTTTGTAAACCAAGACTACTCTTTGGTTTTAAGTGATGAAAGTCAAAAGTCAATCACGAATGTGACTGGCCAGGAAATTATGAGGTTGCTATATTCACCAGAAATGGTGGTGGTAATCAGAACTATAGTTACATTCAAGAAGAACTATAACTTAGAATGTGACGTGTGCAAACTCAAGGGTCATACTAAAGAAACTTGCTACAAAGTAGTAGGATACCCTCCTAACTTCAAGAAAAGGAAGTTTGGTCAATCGATTGCTTATAATGTGCAGATGGATAGTTGCACATCTCAAATAAATCAAAGTGGTGATTACGTTGAGTATACACAAGTCGCCTTTCCACCAACCAAATCAAAAGTGAGTCACTTTGAGGTGCAGCACATGGACAAATTATCAACATTGTTTCTACCTTATTCACCAAAGAACAGTATAATCAACTTTTTCAAATGATTAACAAAGATGAAACAACTTCGACCTACTCATATAATATAACAGGTAAGCATAATGATGTTATTGCTACCAATAGTCTCCAGGAATGGATCATTGACACAGGTGCAACCAATCACATGGTGTCAAGTTTGAGCTATTTGGATAATAATACTATGATCAAGCCAGAAATACCAAAAAAAGTGTTTCTAACTAATGGTGATGTGTCTCTAGTTACACATGTGGGAACAAGTAATCTTTTTAACAAAGATATTATCACAAATGTATTTCATCTACCACAGTTTTAAGTATAACCTCTTATCTCTATCAAAACTGACTAAAGAACTAAACTGCATAGTTGCTTTCTTTCCTGAATATTATGTTTTTCAGGATCTCTTAAGTGGGAAGGTGAAGGGAGTTGGTAGAGAAAAGGATGGACTATATCTGATTGTGACTAATACACAGAAAGATAATAGAAGTACAAGTTTAACAACTCAAGCTACAGGCCGCAGAGTCAATAATATAGAAGCTGATATACAACTATGACATAGTCGACTATGACATGTTTCTATCTCTGTAATGAAGAAAATTCTACCTTTTTCTCAAAAAATTATAGCTTATAGATTAGCTAACTACAAACGTTTGTCATTGAGTAAAACAAACTTGGCTTCCATTTCCTACCAGCAGTATTATAACAACCAATTATTTTGACTTAGTTCATATAGATGTATTGGGACCCTACAAGTTCCCTACCTTTGATGGATATATATACGTCTTGACTATAGTAGATGATCATTCAAGAATGACTTGGCTCTATATGTTTGCCTTAAATTCTGATATGTGTGTTCTCATTCAGCAGTTTGTTCAGTTTAATAAATACAATTTGATAGGACAATTAAAGTCATTAGAACAGATAATGGTACATAATTTTCAACTCTGTCTATAGTGAATTTTTCAGCAAACTTGGGATTATTTATCAAAAAATATATGTCTATACCCCCACAATAGAATGGGGTAGCAGAAAGAAAGCATAGACACATTTTGGAAATCACTAGAGCCATCAGGATTCAAGGCCCAATACCTTGGATTTTAGGGTGTGTGTGAGCTTGCAATTGTTCATATAATAAATAGAATGCCTAGCTCAATACTCCAACACATCTCCATTTAAGAAATTGTACAAAAGAAAACCATCAATTCAACACATGAGAGTTATAGTGCGCCTATGTTAAACCAGCTATATACAAGAAACTGACAAAATACTGCCTAGAACAAGAGTTGCAGTGCATATGGGATATGCAAATCAGAAAGGATATCTATTTGAGTTTTTTTGTCAATAGAGATGTGATATTCAAAGATATTGTTTTCCCTTTCTTTATCAGAACAAACAAACCACATCAGTCTATTTTTACTGACACAACACAAAACCAATCATATCTTTACATAGAGCTCCATACCACAGAAGACAACCAATCTTAAATACTACAGTTCCTAACCGACATCAAACTGAGGCACTGGTAGTCACTACACAACATGCTGAACAAAGTGCAGAGACAGAAGCTGATGGAGTAGATTCATCTCTACCAGTAGATTCTGCACTTCGTGAAGAACACATATAATTTCACAATCAAGATGATCAAATAAACATAATTTCTCAGAATCCTATAGAATCACGGGTCAATCAAAGAAAATCAGGAAGATAAAGACAACAACCTATATGGATAGAGGATGGTGTATCACTTCACACTCATAAAGATACTCCATATGCCATATCCAACTATATAATCTATGATACATTGGATCCATAACATCAAGCTTACAATGCCAAGGTCTCAATTGTTACAGAACCAAAGAATTACTCAGAAGCCTTGAAAAATCCAAGGTGGGAATTCTATGAAAGATTAGATTGAAGCCTTACACAAAAATCATACATGGCAGATTACTTCCCTACTAGAAGGCAAAACACCTACATAGTTGGATCTATAAAATAAAATACAAGTCTACAAGAGAAATTGAAAGGTTCAAGGCAAGACTAGTTACCAAAGGATATAGTCAACAATAGGGTATATACTGTCATGAAACATTTTCCCCAGTTGTAAATACGAAGATAGTCAAGACAATCCTAACACTGGTTGCACAGAAGAAATGGTCCATTCACCAAATGGATGTATATAATGCATTTTGCGCGCGCGCACACACACACACACACACACACACACACACACACACACACACACACACACACACACACACACACACACACACACACACACACACACACACACACACACATATATATATATATATATATATATATATATATATATATATATATATATATATATATATATATATATATATATGTGTGTGTGTGTGTGTGTGTGGAATTACTATAGGGATTTAGGACTCAAGAGGAGAATAAATCAGTATGTAGACTCTTTAAATCGTTATATGGATTAAAGCAGGTCCCCAGACAGTAGAATACAAAATTATTTGAAGCACTGCTAAAAATGAAGTTCAAACAAAGTAGTTGATCACAGTCTCTACTTGAAACACACTCAACAAGGTTCAGTTCTAGTATTAGTATATGTTGATGATATGCTCACTAGAGATACTCTAACTGTTATTCAAGACACAAAAGACAGACTTTCACAAGACTTCAAGATGAATGATCCAAGTGAACTAAAGTTCTTCCTAGGTATTGATTTTGCAAGAACAACTCAAGGTATACTAATCCATCAGAGAAAATACACCTTGGAACTTATTTCTGAGGCATGATTAAGTGCTGCTAAACCATCATCTTCACCTATAGACATCAACGTCAAATTGACCACTAAAGAATATGATGGTCATCTAGCAAGAACATGAATCAACACAACTACTGATCCAAATGTCTACTAGAGATTAATTCGAAAATTACTTTATTTAACTATGTCCAGACCTGGCATTTCATACAGTGTTCAAATACTAAGTCAGTATTTATACTAGCCAAGGAAATCTCATATGGAAGTTGCTCTAAGAATTATTAAATATATATTTAAAAAAAAGAATCGAGAAAGGTTATCTTATTGTCAAGTGGTAAATCACAAGAAATAACTACAGATTGGGTAGCTTGTGCTCATTCAAAAAAATCAATAACGGGATATCTTATTAAATTGGGTGACCCTCTAATCTCATGAAAGTCAAAGAAGCAAAATACAATATCGAGAAGTTCTGCTGAAGTGGAATATAGAAGTATAGCATCAACTGTTGCAGAACTAGTTTGGATACTAGGACTCATAGAAGAGTTAAAGGCTCAGAGTAAGCTACCAATTATGATTTATAGTGATAGCAAATCAGCAATTCAAATTACAGGTGATCCAGTCTACCATGAAAGAACAAAACATATAAAAATAGACTACTACTTCAAAAGAGAAAAAATAGTTCAAGGTCTTGTTTTGACTCAATATCATTCTACAAGAGAACATCCTGCAGAGTGCAACATGAATACCTTACATCCAAGCTAGGAGTTCTGAATATTTTCATAAAAGCCTAGCTTGAGGGGAGTGTTGAAGACTGAAGGTGCAACATACAAAGCTAAGTACTAAATTGTAGTTTAGCAAACTTATAACAAAGATTAGGAAAGGTAGTTACTAAAAACTTGTGTAGTTATGGAAATATCTGATCAGCTATATATATATATATATATATATATATATATATATATATATATATATATTACTAAAAACTTGTGCAGTTATGGAAATATCTGATCAGCTCTATATATATATATATATATATATATATATACTTTGATAATTCCTCTCTCAAGATCATTTGTTTCTCTCTTCTCTCGAGACTTCATCTCTGCATCTAATTCCTTTATTCTTCTTTCTATTCTTTTGTATTTGTTGTTGAGCTTCTCAGCTCATATAGTATTTAATAAACCAATATATATATATATATACACTCTTATACAGAGTTTGTTATAAATTATTTAGTTTTGTCAAACCCGTAGCTTATGCAAACATCTGGCTATATTCATGAATTGAACATAAAACTTTATTTTTTACTCAAACTATGAAAAACGTATGTAATAAAAATATGCTCAATCTGTATATGATAACTTTAAATTTTGAAGTTACCTCCAATGAAATGAAAATTAACAAGCCATTCTCATCAACGTGCCTATTGTTGGTTTGGAGCTCAAATAGTTTTAACACTTTTTTGGGCCTGAAAGACAATATATTAATAGCTAATTAATGCGTGCATAGCGTTGGTTCCTAACTAGAAACCTATCACAAACTATTGTGCTATTACAAAGTACTAGAGTACTACTATAGTTGTGGTTGTCATGGTATTTCTAGTGGAACTATTATGATGATCCGACCCGTGTCACATGAGTTACCGCCATATTTTTTCTATATTATATTGTTTTATGTTCAATACTAGTATTTGAGTTGATCGGGTGGAATTGAGTTGGTTTTAGTTGGAAATGAGGCACTTAGCCTCTTAGAAGAGAGCTTATTGTAGAAAAGTCAATCGAAAGTTGACAATGTGGTTAGAGGGCTCGGATGTGAATTCTGGTGATTCGGTTAGCTTCAGGGGATGATTTGTGACTTAGGAGTCCGATCGGAATTGAATTTGGAGGTCCGATGTAGAAATAGGCTTGAATTGGCGAGGTTGAAATTTTGGCGAATTCCGGTAGATAGGTGGGATTTTGATCCGAGGGTCGGAATAAAATTTTGAGATTGGCAGTAGCTTTTTTAGGTGATTTTGTATATGTCTGCAAATTTTTAGTTCATTTGGACATTGTTTGGTCGGGTATTCGATTGAATGCGTATTGCGGAAGTTTTGGAGAAACTTAGGCTTGAATTCGATGTGATTTAATGATTTTAGCAATGTTTGGCGTGTTTTGAGGATTGGAACAAGTTTGAATAAGGTTTTGGGATACATTGGTGCTTTTGGTTGAGGTCCCAAGAGCCTCGGGGTGATTTCGGATGGTTAAACCGAAATTTTGGAAGCTTACAACAGGTCAGATATTTTTTTTGCTTATGGTATTTCCACATCTACGGAAAAAGAGACGCAGATGCGGCTATGGGGTTGCATAAGCGGTCCTGGAAGGGGCTTGGCACATTACGCATAAACGGAGGCCTTCCGCAAAAGCGGATACCGCAGGCGCGGTATTCGACAGCCGAAGCGGTCATGGGAGTATTGTGGAGACCACATAAGCAGTTATATTGATCGCAGAAGCGGTAACCGCAGAAGCGGTCCCAAGGTTTTAAGTGAGACTACATAAGCGGTCATTTTTGTCGCATGTGCGGGACCGCAAGTACGGTATTTTGACCGCATAAGTGGAAAACGACCTGGAGATATAGTCAGTGTTCACAAATTGGGAAAAGAATGAAAATATTTTGGGACTTGACTTAGGCGATTCTTGGGCGATTTTTGAGAGAAATCAAAGGGGTTTTATCAGGTATGAATTATTTGGCTCGGATTATGTTTTTATAGTGTAAAACTATGGATTAAACACTGAATTTCAAGGAATTAAAGGGTAAAAATGGAGGTTAGGTCTTAAAACCTAAGAGAGTTTAAATTGGCTATTGAGGGGTCAAATGGACTCCGATTCTTGTGTATTTGGTACGTACGGACTCATGGTGAGACGTGAAATCCGGTGATGTGAATTTCATAATTTTTCGAGATGTGGGTCCGAGGCTCGGGTTTTTCCAACTTCGTATTTTTTGGTATCTTTCGAGTTCTTTCAATTGGATTATGTTCTATTAGCTTAATATAACGTATTCCTTATGGTTTTGTCCAGATTTGGCACGCGAGGAGGTTGATTCTAGAGGAAAAAGCTTAGCAGACTAGTTCTTTATCTGGTTTGAGGTGAGTAATTGATGTAACTACTGTTCTGAGGGCTTGAAACCCCGGACATTCACATCGTGACGCCATTTTGAGGAGTGACACGCATTTCACGGTGAGTGCGGGGTCGATTACTATTGGGGATTGAAAATTGGTCCATCCCGAGTATGATTTCTTCTATATGGGCGATTAAGACGCATACTTTATCACTGTGAATTGGGCTTATTACTGTGATTGGGGTCTTATGCCGACTAGTAGAATCCTTAGGGGATCTTATGTGTGTTACCTTACTTGTGTGCATATCACATACTCTCATTCATGCTTTCTATTATTAAAATTTCTATTATATAGAAAAGAGAAGGGAGGTTGACCAAGGGCATTATGGTCATTTAAAAATATAACCACATTGTTTGCTTGTACAATAGGCTTAAAAGATTGATTTTGGGTTTGTAATAAGGGAAAACCCAAAAGTAACAAAGCGCAAACCATTGAATTCTTGTGAACCCACTTCCCATTCAACCTTAACCATCTTTTTCTTTAAATGCACTACTTAATTAATGTTACTCTTTAATTTGTTTAAACGCAGACTACTTTTACTTTATTTTTTCTCCTAATTAGTACTTTTAATTAAAAAAATTATCCATTTGATAATTTTATAATTCAACGTTCATTTGATAAAAAATATACAATGGCTACATACATTTATATATAGCAATTATATTATCTCCTTAAGAATATTATTTCATTTGTTTTTTTATTGACTATATTTTAACAAAAAAAAGTGGAAATAAATTACACAAATTTTTATTAGGGTGTTCTTATATTAGTGTCAATTGATATTATTTATACAAGTCCTTATTAAATTAAAATTTTAATTGGAACACTTTATAAAATTAGAAAAAAATATTTAAAAATAAAATATAGTATCAAGTTCTTTTTTTTATTATAGAATATTGAATATTGTTTATAAGATTCCCTCTATACAAAATTATGTAAGAATAATCTGAAAAATATTAGACAATTAATTTGGGATTTTTTATTACATAATATGCAACATAAGAATTATCATTATGCAGGATTGTACGTTTCCCTCTATGATTAAAGTTAATTGGGTACTTCATGTGTATTAAATAAAGAATTTAGCATAATATAAATTTTAAAATACATAAATATTAAATTACTATTTAGAAAAAATCTCGACAAATAATTATGGTAAAGAAAGTTATATTACACCCTAGAGTATCTCAATCATATAAAATGAAACTAGAAAACGATTGTAATGCTTCTTTAATATCAATTTGATTAGTATTTAGAGTGATTGAAAAATAATTTTATTTTTAGTATATTCAGGTATGTCATTGAACTAGAATAAAATATAAATTTCTTGTAAAATTTTTGGGTAACTAAAAAATACGATTATTATTTCACAGAAAAAAAATCGTCAACTATTTGAAAATAAAATAAATATGTTTTATTATTCAAATTTTGATTAATATAAGAAGAAAAATCAACACATTAACACAATTGAAAATACAAAAGAGTAGAAGCATATATATTCAATTTAAACAATAAAAAAATACATCATGAATTATTTTTCAATTGACTTTTCGATCATTTTTTACCATCAATTTTTATGTTTGGTGGTGCATAATTATTTTTTAAATAGATATGTTTAGAAACTACGTAGAAATACTCTATATTGTACTTGAAGTATTGTATAATCTTTATACAATAAAGTGTCGGACTTCGACAAGTATAACAAAGTGATATAGTAATACGAGTTCATAAAAATTAAAATACACATAACGTAATAGATTAAAAAAATACAGGTAAATGTGATTCTATACAGTATTACACAAATGTCTGTTTTCTTTTTTCTTTTCCTAAAGACGAATAAAGTGTGTAATTAGCAATAAATCAAAAAATATTAAAAAAAGAAAATAAGAAAAAGGAGCAACAATTGGGTGTGTGCATCACACAAGTATGTCATCTAATTACTATCTATTATATAGAAAAAAGAATGGAGGTTGACCAAGGGCATTATGGTCATTTAAAAATATAACCACATTGTTTGCTTGTACAATAGGCTTAAAAAGATTGATTTTGGGTTTGTAATAAGGAAAAAACCCAAAAGTAACATAGCGCAAACCATTGAATTCTTGTGAACGCACTTCCCATTCAACCTTAACCATCTTTTTCTTTAAATGCACTACTTAATTAGTGTTACTCTTCAATTTGTTTAAACGCATACTACTTTTACTTTATTTTTTCTCCTAATTAGTACTTTTAATTAAAAAAAATCATCCGTTTGATAATTTTATAATTCAACGTTCATTTGATAAAAAAATATACAATGGCTACATACATTTATATATAGCAATTATATTAACTCCTTAAGAATATTATTTCATTTGTTTTTTTTATTGACTATATTTTAACAAAAAAAGTGGAAATAAATTACACAAATTTTTATTAGGGTGTTCTTATATTAGTGTCAATTTATATTATTTATACAAGTCCTTATTTTTCTATTATATAGAAAAGAGAAGGGAGGTTGATCAAGGGCATTATGGTCATTTAAAAATATAACCACATTGTTTGCTTGTACAATAGGCTTAAAAGATTGATTTTGGGTTTGTAATAAGGGAAAAACCCAAAAGTAACATAGCGCAAACCATTGAATTCGTGCGAACCCACTTCCCATTCAACCTTAACCATCTTTTTCTTTAAATACACTACTTAATTAATGTTACTCTTCAATTTGTTTAAACGCAGACTACTTTTGCTTTATTTTTTTGTCCTAATTAGTACTTTTAGTTAAAAAATTATCCGTTTGATAGTTTTATAATTCAACGTTCATTTGATAAAAAATATACAATGGCTACATACATTTATATATAGTAATTATATTATCTCCTTAAGAATATTATTTCATTTGTTTTTTTTATTGACTATATTTTAACAAAAAAAAATAGAAATAAATTACACAAATTTTTATTAGGGTGTTCTTATATTAGTGTCAATTGATATTATTTATACAAGTCCTTATTAAATTAAAATTTTAATTGGAACACTTTATAAAATTAGAAAAAAATATTTAAAAATAAAATATAGTATCAAGTTCTTTTTTTTATTATAGAATATTGAATATTGTTTATAAGATTTCCTCTATATAAAATTATGTAAGAATAATCTGAAAAATATTAGACAATTAATTTAGGATTTTTTATTACATCTTATGCAACATAAGAACTATCATTATTCAGGATTGTACGTTTCCCTCTATGATTAAAGTTAATTTGGTACTTCATGTGTATTAAATAAAGAATTCAACATAATATATATTTTAAAATACATAAATATTAAATTACTATTTAAAACAAATCTCAACAAATAATTATGGTAAAGAAAGTTATATTACACACTAGAGTATCTCAATCATATAAAATGAAACTAGAAAACGATTGTAATGCTTCTTTAATATCAATTTGATTAGTATTTAGAGTGATTGAAAAATAATTTTATTTTTAGTAAATTATTCAGGTATGTCATTAAACTAGAATAAAACATAAATTTCTTGTAAAATTTTTGGGTAACTAAAAAATACGATTATTATTTCACAGAAAAAAAAATTGTCAACTATTTGAAAATAAAATAAATATGTTTTATTATTCAAATTTTGATTAATATAAGAAGAAAAATCAACACATTAACACAATTGAAAATACAAAAGAGTAGAAGCATATATATTCAATTTAAACAATGAAAAAAATACATCATGAATTATTTTTCAATTGACTTTTCAATCATTTTTTACCATCAATTTTTATGTTTGGTGGTGCATAATTATTTTTTTAAATAGATATGTGTAGAACATACATAGAAATACTCTATATTGTACTTGAAGTATTGTATAATCTTTGTACAATAAAGTATCGGACTTCGACAATTATAACAAAGTGATATAGTAATACGATTTCATAAAAATTAAAATACACATAACGTAATAGATTAAAAAAAATACAAAGGTAAATGTGATTCTATACATTATTACACAAATGTCTGTTTTCTTTTTTCTTTTCCTAAAGACGAATAAAGTGTGTAATTAGTAATAAATAAAAAAATATTAAAAAAAATGAAAATAAGAAAAAGGAGCAACAATTGGGCATGTGCATCACACAGATATGTCATCTAGTTATAAAAGAACTATTTTTTTAATCATGAACAGTAATGAAAAAGACTAGTCAAAATTATAAAAGAACTATTGTATAAATAATTCTTTCATCTTCATTCCTCTATCTTTTGTGGCTAGATTAATTTCTTTAACAACATATGTACGTCTCATAATGAGTGCCCTATCAATTCATATTAGTGTTACTATCCAAGATTTTTCTTACCTAAAGACTAGTCAAAATTCTAGATACGTGTATTCTTTGAAGTTTGAAACTTCAAATTTCCATTAGTCATATTGTCCCTACTTCCTTTCAACTTCTAGTCATGAGATGTTTTTATATAAACTCTAAATATTCTGCCCATAGACAATTAACAACAATAAATTTCATCTAACAAACTCACCCTTAGGAAAATACTTAATACCAAGATGAATGAACTAATTTTCATTCCTTTAGCAGGACTAGGTCACCTCGTATCGGCCATCGAATTTGCAAAACTCGTTTTAAATAGAGATGAAAAAAATCTCTGCATCTCTGTTCTCATCATGAAACTTCCCTTAGACTATGGCGTTCAAAACTTCATTCAATCTCTCAATTCTCAACCCCGTTTGAAATTCATCGATATCTCCTTAGACGAAAAAACATCTTCTACATTCTTGAATAACCACGAAACATTCCTCTATGATTTCATTGATGGTCACAAATCAAAAGTGCGAGAATATGTTCAAAACATTCCTCGTCTTGCTGGTTTCGTTCTTGACATGTTTTGTACCTCGATGATTGACATAGCCAACGAATTTAACGTTCCAAGTTATATTTATTTTGCTTCAAATGCTGCTTTTCTTGGCTTATGTCTTCATTTTCAAGCTCTAAGAAATGAGCAAAATTTAGACACGTCTAAGTACATAAACTCTGATGAGGAATTATCAATTCCATATTTTAAAAACCCATGTCCTACTAAAGTTTTGCCTAAGCATTTATTGGATACAAGACTTGCTTCAACGTTATTTTTTGATGGAATTCATCGATTTAAAGAGACTAAAGGGATTATTATTAACACTTTTTTCGAGCTTGAATCTTTTTCTCTTCAGGCTTTAATGGATTCTGAGATTGTTCCAACAATTTATCCAGTTGGTCCAGTGGTTAGTTTTGCAAAATGTGGTCATTTTCGAAACGATCCGCGCGAAATTGAAAGTATTATCGAGTGGTTAAATGAGCAACCGGATTTATCTGTAGTGTTTTTGTGCTTTGGTAGTATGGGAAGTTTTGAAGCAGTGCAGATCAATGAAATAGCAACTGCACTAGAACATTGCGGTCACAGGTACCGTTAGTTGTGAACTTGTAATTTGTACTCCCCCTGTGTTACTTTACACGTATCCCGACTAATTTCACGAGTTACCTATTATCTCCTGTTAGAGCTATCAATACAGCTGGCCCAACCCTACATAGCCCAGCCCATGCAGGCTTTGGCATTTGATGTTTGGGTTGGGCCCGTTCACTGTTTCGACACACTTTAAAAAACCCAACCCAGCCCTACGAGGGTCACGAGCCCTAGGGGCCAGCCCTATATATATATATATATTGTTCCAATAGATTGCAATAAAACACAAAAAATGATGACAATATTCATTCATTAAAAATCAATACTCAAAATGAACTAAAATTCTTTTAAGGTGCTCGTGAAATATCTAACACCAACAGATCATCTTCATCTAGCGTATTTGAACCCTCATGTGAAACAAAAAATGTCTTAACATTTTATTTTCATCTGAATATATTATTATCTGCAATGTTAATTACTTAAATAGTAAGAACTAATTAAATTATAAGAAAAAAAGTATTTGTATTTGCATGAGAATAATTACCAGTTTGAGATTAGACAACTCTTCTTGTTATTTTTAGCTCTCAATACTTCTTTTATATGTTTAATCAAATAAGTTATTATGCTCACGGGCCGACCCAGCCCAGCCTCGGGTAATCCCCATAGGCACACGGACTTACTTAGGCCGCCCTTTAAAATCTTATTTTTAAGTGGACTTCAAAAGTTTTAGCCCAATCCTATTAAGTCATGGGATAGGTTGGGCAATATATACTTATTATCTCTTTTAAGGAAAATTATTTTCACGCCTCAATGCCTTTCTTTAATTGGTTTTTATTTTTATTTTATGTTCTAACAGGTTCTTGTGGTCTTTAAGAAGATCTCCACCAAAGGGAAAAATAGATATACCAAGTAATTACAACAATTTTGAAGAAGTGTTACCAAAAGGGTTTTTGGAAAGAACAAAAGGAATAGGAAAAGTGATAGGATGGGCACCACAAGTAGCAATATTAACTCATAAATCAGTAGGAGGATTTGTGTCGCATTGTGGATGGAATTCTATACTAGAAAGTGTATATTTTGGTGTGCCAATTGCAACTTGGCCACTCTATGCAGAACAACAAATGAACGCATTTTTATTAGTTAAAGAATTGGGACTTGGTGAGGAGATTAGGATAGATTATGTTATTGATTTTGAGGGAAAAAATGATAGAGTTGATGTAGTGAGTGCTCAAGAAATTGAAAGAGGTTTACAAAGGTTGATGATAAAAAGTGAAGAGAATGAAGTTAGGAAAAAATTAAAAGAAATGAAGGAGAAAAGCAGAGTGGCTATGGTGAATGGTGGATCATCTTATAACTCTCTTGGCCTTCTAATTAATGATGTAATTACAAATATTTCTTAACAATAACGACGTATCAGTTGTCTACAAGTTGGAGTCGGCTATACGAGTGAATTTAGAGGTTGGGGTCATAACGCATAAAAAACGACAACAAAGAGATGGCATTTGAGAAGATATGCGCTATTATTGGGTGGAGTCAATGTCTATCTATTTTAAAAATTGATTGTATTTATGTGCACTATAGATTTAAAGATGTTTACATTTTCAATGTAACTTATTAGAGCAAGAATAAATATAGCTGTATTTTTTGTGTTACCAAGACAGTCATATATTATTATAGACCATCTTAACTGGATGATTTATAAAATTGCACTGGCAGAAAATTTAATATTTTTATTTATTTATAAAAAATACTACCGGATTGCTCCTCTATAAAGGTTGCTAATATTTTTCAATCTAGAAGCGAGGAGGCCAAATTAATTGATAAATATGTTGTTTAACAAAATAACTAATGGTTTTCTAATTAAATTGCTGAAAGTTCTAATTTCGTAAGTAGTAACGGGTAAATTTCACAAATGGTCATATAACTATGACATTTTTTCACTAAAATCATATAACTTTTTTTTCTCACACAAAAATCATAAAACTTTCACTTCTTTGCTCAAAAAATCCCAGTGACCGGGAAAGACCATTCACCGGTCATTTTTTGAATTTATTTTTTTTTCATTTTTTTCATTTTTTTCATTTTTTTGAAAAAACTGAAAATATTTTTTCTTTAAAATAAAAACTGAAAAAGTAAGATAAAACTAAATGCTTTAAAAAAACTGGAAAAAATACTTTTTTTTTTGTAAAAATTGAATTATTTTTTGTAGCAACTGGAAAAAAAAAAGACTTTACTAAATAAATGGACTATTAGTGCATTAGTTTAAAAAAACGAAAAATATTTTACAAAATAAATAAAGTCCAACAAAGATACATTTTCAAGAAATGCTAAATATTTTTTATTTTTTTAAACTAATGCATCAATAGCCCACTAATTTAGTAAAGTCTTAATCTTCTTTTTTTTTCCAACTTTTACAAAAAATAATTCAATTTTTACAAAAAAATATTTTTTTCAGTTTTTTTAAAGCATTACTTTTGTAAAAACTAGAGAAAATATTTTTAATAAAATATTTTCATTTTTTAAAAGCTGAAAAAAATATTTTCAACAAAATATTTTTATTTTTTGCAAACTAAATAAAGTCCAACAAAGATACATTTTCAAGAAATGCAAAATATTTTTCGTTTTTTAAACTAATGCAACAATAGTCCACTAATTTAGTAAAGGTTTTTTTTTCAATTTTTACAAAAAAAAATCAATTTTTACAAAAAAAAATGTTTTTCAGGCTTTTTAAAGCATTTCTTTGTAAAAACTAGAAAAAAATATTTTCAACAAAATATTTTCATTTTTGAAAAATATTTTTTTTTCAGTTTTTTAAAGCATTTAGTTTTATCTTACTTTTTCAGTTTTTATTTTAAAGAAAAAATATTTTCAGTTTTTTCAAAAAAAAATGAAAAAAATGACCGGTGAATGGTCTTTCCCGGTCACTGGGATTTTTTGAGTAAAGAAATGAAAGTTTTATGATTTTTGTGTGAGAAAAGAAAGTTATATGATTTTAGTGAAAAAATGTTATAGTTATATGACCATTTGTGAAATTTACCCAAGTAGTAACTATATCCTACAAATAAGAATGACAAAGCTTTCGTAAAACATTAAGGAGAAAAATGGACTTGGAAAAACTATCTGAATATCTTACTACAAAATGCATATTAAGTAAGCTGAATAAACAAAATATTGAATTCGTACCGTTTCGAAAAACTTACTAACATAAAAAATAATATAACAAAAATGACCATAATAACAATGAAAATATAAAATCAATAAGATTTTTACTCAACAATAGGTTATTTTATTCTTTATAATATTCTCACGATAGAAATTTCTCCATCTTTAATCACAATTTCCGAGCTTGAGGTCTAATAGTTTGTTTGGCCAAAAATTGAGGTGTTTGACCAAGCTTCTGGAAAGAAAAAAATGCTTTTGAGGAGAAATTGAAAAAAAATAACTTCTCTCCAAAAGCACTTTTGAGAAAAATATACTTAGAAACAGTTTTTTAAAGTTTCGCCAAACACTAATTGTTGCTCAGAAGTACTTTTCAAACTAATTAGCCAAATACAAACGGCTTCTTACCAAAAAAATTTCCGAGAAAAATACTTTTAAAAAAAAAACTTGTCAAAATAAGCTAATTTCTGCAACTTGGCCAAAGAGCTATAAATTTAGAAAGAAAAAACGTATTTGACACCTTAGTGGCTATTCCGTAAAAGAGTTTTGCAAGAGAAGCTTGTTTGTATTAATTCTAAGAGCAATTTTAAAAATATTTGTGTTAATTTAGATTCAAATCCTTCTTCGCGGATATAACTGCTACTTCCTTCAAACTTTGTGGGCTGAAAATGCAATTTAATTAGTCAAAGTTTTGTCAACATACTATTATATTCTTCTCAGAGCTTATTGTTCAAACTTACAGAGCGGAGATTTGCCGAAGAAAATGGCAACGCCGGCGAGCGAGGTGCCGAGGATCAAGCTAGGCTCACAAGGCTTAGAAGTCTCTAGAATCGGGCTGGGCTGTAGGAGTATGTCACCCAATCATGGCCCGCCCAATCCTTTTTTAATTAGTTTATACTGTTTTCCAAAATTTTGGAAATTCCTTTTTGTTCTAGATATTAAAAACTTTTTCTGGAATTTGAAGTCTAAGACTCACTCCATTCCATTTTATATGATGCACTTTGACTTATACTTGTAGTCTAAGACAAGTACGTGATAGATACTGTGTGGTTATAATCATCTCACTAAGCGTAAAATGAGAAGTCTACCGTCAAACTGTTTCTATGTATAGAATAGTGACTAAGAAGAAAAATTCTATCACATAAATTAGGACAAAGGGAAAAATACTTTACCCAACTTTAATTTAAGAAAATAAATATGATTTTCCATGTTAATATATTTACATAATTAAAGTATCAAGATAGAGAAGAGAAAAAGTTTATGAGTTATATTCTGACTTGCCAAAGCAACAAAAAGTTGTAGCATAATATACTAGCAGGGATGTGAAATATGTGCATGCTAAATTTGATATGTGTAGGCAATCAAAGGTATGAGAGAAAGAGTACAAATAGCTTCCAAGTTTGGCATAAGTTTCAAAGATGGGATAATGGACATTTGTGGTGAACCAGAATATGTAAGAGCTTGTTGTGAAGCTAGCTTGAAGCGACTGGACATCGACTGCATCGATCTTTATTATGTTCATCGTATTGATATCCAAGTGCCTATTGAAATCACGGTTTGACATCTTACTTCCAGTCATTTATTCATTTATTATATTTGAAGAGTTCTATCAAATAATTGGATTGTATAATATCTGTAAAAAAATACGTAACCAGTCAATCAAAGCAAGGCAAAGTTCGTGGAAGTGGCAAACCACCTGCACCCTTTGAAATCGACGTCCTAGTCGACCGTCCTATTTGAAATGCCCAAGGGGTTGTTCAGAAATGCCGCCCCTTTGGCTTCTTCAACACCTGCCACAGTTTAATTTGTAAAACTGGTTCGGAGCGATCGACGTTAAGTGTTGATTTGAGACATGAAATCAAAGCAAGGCAAAGTTCGTGGAAGTGGCAAGACGACCAGTGGCAGACATCGTATTGCAATTTGAGAACATGGTTGCTGGCACAAATGCTGAACTCCGCCAAAGGGTGGATCAGTTAGAAGCTCTTGTAGGGCAGGCTCTTGAGGAAGGCGCCGATTCTTCTGTTCTTGCTAGAGTGACACGACTGGAGGCAGATTTTGCTGCGAGACATGAAACAACACTAGCAGAAATGGCTTTAGTGCGCAAAGAGAACGAAGGAATGCGGGGGGAAGTGGTTCAACTTCGAATGGCATTATTGAATATTGCCCCTAGAAGCGATGAACGTCCTAGAGTTAGAGTTCCAGAGCCAAAGTCTTACAGTGGTGCGAGAAGTGCCAAAGAACTGGAAAATTTCTTATGTGATATGGAGCAGTATTTCCAGGCTGCACGTGTACCAGACGATGAAAAGGTGACCATTACGCCTATGTATTTGTCAAATGATGCAAAGGTGTGGTGACATACACGAGTTTCAGAGGAGGCCAAATATTCTTAAAAGTGGTGTTCAAAAAGGTGGAATTTTGAAGTCTATGCTATGTGTTCTGCTCAAATTCTCGCAGGATAGGCCAATACCTTGAAATGTTTGTGATAAATTTATCTCGCATAGGGTAGAGAATTTCCATAAGAGACATGATTCTCTACAAAAAAGAAATGCTTATCTATGCTAACTGTTATTTCATGGTTGCTCCAAAAAAAAGTTTCCTTCTGAAAACCCGGTTTCGGCCCCTTTTCCAGCGGTATTCAACCTCAAAATCTACTTTTGGTGCATAAACCAATATACTCCTAAACCCCGTTGCGTGGAAAGACTTCTTTTCTTTACTTCAGACTAACTTTGATGTACACTCTGTCACCAACAAATGCTTTATGGTAAAATCACATTACAGTCAACTGTATAAAAAAGGTTAGCTGAGACCTGCACGGAAATCATTGTGTCAGGGTTCTAAAGAAGGTAGATTTTTTTTGTATAGTCTGCAGTTGAGATGCTACTTTGACAATAGACAATTTAAGGAGAAGAAGATGCATGATTGTTAGCTACTGTAGTTTTTGAAGCATCACCAAGACGATACTAATCATCTTCTATTATAAACAACTAAAGTAAAACTCAGGGAGGAAAAGAGGGGTGGTCTTTCTGAGGCTTTATATGACATAAAACATCGGGCATTTCGTTATTATGCTTAACATTTATTGCTATTTTTTGTTATGATATTGTGTAGCATAGTGTGTAGATAGAAGAACTGAAGAAACTGGTTAAAAAGGGTAAAATCAAATATATAGGTCTATCTGAGGCTTGTGCAGCAACAATTAGAAGTGCGCAGGCAGTGCATCCAATAACAGCTGTTCAGTTGGAGTGGTCTTTGAAGACCAGAGGTCTGGAGGAAGAAATAATCCCTACTTGCAGGTAATGTGTCTCTTAGATTTCATTCTTTCAGGTAGTATGAAGGTTCTTCTGAATAAGGCCTTTTTCAGAGAATTAGGAATTGGAATTGTCCCATATAGTCCTCTTGGACGAGGTTTCTTCTCAGCAGGTCCCCAGCTGATTGAGAGCTTGTCCGACGGCGACTTTCGCAAGGTTGGTTTAGTTAGTTTCTCTGTCTTTGATATCAAATAACCATCATTTGCATCCACTTTAGCCCTGTATCATAGTCGTCATTTTGCCTTTAAACAAAAATGTTATAACATGTCATTGGCTTTTTTGTCAAACTCTGCAAACAAGCTTAGATTTAGCATCAAGTTTGAGACTTTCCTCGCATTAAAGCTTATATCCATATTTTGGATTCAATACTATAAGGTGGTGCTCGAGCATATGCTTTAGTTCTTGCCTCCTATTTTTGTTTTATTTTATAATTTATCAAAGAATGCCTCCTATTCGGATCAGCTGGATGAAATTTTGTATCAGTACTATTAGGTTCTCTATTTTGATTAATGGATCTCCGGTAGGATTTTTACCTTCTCAAAGGGGCTTGAGACAAGGTGACCCCCTTTCACCTTTCCTTTTCACACTAGCTATGGAAGGTTTGAACAATATGTTGAAGACTGCTCACAATAATGGGTGGATTAAGGGATTCAACGTTGCAAATAATCAAGATGAGAGGTTACTGGTTAGAAATAACTCACTTACAATATGCAGATGATACCCTTATTTTTTGTGAAACAGAAGAGAGTCAAGTAAAGTACATCAAGATTATCCTCATCCTCTTTAAAGTTGTCTCTGCCTAATATTCAGATGCTAACAAACATCTTGGGAGGAGAAATTGGCACAATTCCAACCATCTATCTGGGAATGCCTTTGGGAGCAAAAAGCAAATCCAAAGAAATTATGAATGGAGTTTTGGAAAGATGTGAGAAAAAGCTAGCTAGATGGAAAACACAGTATATCTCTTTGGGAGGTAGACTAGTACTTATTAACTCTGTGCTGGACACTCTCCCTATCTACATGATGTCTTTATTTTCTCTACCTGCAAGTTTAGAAAATAGATTGGAGGCTCTGAGAAGGAAATTTTTATGGCATGGAAATAAAGAAGAAAAAAGGATTTCACCAAGTTAACTAGAAGAAGCTGACTATTAGTAAACGAGAAGGTGGATTAGGAATCAAAAACCTTAGGAAGTAGAACAAATGTCTGTTGATGAAGTGGTTATGGAGGTTTTCTAAGGAAGAACAAACACTATTGGGCAAGGTGATAAAGGCAAAATATGGAAAAGAAGGGTTTTGGATGACCAAAGAGGTGAAGAACCCTTATGGAATTAGTCTATGGAGATCAATCTGAAACTTGTGGCCAAACCTTTTTCATGACTTAAGTCTTAATGTGAGGGATGGAACGAAAACGTTATTTTGGGAGGACAACTGGCTAGGAATTGGAAGTCTGAAGAATTTATTCCCTGATATTTTTACATTGAATTAGAAACAAGGACAACAGTTAAGGAGTTATGGGGTATTTAAGGATGGAACTTGACATTTAGAAGTTTGTTACAAGACTGGGAACTAACTACATTAACTAAATTTTGCCATACTTTGGAACAATGTAGAGGATTACAAAAGGGGAAGACACTTTAGTATGGCAGAAACATACCAGCGGGAGGTTTACAGTAGGATCAGCTTATAAAAATCTGAATCGGATAGGATCTCAAGGTGTTTTGAAGATATAAGTAGCCCTGTACAGAAGATCAAAATGAATTGCATTCTTCTTTTTGGGTTTTGGTGTAAACCAGAATATATAGATGACCGGTAGGATCCAATCATAGAAGTCTTAGGCTCCTTGTAAGAAGAACAAGGAAGTTTAATTTTTGTTTTGTCCTAGCTCTTCTTGATGTAATCTTGGTTCTAGTACAAAATTTGTGCGGATGGTTTATTAATATATTGGATCTATTTCCATCTCAAAAAAATATTACGTATTTCTACATAATTGAAAAATACTGGAAATCACAAAAGTTATAATTGGAAATATTAAAAAGAGGTGCTAAAAGAAGTTGTCGTCAAAAGAAAACAGCGAAATTGTGTGACACCAACTAGTAAAAGAGTTTTTCCTTTTGGGATGTAAAGAGTACCATATATCACACTTTTTATACTTATAATTTTTTTTAATTATTTAAACAAATTATTCAAATAAAAGTTGGTTGATTCAGTAGATAATATTGATGTCATTCTATTTGATTGGAAGGGAGTAATATTTAGCCATGTACATGAGTGTATTCGATTTTGCAACTAGAGGATATTGTAGTTTGTTAAAGTCATTTAGCCATGGATTCATTTTCAAGATCCAACTAGTCAAGCAGGCGCAAGACCATGTTCCAAAGTTTGCCAACATATTATTTTTGCTCAAATTCTCTTCTAATATAGCATGTTATAATTTAAGGGACTAAACAAGACGTAGAATATAGCTGATAAACATTACTTTCACCATTTGTTTTGCCAGAATATACCAAGGTTCAAGCCTGAAAATTTGGAGCACAACAAGCAAATATTCGAGCAACTCAAAAAAATAGCATCAAGAAAAGGATGCACCACATCACAACTTGCATTGGCTTGGGTACTTCACAAAGGAGATGACATATGCCCCATACCTGGTACCACTAAGATTGAGAACCTCAACGAAAATATTGAAGCTATATCTGTAAATCTAATAGCAGATGAGGTAGCAGAGCTGGAGTTCTATGCTGCTGCTGATATGGTCAAAGGCGAAAGGCATGCATTCATGTGGGCAACTTGGATAAATTCTGAGACTCCACTATTGGCCTCCTGGAAAGTTGAATAATAATGTTTGACGCTCAATGGTGGATGGAGCATAGTTCATTGAGTCCAATATAACCGAGTATTTGCACACAAAGTATAAATATATATGTCAAAATTTACTAAAATTTCGGCAAATATGAAATTCTGATGTCATAACAACGATCAAGTTATCTTCGTGTGACGTATAGATCGTGGGTTCGAACTGTGGAATGATGCTTGCATTAGGGTAGATTGCCTACAATGCCCACAATGTGTTCAATGTACTTATGTACTTTGCAAAAGACTGACTGAAAATTTTAAAGTTGATTTTTTTTAGCAATTCTATTGTGTGCATATTCGAGTTGTCTTTGTATTTGTGATGGAAAGTTATGCCTTATATTTGGAGAAGAAAAAAGAAGGGAGAAGGAGAACATGGATATGGAACTTTTCATCCAAGTAGTGGAAGGTTTAACTACCCACAATCCTCAATAATACAACCCCACATATTCTCACAACGAATATTGTACCAGAAATATGTAGTCTTTTACTTAAACTCGTGCAAGTAAGTTTAGTAAAAAGCATTTCAATTTAAAACCAAGTTTTTAGTTGCTCAAGTTTGGTAAAATATGCATTGTACAAAAATCAAGGAGGAATAAAGAATTGGAACAAATAAATCATTATATATGATAACATGACAATTAACAAAAAAACTAATTTTTTTTTATTTCTTTTCACCCCATGTGCCTAAACGGGTGCGTGTTAACATTCTTTGCCACATTAACGTATAATACCTATCAAACTGCCACGTTCAAGGAATAGTTAAAACAAAAACAGTTCAGGTATATATCGAACAAAGAATTTCAAGTTTAAGGGATCTTGTGTAATTTTTCACATTATTTTGGCATGAGTTAAAAGAAAAAGATGAATATTCGTGCTTTAATTTTAATTCTTTCCATGCGTACATATATCATGCAAATTGTTGTTAGTCTAATCACACAAAGTACCATTATTAACTTAAATACTCAAATATACTACTTTGTGGGGAAATTTACGGAAACAAAAAACTTAAGGGACTAATTGCAGCATCCCTCAAGCTTTATGTACTTACAATGCAATTTGCTTACCTGTCAAAGTTTTTTCTGTTTATAAAGACCACACACAACTTCATTTTCAGGAGCTTAACTATTTTCAGACAGCCGGAGAAGATGGAAAAAACGACGCCGTTAAAAGTACCGAGAATTAAGCTAGGTTCACAAGGTCTAGAAGTTTCCAGAATCGGGCTGGGCTGTATGAGTATGTCCGGCAACTACGGCCCGCCCAAGCCCGAGCCCGAAATGATCAAACTACTCCATCACGCCATTGATACTGGAGTCACTTTCCTCGATACTTCTGATATCTATGGACCTCTCACCAATGAAATTCTCATTGGCAAGGTGATTAAAACTTTTTTCATTTGAATATTGTAAATGCTGCATGAATTAGTTGTACTTTATGCATAATTAACTGTACATTTGTGTTGTTATAGATGTTATGGTATTTAAATTGTTCTCTAAGCAAAAATGACAGCATTTTCCTTGATGATGGTGGTATATGGAAGCTTCTTTATATATACAGAAGCTGCATACATTAGTTTTGTACTTCCTGCTTCCCTTGTTGTACCTTTGTGTTGCTGTGGTAGCAGTTATGGCATTTTAATTGTTCACTAAGCAAAAATGAAGTTTTACGGTAAATTCTCTTAATTCTCAGGTTATATTGAAAAAAGAGTGATCTTAAGTTTTTTTTACTTTACTAAATTTTAAATGAAATTTATTCACTAATTCTCTTGAAAAAGTATGTAACTTTTGTGTTAAATCAATGAGGAAGATTTTGCATTCTGGATTTCTCTTTTAGACTTTAATTTAATATTAGCAGTTTTAGATTTTCTTTTATGACCGCGTTGCTCGGGCGAGCTTGCACACCTTGGCTATTCCACCGGATACCAGCTAGTGTTTTTTGCCTCCATTGGGATTTGAACTTGATACCTCATGATTGCTCTTCTTGTGCCTGCTTGAATATGTGTCCTCATATGTCTATGCTTTATATATGCTGACACAGTTTTATAGGTATGTTCATGTTAAAGTACCCAATTGTGTGTAGGCTATTAAGGGAATGAGAGAGGAAGTACAAATAGCTACCAAGTTTGGTATATGTTTCGAAGATGGGAAAAGGGGTATTTGTGGTGAACCTGCATATGTAAGGGCTTGTTGTGAGGCCAGCTTGAAGAGACTGAACATCGACTGCATTGATCTGTATTATGTTCATCGCATCGATACTCAGTTGCCAATTGAAGTCACGGTATGACATCTTTTCTCCAAGGGTTTGTTTTTGTAGTGTATTTCATCACTTTTAGCAAGTAGTCATATTAAATGATTTGTGCTACAAGGTGCTTGTTTTTTTTCTTATGGTTTTGGGCACAAAATGTCGTGGTTATTACTTGATCACTTCATCTAAAGGAGGAATCCAGAAAACAGTGCATTATTATATTTTTTTGGCTTGAGAAGATCTTATTGTTGTTAAAATATAGTCATGGCGTGCATTGAGTTGATATGCTAGTCACATATTAATGAAGAGATTGGGATGCTACTGTGCCATTATTCATCCACTAGATATTTTGGGAGGACTTCTGAGTAACAGCAAGCATAAAATCGATGAAGGTGTTGAAAGGGATGAGGTAGACATCGAGAGGAAGGAAGTTGTATTGAACGACTTACAATCTCTCGAAATCCATTTGGATTTGACAACTAATAGAACACAGTGGAAGTGGAAGTAAAAGATCCGTATAGACAATACCAACTAGTTAGGAGAAATGTTTGGTCATGGCACTTAAATTACTTATCACAAAATGTGGTACACTTCCATTAGATGTAGGTTTTGTCAGGATTCTTTTATATTTGCTTAGATATTTGTATGTCACTGGAAAGTGCAGAGAACCCCTAGTTTGTTTTAAAAAACAAAATTTAGAGTTTTGGAGTGAAATTGGTCCAAATGGAACGGAACTATTGACAATTCATGTGGCGCACTCCTACTAGTTTGAATTTAGGCATAACTGTTGTTTTTGTTATTCTTGTTTGTTTAATTGCAAAATGAAGGCTGGCCAAGGGAGTAAATGGAATCGGAGGAGCCAAAGCATGCTTCACCTTGACCAAAGAAAAGGCATAAGAATAAAGAAAGCAAAACCCCTATGCTGAACTTTAGGATGTGATGTAATCTGATTGACAAGGGAAAGCATAGTAGATTGTTTAGTTGCTGTTTTGGAATCTTTTTGGAAGAACTCTCTCTGATGAAGGATTGTCATAAACTCATTACAGATCGCTGAATACCATGTCACCATTGGCATATGATTTGGTGTACTGTATGCCCCCCCCCCCCCCACCAGAGGGGTGATTTATCAAGAACAGGTTGTTAGAACAAACTAATGCTAGGGTAGAAGAAATATCTTCTCTTATGGTGACAAACTCTGCCTATTACTCAGTTAGATAGCTGAAAGCTTGAGTTGCTTGACCTGCTTTAGCAACTAGTCCAAACACTTAAATGCCACATGGTCCTAAATATCTTATCTCAAAAGCGGCTACAATCTGGAAATGATTATTCACTATAAAATTCTATTCTGGCAGAAGTCTCCTCTAAGACAACCCTATGTACAAATGCGCTTAAAAATAGACGGAACGTATGATTCACTAATGAAGACCATTAGGACCATAGCGTCTTTACTCAATTGAGCGTGCTCCTTGCATCTATTTACTCACATAAGAACCCAAGTAGTCAACCATTAAGGTTAAATTGCATTTTGGTTTACGTTTAGTTATCACTCATCCGAGGAACGTCCTATGTACACTATTTAAAAAACAGCTAAGCTGGCTATTCAATAGTACTTATTAATCCATAGACAGATTACCAGCCTTCTTCTTTTATTGCAAATAGATTACTAGTCCTTATTGCAAATTGACCTTTTACAATCCATCAATTCACGCCATGTAAATTGTATTTTATTGGGTCGTAATATAGAGTCAATATCTATGCAAGTTTCCATCCAAAAGTACTAATATGGTTCGACTTGTAGCTTTGACCATGTTTATGTGATTCTGTGCTATTCTTTCATCGTGGCTTCTCTTTGCTTCACGATTCTCTTCCGTTTGTGGTAAACTCTTTATCAAGTCCTTTCTGAAATACTTATAACTGGAAATGAATTTCAAGACAACAGGTTGTCCCAACATTTGTGAAGTTCATACCTAGTTAAATAAGTGGTGTCATTTTATAAGATACTTTCGCAAGTAGGCTGTTGTTTTGGCATTCAGATCCTTTGATCTATGCCTTATCTAGAGTTAATATTTACAATATTATTTATGATTTTGCACAACTAATCTGGATCGTGGCATAGTCCGATGCGGAATCCACATTATTGTTATACATATTTTTAACAAGTAACAGCAGATGTCTGGAACGTGTTCCTGTCAATTTTTGGTATAGCCTGGGTCATGCCTAGCTCCATCAAAGATGCATATGAAAGTTGGTGCTCTTGGAAAATTGGAAAATCATAAAAAAGACATGGTTACTGGCGCCTGCCTCAATCTTTTGGTGTATTTGGAATGAACGGAACTGTAGGTGTTTTGATGGGATCTCAACTTCAAATCATGCTCTTAAAGCTAAATGTTTAGTGGATTTATTTAGCTGTCTTAACCAGACTCCTGTATCTAGCAGTGAACAACTCTTGGAAGATGTCTGCTCTCTAGTTATCGATTAATCTTTGTATCTGAGCAGTCAACTTTCCCCCTCTTGTAAATTTTTGTCTGCATCTTCTTGATGCTTTTAATGAAAACTTATTACTTCAATTTTTTTTACCAAATTGTAGCATTTATGTTCTAATACTGCTTGCATACTGTTGTAAGATGGGAGAACTGAAGAAACTGGTTGAAGAGGGTAAAATTAAATATATAGGTCTATCAGAGGCTTGTGCATCAACAATCAGAAGGGCCCATGCTGTTCATCCAATAACAGCTGTTCAGATGGAATGGTCATTGTGGACTAGAGATCTAGAGGAAGAAGTAGTCCCCACTTGCAGGTGACACATCTCTTAGGTCAATCCTCTTCAATGGAATTACTAGCAAATGAGAATGTTCTAATACTGGTCATTTTCAGAGAACTTGGCATAGGGATCGTCCCTTATAGTCCTCTTGGACGAGGATTCTTCTCAGCAGGGGCAAAGCTGATTGAAAACTTATCTGAGGATGACTTTCGCAAGGTTAGCCTCATAAATTATTATCCTCAATATCATGTAACCAATTGGCTGGATTTGTGTTAATTGTCTCATAGATATTGCTATATTGTGTTTACAAAATTAAATAGCTAAGCAATTGTAACGAGCATCAACTTGATGATTTGAGTTGTATTTAATTTAGTATCTTTTTATCTCTTTTGTGCATTGATGTTACAGAGAGATTCTCAAAATACTCTGTAAGGTAAAGCCTGTGGCAAATCATGCCCCATAAATTGCTTTTATTGAATCAGAAAACCTAAGTTATGGTAATAAATCTTTCAAAATAAATTTCAACTTGCCCTTTCCTTGAACATCTCCTATCTAACACAATCTTTCCAGATAAGCATTTTGGCACACAACCACCTGTTCTTACTCCCTGAAATATGTAGCCAATTTTAATGTTGCATCAATGGATTGTATCAGATCTATTCTTAATTTGTTATTTTGGTCTCGTGTTTTGCTTCTAGAATTTTCCTAGGTTCAAGCCGGAAAATTTTGAGCTTAACAAGCAAGTATTTGAGAAACTGAATCTAACGGCTGCAAGAAAAGGATGCACCCCTTCACAACTTGCATTGGCTTGGGTTCTTCATCAAGGAGATGATGTATGCCCTATACCAGGCACTACCAAGATTGAGAACTTCAACGAAAACATTGGAGCGTTATCCATAAGTTTGACTGCGGAAGACATGAAAGAACTCGAGTCATATGCCTCCAGTGATGTTGTCAAAGGTGACAGACATGTGTACATGCCATCAACTTGGATAAATTCAGAGACTCCGCCCCTATCCTCCTGGAAAGCTGAGTAGGGGTTTGACAGCTGGTATCTATCAGGCTTCTATACATGCAATTGTACGTATTTAGCGACGCCTTGATACTCATAAGCTAAATGGGGAAAGAAACTTGCTTATCTCACATGGGGAGAGCTTATCCCATTATCTGATTCCATGAATTTGCTCAATTGCTAAGATCAATCCGAGATCATAAGATATGGTATGTCACGAGGATGTACTCGTGCACTATGCTAAACGATTATATGTTACTTTGTGTCTGCATTAATAATGAAAGTATAAGCAGGAAAATGACTTATCATTTCCAATATTTCATAGAACAATCCGACATACCTACTAATGTAGCATTTTCAGCACCTACGTCCTACAAAGAAATATTGCGTCTAAATCATTTGGTATCAGGCATTAGAGCCTAAATTGAAGGCCTTGCGGCTAGCATAACCTTTGGCTCTACCATCAAGTCGGCTTTTATATTGGAGATATCATCTTTAGATTTATCTAATTTTTCAGCGCTGCAAAAGTTTTAAAATTTGTCGGTTGATGATTCAACCAGAAAAAGGTATTTGTGCTTATATTCTTAATCGAATTTTGCACATAAAGAGATGCAAGATGAAGGGATCATAGAGATCAGAAAAACAAGCACCAAAAAAAGACAAAAAAAAAAAATTATGACAGTTTAAGCAATTATAGTACAGTGTAAGTAAGGCAGATGTTTATTGAGGGCATCATGAATTCACAGTGGAAGACCAATTGATATTACTCATCCATCATCTGAAGCATACATAACAAAGAGGGCATGAGTCCATGTTCAGCAATCAAAACAACCTACGCAAATCAGTTGTAGTGAAACAATATATTAGAGGGGGTAGAAAAAACTGAAGACAATAATACCATGTTGTTGTGACTCCAGACTTGATAGTCTCGCAATTAAAGAAGATACACTTACTATATGATCCCCATAAACTTCCAAACCTCTTTAACTTTGAAGGCAAGTGTAAATTGGATACCAATAAAGCAAAAGGTTAAGTGACTGAAGCTGAGAAAGACTCTTTAACTTGGGACTAGAAGTACAACTCTCTGTATAAACATCTTCGTTAATAATAATGATCTTAACTTCTTGAAGATTAGGACACCTCAAATTGGAAACATAACATGCCTTAATATCCTCAAATTTTCAAACTTACAGGATTCTTCATAGATTCGCTGCTTATTGTTCTTGAAATTGAAGCTACCAGCAATGTTAACATGCCTTAACTTTTCCATTTTCCAAAAAGTTCCAGGCAACAATACATAACCACACTCCACTATAATAGTTTCTAGATGGCGCAGATGTGATTCTGGATTGAAAACACATTCAACTATGTCAACTGCAAGGTACTTCAGGCAAATTAGTGGATGTTATGTAGCTGTGGACAAAGAACGCATCGTATGTTGAACTCAAATCTAAGACCTTAAGGAGTCCCAATTTACTAATTTGAGGGAAGGGATTCCAGTCTAAAAGATTTCTTCCACAGGTAGTTATCAGTGATCTCAACGGTGGATGGAAAGGCTTCCCTATTTTGGACCCCATCAATGCAATCTCAGAAAGCTCGTTAGTGAAATTGAAGATTACTCAATTTTCCTTCCAATCCGAAGGTTGAGTTTGCCTTTATATCCTCTCCTTGAAACCATAACCACGTTGCTGCCAATGAGATCCATCATCTAATCTCCCAGATTCAGGATTTTGCTGCAATCCATAAACTTATCAGTCGACACACTGGAATTCTCGCATCCTCTGGAAACAACCCCATGTATATATATATATAGAAGGCAAGGTCTTAAATGATCAGGTAAAAGTATCATACTTAACCGCATTGACGAAAGACTATATTCTTCAGACTCACCAAGATAGGAAAGTAGAGAATTCATAACCTCATGCCACCAAGATTATTCCATTTTCTTTTTTTTTTATAATTCCAGCTACTAGGATAATCACTAGAGGCAGTCCTTTGCATCTTTTTGCAACTGCTAGGCTGACATTTTGTAGCTCATGAGGGATTTCCTTTTGAAACACTTTTTTCGGCAACAATTTCAGACTCTCGTTGGGTGTGAGGAATGGAAGAGAATAAGGATCAGTATGCATGGTGCTTGACTTGCTTACCTACTACCTCAAGTCGGGGTTGTTACTATTATTCTACTGTTTTCATCATTTGGTCCCATGCCTTAACATCCCACATATCATCCAAGACAATCAGATATCTTCTGCCCATTAAGCTTTTCTTCAACATGTGAGCAACTTTGTCATCTTTATCTACCTGTTTTTTGGAAACTTGATTGTAGACTATCAAAGTGAGAAACAATCATGTCATTATTATACACCTTTCTAGCAATAGTTGTTTTCCCTAGTCCCCCCATGCCTACAATTGGGATAATATCTATAGTTCATTCGTCCCTCGAGTCATAAATTTACTTATTTTTTATGCTGCTATCTCAAAACCCACTCTACTCATTACACACAGGATATCTATGTCTAGTTGGCAGATGTTTAGATGACTCTACCACAGAGCAGAGCCTAAGAGCAACGTTCTCCGACCACATCTTTGTAACCTTCGTACGAATATGATTGATCTCTTTTATGATTGTAGAAAGTGAGCAAAAAAGATGCCAAAGAGCAAGAATAGAGTCAATGGTTGTACGCCTCTGAAGATATCTAAGAATTTCATGCTGATGAGAGCTCTTTCTCTAAAATAACTATATGAGGCTTCAACATGAAATCTAAACCTGATTCACAATTCAACATCTCATTCAATTTCCTTAAAAAATAACCCAGACAGCTTAATCCACCAACTGTGGGAAACTGAGATGGAATGAATTTCAAGGATTTCTTGTACCTCTCTTCCAATTGTGCCTTTAAATCTTCACTTTTCTCCAGTATCTTGCTAGTGTCATCATTGACCGTAGAATTCGAAAGAAGCGTTTGACTTTGAAATATTGTATCCCCCACAAGATCTCCAACCTTTTGCAAGATCTCATTCAACATGTATTACAATTAATAAACAAAAAGGTCATATATGTTAGTGAACTATTCGAATTAGGACAGATATGTCCGTCATTAATAGTTTGGCAAAAATATACTTGGTCATTCATGCCCTTGATTTAAGAGAACTACTATTTTGTATTTCTTAAATTAGTAATAACTGGACCCAACCAAAATATGATGACCAGATCCGTTAGTCTTCGACCCAACCTTATTCAAAGATATTTTTTGATATATTATTTTTGTTTGATTGAGAAATTGTGTGATAATCGTATTTATTTATTTGAGTAATTTGATAATTGATTTGTTTTTTGTTATACATCATTTCGGGAAGTAATTCTACTAAAAGTAGTAATTGATATTTATTTATTATTTTAATAGTATAATATTAGAATTTATTTGTATTTCTTCAATCATTTTACCATCTATTTTTATTTTTTTTCACAATTTATTTGTATTTTTCACCAATCCGTTTTTATTAATTAATTATTTCATAAATAAAAATACACAGCCAATCTTGTATCAATCAGAAAAGTCTGTAAGTGTTTATTTCATGTCTGTTGCGTCTCAATTATGACTAGCCAATCCTGTAGGAGACTTTATTCATCCACTGGTTTGGTTGCAACAACGTTCACGAAAACAAATTGAATGGAACGATTCCACCTGCCTTTCAGAAGCTCGAAAGCATGACCTATATGCAGACTGTAAGTTCTTACTCTCTGGTTTAACGTCAACAACTTTAAACTATGTACTTTTATTTATGAAATAATTAATTAACAAAAATGGATTGGTGAAAAATATGAATAGGTTGTGAGAAAAATAAAAACAGATGGTAAAATAATTGAAGAAAGCACAAACTAATTCGAATATTATACTATTAAAAAATATATCAATTACTAATTTTATTAGGATTACTTCTCAAAATGATGTATAAAAAAGAAAATCGATATTCAAAATAAATAAATAAATAAATATGATTATCACACAATTTTTCAATCAAACCAAAATAATATATCAAAAATATCTTTGAAATAAGGGTGGGTCGGGTTAGCAAACTTTTGGTTGGGCCCGATTATTAATTATTTAGAAAAGACAAAATAGTAGTTCCGTTAAATTAAGGGCATGAATAACCAAGTATTGGACGTATTGGGCATATTTGTACCAAACTACTAACGACGAGCATATTTGTCCTAATTCGCATTGTCACACCTCCCTTTTTATTACCCCAACATGCGTAAGGTGTATAAATACACTTGTAGGGTATACCCCGACGCTCAATTACCCGAGACGGATAAAATAACGTAAGGGAAGGAGTTTTTTCCAATTTAAGGACAATCGGTTCGGGATATATTTAGAGATTAATCAGAGTCGCCACTTGGGAATGACAATGGTGTCCCAAGTCACCGGTTAATCCCGAATCCGAGGAATTTTGACTCTTAAAATGTCTGCGAAGCAGAGGTCTGGATAAGGAACTCTGTTAACCGGGAGAAGGTGTTAGGCACTCCCGGATTCCGTGGTTTTAGCACGGTCGCTCCACTGTCGTTCTTGACTTTTGTTTGACTCAGTTATAGATTTTAACAACATAATGTGCTTTTTACGTTAAATATCATTTTTTAGGAATTTGCGGTATCGCGAAAACACGCCTCGAGTCATACCGCAACCAGTACGCCTATGACTTTTGGTGTATTTCAGCTTTACCGAGATTTGGATTTGAGTCGCACCAAGTGCACACTCGTTCATAGGAAGATATATTAAAACCGCGCCCTAAAATAATGTCTATCGGCTTTTAAATATTTGGGAAAAGCTATGAAATTTGTTATTAGCTTTTCCGGATCTATTTATGTTATACCATTACTAAGTGGGGGCCCCGGTGTTATTCGGGCGAGGCTCGTCCCAATTTTTATTTAAAGATTTAATACTAGCATTCGACTATGTTTTCTACATTTGTTCTTTTCTTAAACGTACTCCCCAATAGGTATTCCAGGCCCATCGAGTTTGATTATTTAATTGGGCCTGGTTCTTCATCTTTGGATCGGATGTGCCTAAGCGATCTTCGGATCTTCATTTAGGTAGCCCAGTCGAATGATATCATGGTTCAGGCCCACGTAACGTTTTGGGCCCAAACTGAATTGTAATGACAGAAGTATGCTATAGAATTCATGTAAAGGAATAATGCTCAGAATTGAAAATGAAGTCAAATCACTTTTATTGATCATTAAACATGTAAAGGAAACCGGTACACAAAAACAGTAATCTTAAGTCAATGAAAACTCAACTAATTAACCTCACTATGTGCTCTTAACTAAGAATCTATACTGATGTCTTAATTACTTAGTGGTTCAAAAATCTAAAGTCATACCTTAATTATTTACAAGACCTTGACCTTATCAAAATGGTTTAATCAAATATCATCTATATTTAGAAAAGTTGAAAGAGCTATTAAATTTACATATTGACTACACCATTGTATTCGTTGCATGTTAAGCCACTTCTCATTACCAGTTCATCTTAATTGACCCACTGCAATACCTAATTATCAACTTTTCAGACTTAAATAGGTGTGAGCCTAAATCCGCAAATCAACTAATTATATACATATAAGCAATGACTATGCACGTATCTATGACTAAGTGATTCAAAGGTTTAAGCATGATTTAAACAACTGATTCTACCCAGACTAGCTCGTTGTATTGCTATTATCCCAGCTATAAACGATTCCTTCTTAGGTCATTTCTTATTCGAGACTTGTCTGTGTTTAAATACTGAGTTGTTACCTAAGTGATTCTGATTTCACGAAGCAAATATGAAGAATGGCTAATGATTTAGAGCTATTAAGATGTGTTGACTTATGTTTTAAGATTCTTACCTAATTAACTAGGTGTTACACTACTTATAACTATTCTACTACTACACTACTATTAGATTATTACATCTCTTGTGTTTCTGTTTCAGCTACTACAAACTACAACAATTAAGCTACTGATTCAAAAATGACAGAATAAATTAAAACAGGAGCTTCATTTCCACGTTTCAGCAATTACATCTTCAATGGAACAGGGTATGTACCTGATTCAGCAAAAGAAGCCAATGAGTTCTAAGGGAGAAGGAGTAAGCAATAACAGCAAGGACTCAAGCAACCAATGCAACAGTGAGAAGGAGAAGGCACAGCACACAGCAACACAGCACAGCAATATCAGAGGAAACCCAAGTTGATAACCCAGAGAAATCCGCTAGAAAACCCAGAAAATCCTACTGTTTTTATGCTATTTTCACTCTCAAGCTAATGAATTTCAGATTGCTAATGTTGGAATCCCAAATATTAATTCAGATTCTCTTCAGAATTTCCCAGATATATTTCTCTCTTCTCAGATTTTTGGAACCCCTTTTCAGCTCTTTTTGGGGTGTATTTATAGCTAAACCAAGGCTGAAACTTGGGGAGAAAGTTATGGGATTTTCTCCCACTTCTCCCCCTCCTAAATTTATTAAATCTACACTTAAGTCCATATTTCAGTTACCAGAAACCCTTCCAGCATGTGCTGGAAGGTTCTAAAGATTCTCTTTTATGGCCTTTTACTAGTATGACCTTAGGGGTTAAAGATTTTTACAGATTTCCCATTTTTAGGAGACCATTATACCCCTAAATCTCTGCAAAATTGCAGAAATCAGGAGCATGAATGTCCCTATTACCCTCCTAAGTTCTTACTAGTTACTATTTTACCTTTTCAATACCCAATTGTGCCCCTAAGAGCACTGCTGATTTACCAGCTTGCCTAGGGCAGATTTTAGCTAGTTTTGAACCTATTTAACTAATAGCCAGCCTTGGCATTAGTATTTAAGGGCTGGCCATTTTTATTTTTAAGAACTATTTCAAATTTTAGCCACTTTTAAACTAATTCCAGTCAATTAAAACCAATTTATTCTTAATTAAAGTTAATTGCAGGCATAGCCTGCTTTATTGTTATGTTTAAACTATTTAAAATTTAGCCAGTCTCAAGTTGAGACTTAGCTTGGGCTATTAAAGCCATATACTGAACAGCTGGGCCCAAAACCTTTACAGGTTTGGCCACTTTGCTGTTCAGGGCTCAATATAGAGCCTGGGCTAGTCTGCATTTGCAGACATAGCCCCTTTTGCACAACCAGCCACTGTTTAACAGTGAACTGTGTGTTAGGGCTTATAGAATTGGTCAACCCTTTGCAAGGTTGACCATTCTTAGGCCAATTATTTAACTTATAGCCTAATTATGCATTTTCAGTGTTTTATCCTATTTAAAAACTAACCATCTTCATGGAACTTAATGCTAACAGCTATAACCAATCCACCTAATGTCTAGATGATCAATCAAACATTCAAAAGAAGCCAAATCTAGCAAAACTTAAGCATTCTTAATCATGAATTGCATACAGAAACACATATGATCCAAAAATATGCATTAACCAACTCAAATTCAGAGAGAACAGTAGATATGGTTGAATTCTAGTCAACTAACTCATTCTATTGGATTGTATGTGATGCAGTGTGAATTCATGTCAATTCATACCTAGTTATTACTAATTTAAGTCATATGAAAGTTTGATCAATTTCAGAACACATAAGCACAGATTTTTCATAAACAGTCAACATGACTCATAAAATAATGGACTTCAACAGAATGGTAATCAGAATTCACTTTCAAGTATTGACCCTAAGATCATGCTGAGCAAACAGGACAGGTAAAGCATAGAATTATGAACTAATCCTAATCTTGTGTACACATATGATAGAGCAAGATGAAGATGAAGAAAATGATACCATGGTGGAACAGTGAAAGGGAAACATCTTAGAACAAACTAGCATGGGATTGACATGAGACAAATAACAGAATCCTATTATTAACAAACTAAAGAAGAGCAAGCTAAGACATCTTATGGCTAATTACCATAGCAACATGCCAAAGATATGAAATGAACTATGGAATGATGGAACATAATCAACCAGAACCAAATCATGGAAAAGTGCATGACAGACAAGATAAAAATGAAGGAAAGAAGAGCATGGAGATGAAGAAAAGAAGGATGTGTAGAAACAGTAGAAAAACTAGACCATGAAAGCCAGAAAGAAACCCAGTTCTATGAATCATTACAGTCAAAGGCAACAAGAGTAGTTAAAATGACACAGAAAAGCTGAACTTCTCAATCTTAGAGTGAAAAGCCATGTGATCAAAACAAGGCATATAACAGATAAAGTCCTATCACTAACAGGCCCAAAAGGACACAGGGACACACAGGAGATGAACAAGTTAAGGAATCAGGGTGGCCACAGAGAAATAGACAAATACTCACAGCAATGAGAAGATAAGCAGAAGGGTCCTAGACTAGCATGATAACAAGAGATAAAAATCATAAAACCAACATAAACCCTATGACTAACATGTTCAAAGGAACTAGTCAAGAATCTAAAAAGAAACAGGTTGACAGATGAGGATATACAAGATCCTATACTAGCATGCGAAGCTCAAGCTTGAGATAAGAACAGAGTCACCAAAAGAGAACCAAGAATAGCCTTACAACTAACATATGAAACGCAAATCAATCAGAACATGCAAGGCAAGGATATACAGGGCGTATTAAAACAGAACTGAAATAAACAAAAAGAAAAGGGACAGAATATCAACAAGAACAATCTATACTTATCATGCGAACACAAAAATCATAGAAGTCAGGACCCAAACATGTAAGAAATCACAAACAATCCTATTAAACTAAAGAAAACTAAAGGGTGAGGGACTTAGCTTGCGGGGCCGGTCCCCCGAGCTTCCTATTCTCTTTTCTTTTCCTTTTTTATTCTCTCAGACTCTCCTAGACTCTCAGGCCCTCTTCTTGTTTCTCTTTTTTTCTTTATTCTTTTCCAGACTTTTTCAATCTTTTCTGATTCTTCTTTCAGGCCTAAAGACGTGGCCTTTTTGAGTTTTGACTGCAGAGGGGTGTTTTGGGGATGGTAAAGGTGAGGTCTTGATTGGGGGTTGAATTTGGGGTCGCCGGAGTTAGGGTTCCGACGACCCTTTTTGGGATATTCGAAGCGATTGGGTTTGATTCGAGGGTGAAGGCTAGTATGGTTGGGTAGATCTCATGAAAAGGGGTCGAATGGTATTGGTTTCAGGGCGGTGGTTCATTGTTTGGGTGGTCACCGGTGTAACTCCGGTGACCGGGATTTATGGAGAAGGGTGATTTTATGGTTTTTCTCTGGAGTGAAGAAGAAGAGAAGAAGGAGAAGGAAGAGAGAAGGGATGTTGAAAGGCCGGCGACCACCGTGGAGGGTGGTGGCCGCCATGGCTGTCTAGGGTTGAAGGTATGAAGAAGATGAGAGATACAGGGGCGGCCGTTTATTAGGGTTCGTGAAATGGGCGAGAATTTTCGGACAAAGGTATTATATAGCCATTGAATCCGAGATAATCTCAACCGTTCGTTTGATCAAGATCGACGGTTCACACGCGTGTTACTAAAACGGCGTCGTTCAGACTCTTATGAGACTAAAGTCAACAACCGTTAGATCAAATCACACAGACGGCTCAGATCAATTTTCCCATAATTAATTAAGACCTAAATTCAACTAAATATCCCAGCCGTTAGATCAATGAGGTTGGACGGCTGGGATCAAGTCCATTAGAGACCTGGACCGGGTCTGCTTTGGGCCTAAGGACTGGGCTGGCCATTTGGACTCACATTTGGCCCAGATCTATTACACAACCTATTTTTTTTGTATTTTTCAGTTTTAATGATTTTTATGTATTTTCTTTTATACTATTTTTTTCTTTTCTTTTATGAAAAATTACAAATCCTAATTTACTACCTACTCTAATTTCCTAGTATTTTTTGGTAATTTTCTGCTATTTTTTCCTAATTTCTACTACTTAAGCTATTTTACTAATTTTCTAATTAACTAAACTAACAAATTAATTACTACTATTTTTTTTTTGATTTTTTTCTAATTTTTTTTTTACTTATTCAAACACACAAAATATAACTAATTTCAAACAAAAAAATCACGTGCTCACAGCTGCCCCTCTTTGCTCGGGAACACGAAGAGTTTCAGTGCAAAGACAAGTGAGAAGTAATGAGAGATTTTTGCCCACTGGCATATTCCCTGAGAAGTATTTTTGAAAAACCTTTTGACCGCACCCTGCCTCAGAGGTTGCCTACATATCCTGGGCTAAACGAGAATCAGGTCGGTGTAGTTCGGGAAGGTCTTGTAGTTTAAAACTACCAGACTTTACTGTTGCATTGACACTGTTATGACTTACTGACCTACTCCTTATTACACCAGGGGTAAAATGTAAAATGAAGAAGCTATTCTAAGCTAAGATCCTACGATTACAATTGTTCCTAATCTAGCTTTTGCTCTTCTTCCCTTTCCGGTGATGCAGAATCTTCCTTTTTGTTGATTTTCTTGTTTTTCTTGATGACTCTCTTTTTTGTTGATTTTCTTGTTTTTTCTTGTTACCTCTTTTTTTTTTCTTTTTCTGCCCCAGTGTGGGCTTTTAAATATATAAACCATGATGATGCAGAAAATATTCCCGTATTTGAAGGTGGGCGCCTAACAGAAATTTAAACGTGCAATGCGAATGCAGAAAATATTCCCGTATTTGAAGGTGGGCGCCTAACAGAAATTTAAACGTGCAATGCGAATGCAGAAAATATTCCCGTATTTGAAGGTGGGCGCCTAACAGAATTTAAACGTGCAATGCGATGCAGAAAATATTCCCGTATTTGAAGGTGGGCGCCTAACAGAATTTAAACGTGCAATGTGATGCAGAAAATATTCCCGTATTTGAAGGTGGGCGCCTAACGAAATTTAAACGTGCAATGCGATGCAGAAAATATTCCCGTATTTGAAGGTGGGCGCCTAACAGAAATTTAAACGTGCAATGCGGTGCAGAAAATATTCCCATATTTGAAGGTGGGCGCCTAACAGAAATTTAAACGTGCAATGTGATGCAGAAAATATTCCCGTATTTGAAGGTGGGCGCCTAACAGAAATTTAAACGTGCAATGCGAATGCAGAAAATATTCCCGTATTTGAAGGTGGGCGCCTAACAGAAATTAAAACGTGCAATGCGGTGCAGAAAATATTCCCGTATTTGAAGGTGGGCGCCTAACGGAAATTTAAACGTGCAATGCGGATGCAGAAAATATTCCCGAATTTGAAGGTGGGCGCCTAACAGAAATTTAAACGTGCAATGCAAAATGCAGAAAATATTCCCTCAGCCTGAGGACTAGGGAGTGGATTTTAAAAGATGTTACCTCCTCTTTTTGGTATTTTCTTTTACCAATTTATCTCTTGCCTGTGAATTTCTCCACTTATTCGGCAGACTTTCTCTTTTTGGTATTTTAAATTTTCCACATTGGTCACATTCACTTTAAAGTGATTAGTGACAATTTGTTCCTGCATGAAACAAAATTTATTAGATATAAACTGCTGGCAACTGGCATCTGTCGTCCCCGCTTCTTATTGCTTCCTTTGTTTTTGCTTTTCTGATGTTGCATGACTTCTAACTGCTTGTCCCATGCAAACTCTTTTTTGTATTTTCTCATTTTTCCATTTTTGTTTTGTTTTCTCTTCTTTTGGCCATACTTGCCAAGCTTCTTTATTCCTTTCCCGAATCTCCTTTCCTTTCTGATCCAGTGTTGTTTCAACTTCCGTTATCAGGAGCTGGTAGTTAGCTCTCAAAAAGGTAAACAATGAAATGCAGGAAATGAAAGAAAGGTAAGGGTATTTTGGAGAGATGACAGAACTTATCTGGGTATTTGCTGGCTGGTTCCGCTGACCATGCCATGTATTTAAACTCTGACCCAGTTCGTTCCAATCATTATTCTGACTCTGAATTGCCTTTGACCCCAAACCGATACTCTTTTTTGTTGCCTTTTCTCTTTTTGATGATCGCCTTACGGTGCCTCGAAAGGTTTTCACCAATAAGACTCTCTCATTTATTCTCTCAACCTCACCATCATCTCACAGTGCCGATTAAGGTTTTCACTGATAAGACTCTCTCATTTTATTTCTCTCAGCCTCATAGTCGCCTCACGATGCTGGTTAAGGTTTTCACCGATGAGACTCTCTCATTTTTTTTTATTTTTTTTTCATTTTTCCCTTTTGTATTTTGTTTTCTTACCACGGGTATTGTCCGATGTTTCGCTCTTCCTTCGTTGTATTTGTTATCATTTCAAAATTGATCGGAAGGTCTTTCTTTGGACTGTAACGTGGCTTTGGATGGGTTAAGAAAGAAAGATATAAAGGCTCAAAATTTCAACGAGGGTTTAAAATATTTACAACTCTCGGAATTATTAAACATAACTTCTGCCCCAGTTTCAATATGTGGGGAATTTTTGGATTTTTTCTTTATTGTGACTGAACCTCGGAGAGGCTGCCTACGTACCCTTTCGGGATCAAGTCAGACGTAGTTCATCCAACTTCATAAGTTAGATGGATTTCTTTTTGACTTTTTCCCGATTTTTGTCTTTTTCTCTTTTTTTTCATTTTTCTTTTTTTTTTTTTCATTTCATTTTTTTTTTCATTTTTTTTTCATCATTTTTTCCATCATTTCATTTTTCATTTTGGCAATTTCGATCTTATTGCGCTAAAGCGATTCCGAGAGAGGGATATGAAAGAATATATTCATTAAGGCTCAAAGGGGTTATCAATGGATAAAGTGTTTGGATAGAGAATAAAATGCCTTCGTCATTTCAATTCCAAAATCACAACAAAATACAAAACACATAATTGAAAAGGAATCATACATAGTATCTTTTGACCGCATCCGAATTGATAGCAGTCTCTACGCACTTTCCTTCAACATCTGTTAAATATAATGCTCCATTGGACAACACCCGTGATACCACGAACGGTCCCTGCCAATTCGGCGCAAACTTGCCTTTTGCCTCTGCCCAATGTGGTAGGATACGCCTCAATACCAGTTGTCCGACTTCAAACTTTCGAGGTCGTACCTTCTTATTATAGGCTCTGGCCATTCTTCGCTGATACAACTGCCCATGGCAGACTGCGGCCAACCTCTTCTCATCAATCAAATTCAACTGTTCTAACCGGGCCTTTACCCATTCATCGTCATCTATCTCAGATTCAGCTATAATTCGTAATGACGGTATTTCTATTTCTGCGGGTATAACAGCCTCTGTCCCGTACACCAGTGTATAAGGTGTGGTTCCGATAGAAGTACGTACCGTCGTGCGGTAACCCATGAGAGCAAAGGGTAACTTTTCATGCCACTGCCTGGATCCCTCCACCATTTTTCGGAGAATCTTTTTAATATTCTTGTTAGCTGCTTCTACTGCTCCATTCGCCTTTGGCCTGTAGGGTGTGGAATTGCGGTGCGTGATCTTAAACCTTTCACAAACTTCCGCCATGAGATGACTGTTTAAATTGGCTCCATTGTCTGTGATAATCACCTTGGGGATTCCAAATCAGCATATAATATTCTCATGCACAAAATCCACCACCGCTTTCTTCGTCACTGCCTTGAACGTCTTAGCTTCGACCCACTTGGTGAAATAATCAATTGCAACCAGGATGAACCTGTGCCCATTAGAAGCGGCTGGATCTATTGGGCCGATGACATCCATGCCCCAAGCAACAAAGGGCCAAGGTGCTGACATTGTGTGCAACTCATAAGGTGGGGAGTGGATCAGATCCCCGTGTACCTGGCATTGATGGCATTTCTTTACATACCTAATACAATCACGCTCCATCGTGAGCCAGTAGTACCCAGCTCTCAAGATCTTCTTTGCTAACACATATCCGCTCATGTGGGGTCCGCACACTCCAGCATGTACTTCAATCATAATTTCATCTGCTTGTCGTGCGTCCACACATCTCAATAAGCCCAGATCTGGTGTCCTTTTGTATACCACTCCTCCACTGAAGAAAAATCCATTGGCTAGACGCCTGATGGCTCTCTTCTGGTCTCCGGTGGCTTGCTCCGGGTATTTGCCAGCTTTCAAGTATTCTTTAATATCATGATACCACGGCTCTCCATCCGACTCTTCTTCCACAGCGAAGCAATAAGCATTCTGATCTCGGACTTGGATCTGGAGCGGATCTATATATGTCTTATCCGGATGATGCAACATAGAGGACAATGTGGCCAAAGCATCTGCAATCTCATTGTGCATTCTTGGGATGTGCTTGAACTCTATAGACCGGAATCTTTGAGACAACTCGTGCAAACAATACCGATATGGTATCAATTTCAAATCTCGTGTCTCCCATTCCCCTTGAATTTGGTGTACCAAAAGATCCGAGTCACCCATGACTAAAATCTCTTGAATACCCATGTCAATTGCCATCCTTAATCCCAAGATGCATGCCTCATATTCGGCCATATTGTTGGTACAGAAAAATCGAAGCTGAGCAGTGACGGGATAGTGTTGACCCGTACCTGAAATGAGTACCGCTCCAATACCAACGCCCCTGCTGTTGACGGCTCCATCAAAGTACATTTTCCATCCTGGTTTCTCCTCTTGCTCTATCTCCTCGACAGTCATTGCCTCTTCATCCGGGAAGTATGTCTTCAATGGTTCATACTCGTCATCCACCGGATTCTCCGCTAAATGGTCCGCAATAGCTTGGGCCTTCATTGCCGTACGGGTCACATAAATAATGTCAAATTCTGTGAGCAGAATCTGCCATTTGGCCAATCTTCCCGTAGGCATGGGCTTCTGAAATATGTACTTGAGGGGGTCCAGTCGAGATATCAAGTACGTGGTATATGTTGACAAATAATGTTTTAACTTCTGAGCTACCCAAATCAATGCACAACAAGTCCTTTCTAGTTGGGTATACTTCACCTCATAGGATGTAAACTTCTTGATGAGGTAATATATGGCTTGTTCTTTCTTGCCTGTCTCATCATGTTGACCCAGTACACAACCGAAAGAGTTATCTAGCACCGTCAGATACAAAATCAAAGGTCGCCCTGGTTCTGGAGGAACTAACACTGGAGGATTAGCCAAATATTCTTTGATCTTGTCGAAGGCTTCCTGACATTCGTCGGTCCATTTCATTGCTGCATCTTTCTTCAACAACTTGAAGATCGGCTCGCATGTTGATGTCAATTGAGCAATGAACCGACTAATGTAATTCAACCTTCCTAATAAGCTCATGACCTCTTTCTTGTTCTTCGGCGGAGGTAGACTTTGAATAGCCTTGATCTTTGATGGATCCAGTTCAATACCTCGCCGACTCACAATAAACCCCAGTAATTTCCCTGAAGGTACTCCAAAAGCACACTTCGCCGGATTGAGCTTTAGATTGTACCTCCGGAGTCTTTGGAAGAACTTCCTCAAATCTTTCACATGATCAAGTTGTTTTCTGGACTTTATGATGACATCGTCCACATATACTTCAATTTCTCGATGCATCATATCATGAAACATTGTGGTCATTGCCCTCATGTAAGTTGCCCCGGCATTCTTCAATCCAAACGGCATTACTCGGTAACAGTACGTTCCCCAAGGTGTAATGAAGGCAGTTTTCTCAGCATCTTCTTCGTCCATCAGGATCTGGTGATAACCTGCATAACAATCCACAAACGAACCGATTTCATGCTTGGCGCAATTGTCGATCAATATATGAATGTTTGGTAATGGGAAATCATCCTTCGGACTGGCCTTGTTGAGGTCTCTATAGTCTACACACACTCTGGTTTTGCCATCTTTCTTCGGGACCGGCACAACATTTGCCAACCAGGTGGGGTATTTGGTAACTCTTATGACCTTTGCCTCAAACTGCTTATTCACCTCTTCCTTTATCTTCACGCTAATGTCCGTTTTGAATTTTCTCAGCTTTTGTTTTACCGGCCGGCATTCAGAGTAGATAGGCAACTTGTGTACCACTAGATCCTGTGCTAAGCCCGGGCATGTCATCATAGGACCAGGCAAAGATGTCCTTAAATTCATGTAACAACCTTATCAATTCCTCCTTGAGGGGTGCCTCCAGATGCACACTAATCTTTGTTTCTCGGACATCGACTTTGCTTCCCAAATTTACAGATTCTGTATCACTCAGATTCGGTTTGGGTTTTTCCTCGTATTGTTTCATGTCCTTACTTATTTCTTCCAGGGCTTCCTCATCCTCACATTCTATTTCACTCTCTTCCTCGAATTCTTGTATAGTAACATGATTGTCAGAACTGGGTCTAGAATCCTTCACGCATGACATGGCTTTGGAATCAACACATGCAAAACTGTACAAAAGGAAAAAATAAAGAAAAATAAGGCAAAAGTGAAGAAAAAGGAAAAACTGCATTTCATTAATAAAAGAAACGAACAATGTTCGGGATACATGGTGATTTTTTTTTCATGAGGGGAATGGGGAAATTATAAAATAACAACTTTCGGGGAAACAATGATGAAATTTTGAGCTAACTACCAAGACTCCTTCCTGATAGGGAAAGGAGTAGCTTCCCAATTGTTCAATGTGATTCTCGGCCCCACAAATTGCACGTCCATTCTGCTCGTGCCTTCCCCTGCTTCAATCGTGTTCACCTCCCAAAACATTTTCTTGAAACCAAGCATTTCTTCATCAAGTTGGGTCTCAATGCACTTTGCTGCAGCAGATGGTTGATATTTTGTACCAGGCCTGATAAAGATGTCGGATAATTTGGGTATGGGTTTGGGTAAGGTCCAGTTTTTCTTGGCTTTAGAGGCTCTTTGGATATCGGCAAAGGTGGGTTTGAATCCTAAGCCGAATGTACCTTTATTCTCCGGAAGCTGAACTGGTTGAGTGACTCCCTGCAGTGTTTTGCCTAATCCCCTCCCCGGTGCAAATCCGTTTTTCAGCATTTCTCTGGCCACCATTATAGCAGTTGGTGCCAACATCGGGGTTGATAACTTTTCTCCTTCAACAACTCTATTCACCTCAACAGCATCCGTCACTTGGTAGACCCAAGGACCTCTATCACCATTAGTATCATCAAAAGGAGCTACCACATTACAAGCATTTTCCTCCCCGTGCACAACAATCTCTTGCTGTTCCCATTCAAACTTGACCATCTGGTGTAGAGAAGATGGTACCGCTTTGGCCGCATGAATCCAGGGTCGACCTAACAGCAAGTTATATGATACGACAATATCGAGCACCCGGAACTCCATCGTAAAATCAACGGGACCGATGGTCACTTCCAAAATAATATCCCCCAACGTGTTCTTACCTCCGCCGTCAAACCCTCTCACATTGATACTGTTTCTCCGGATTCTGTCCGGGCTAATGTTCAGCTTCCCTAAAGTTGACAACGGGCAAATATTAGCACTCGATCCATTGTCAATCAGTACCCTGGTCACGACTGATTCTTCACTCTTTACTGTGAGGTACAATGCTTTATTGTGTTCAGTTCCTTCCACCGGCAGCTCCCTATCAGAAAAGGTGATCCTGTTAGACTCGAAAATTTTGCTAGTAATCTTCTCCAAGTGACACACTGAAATCTTCTCCGGAACATGAGCCTCATTTAGAATTTTCATAAGAGCCTTCCGGTGCTCTTCTGAATGTATCAACAACGATAACAAAGAAATTTGGGCCGGGGTCTTTCTTAACTGCTCAACCACTGAGTACTCTTGTGACTTCATTTTCTTAAGAAATTCTTCTGCTTCCTCCTCCGACACTGGTTTTTTCAAGTGACTTTCTTTTACCGCTTTCATCTTTCTCAGTTCCTCTGGAGCAAAACACCTTCCAGATCGTGTGAGTCTATGCGTCTCATTAATTTCTCCAGAAATCTCTTTTCCCTTGTAAACTACTGCTACCTTGTTATAGTTCCAAGGCACAGTCTTTGTATTCACCACTGGTATTTGCACTACTGGTTTTATGATTACTGGCTCTGCACTTGCTCCTTTCACAATCACGATCGTCTTTGCACCTGGAACTACCACCTTTAAACCTCCCATCACTACTGGCTTTGGTTTCTCAACAATTGCTTCCTCTTTCACAATTTCTTTCTCTAACTTGTCACTCGACTTTATCATCATGACGGCTTGAGATGGTTTTTGATTGCCATCACCCTGCACCAGTTCTATCATGTGCGCTTCGTGGTGATTCGGCAGAGGATTTTGGGTAATGTTTGGGGCTTCGGGGGCCTGCACTTCAATTCTCCTCTCATCGATAAGATCTTGAATGGCATTCTTTAATTGCCAACACTTCTCAGTATCGTGGCCCAATGTTCCCGAACAGTATTCACATCTGACAGAAGAATCAAGATTTTTCGAGGGTGGGTTTGGATTTTTTGGTGCAATTGGTCTCAACATCCCTAACTCTTTCAACCTGTGGAAAAGACTGGTATATGATTCTCCAAGAGGAGTGAATGTCTTTTTTGCTTTGTTTCTCCAATCAGCGTCCGGCCTGGGTCTATTCTGGTTTCGGTAAGGTTTAGGGGTTGGGTATGTATTTTGGGTGTGGTACACATTGTGTGGAGCTTGAGCTCTCCACACGTGGGGTGGTGGTGGTGGGTAGGCTTGTGCTTGAGGGTGGTGGTAATGTGGGACAGTTGGTGGGTATGGTGGTGGTGGTGGGTTATATGGGCTTGGTGTGTTGTAAGGGTTTGGCGGGTAAGATGGTGGCGGTGGATTATATGGAGTTGTCGGGCTTGGTGGGTGTTGACGGTAAGGTCTGGGTGGGTTATAATGTGGGTTGCGACTCCATGACCTGCTTTCAATGGTTGATACTTCTTCTTTCTTCTTCTTTCCCATCACTCCTCCACTTCCACTCTGTATAGCTTGATTGGTGGCTTTGATAGCCGAAAAACTCATAATCTTGTTTGTTTTCAAACCCTCTTCTACAAAACTTCCCATTTTCACAACTTCGTTGAAACTTTTCCCGATTGCCGACACTAGATGGCCGTAGTACGTTGGCTCCAAAGCTTGCAGAAAACAATCCACCATCTCACCTTCTTTCATTGGCGGATCCACTCTAGCGGCCTGTTCCCTCCATCTAAAACCGTATTCTCTAAAGCTCTCTCCTGGCTTTTTCTCCAGCTTGGTAAGGGATAACCTGTCGGGTATGATCTCCAAATTGTACTGAAAGTGACTAGCGAAAGCTTGCGCTAAGTCATCCCAAACGAACCATCTTGTATGGTCCTGTCGGGTATACCATTCCAGTGCTGATCCACTCAAGCTTTGACTGAAGTACGCCATCAACAATTCATCTCTACCTCCCGCGCCTCTCATCTTGCTACAGTATCCTCTTAGATGAGCTATCGGATCCCCGTGTCCATTGTACATGTCGAACTTTGGCAACTTAAATCCCGCAGGAAGCTGCACCTCAGCGAACAAACACAGGTCTTTGTAGGCTACACTTACTTGTCCTCCTAGCCCTTGCATATTGCGGAAAGCATTTTCAAGACTCTTCACTTTCCGAGCCATCTCTTCCTGCCCGGCATTTGCTTCCATCATCGGAGCGTGAGACTCGTGTTGTCTGAAGGTAGGCTCCGGAGGGTAGTAGTGAGAATCCTGGATATGAAACATTGGTTCACTAGAGGACTTGTGGATAACAGCGGGCGGAGGTGCCACGTATACAGGAGCGACTTGCGGTATCTGAGGTGGTGCTTGCTTGGCTGGAGGTGGTGGTATCTGGGAGGTGGAAGCATAGTAGTGAGGGTAGTCGGGGTAGGTGGAGGACGAGTTCATTGTTGGTGGCTCGGGGTTAGGATTGGCTGGAGGGACATATGCAGGGTTAGCAGGGTAGGCTGGTAGTGGTTGACCTCTTGACCAAGCCTGGTACATTTCAGCCATCTGCTGTCTTAACTTGTACATTTCTTCTTTCATCCCTGCCACATCCACGATCTCTTCTTCGTGAGCAGGGTCTACAATGGTTGCCTCGATCTCCTGGGACACAGCCTTTGTCATCTTTTTGGACCTGGTGTTGTATGGGTGGGTAGCCAGTATGCCAGTTGCCTAGAAAATCTGAACTCACAAACATCAACACTCGTTAGTTGTTAGCGCATGAATAAGATGTAACGACTTTAAAAACAAACACATTTGCTTGAGTCGTTATGCATCATCCCGGCTGCTGCTCATTTCAATCATCTTTTTCCCTTTCCGCTCTTTTGTTTTCTTTTTTTTTTTTTTTTTTTTCTTTCTTTTCTTTTTTTCTTTTCTTGCTTTTTCTTTCTCTCTCTTTTTTTCATTGTCGTTTTCATAATTACGTTCCTATTTATTTGCCTAGCGGATACAAAAGAAATGCCATAAAGTAAAAGAATTGGTAACAACACTTTGTTTTCTCATTGATAATTCAAAACCTTGATTACAAAGTGATGTTTAAGAAAAGGAAAAATAAAAGATGATGCATGACCTAAGAGTACATTAATGCACCTAGTGCCCGCGAGGCATCGTTCGGCCTTGCCGCGGGCCTATATGCTAAACCCCTTTGAAGCCTATCCAGGTCGGCCATGACTTGTTGTACAAAAAACTTCACCGCAGATACAAAAGTCCTCCGAGTCATATCTTCACAAAGCTGAGTCTTTCGGGTGATATACTGGGCGATGCGAACAATCTTTTCTCTGATGACCCCTTTTTCTTGCAATAACCGGCTTATTTGTTGATTGCGAGCGTCCAAGACATGTTGGTTGTCCTTTTGCACCTGTTGTAGCTCCAATTTTAATCGAGCCATGGTCGTGTAGCAATATTCTCTTTCTTCCTCAAGATCTTTGATAATCTTGTTGCTCTTGGCCGTGGCTGAAATTATTTTCTTTCTAAGCTGAGCTACTTCAAAATCATGCTTGTCTTGCAGTTGTTGAACCAATTTGGCTCTCTTCTCAGCATCTCTGTCCATTTGCTTCCGAGCCACGACTAACTCTTTTTCAGCTTTGTCCAAATCGAAGCTATAGTCATTTACCTTTCGCCGGAGAATCTCAATTAACTTTTCATCCCGGGCTGAACGAATTGGGGTCTCGGATGCAATTTTCATTTGAGCCATTTGAGCTTTCAACATCTCATTCTCTTTCTTCAACTGCTTCTTCTCTACTTCATCGGATGCCGCTTGTAAGCCGCTTTCGAAATGAAGATTTCTCAGCTTATCTTCCAACAGACTGATTTTGGCCTTATATTCTTTTTCCTTGGCCGCCCATTTCAGATTTTCCTCGGATTGCTCTATCAGGTCTTGCAAGTGAGGTCTCTTTGAAAGACGTTCGTGTTCAACCCCTCGTCGGTACCATGTGGAGTACCCAGGTGATATCTCCCCCTTTGCTCTATTCGGCACACAAGTATCAATCTTCAAATTCTGGCACTCGTTCCAGATTTGCCGGATTTTTTCTTCCGGGAATTGCCCGTCCGGACCAATCTCCACAGCTTGCACACTGAGATCCCCATCTCTCGGAATAATCTGACACCGACCCAACTGTCGCAGGGCTCTGTAGGGTGCATAAGGTTGTATACTCTTCAAACCCATGATCAAAAATGGCGATCCCTCCGTTGGCATGTATATCACCTCGTCAAGAGGTAACCAGTCATACGTCCAATCAATTTGACCGTCAGTTAGTGATCGAAGATACCCAATCCAACCTTGGACTCCCTCGGGCAACCTTACTTCTTTTGTCCTCGCATTGAACTCTTCCAAACATGTCCGATCGGCCGAACCGTAGCTCGAGAATGAAGGGTGGTGACACAGATGCTCGATTAGCCAAATTTGCAAGATCAAGTTACACCCTTCGAAGAAGCTAGCCCCTGCTTTGCACGCGGTCAGAGCACGATAGATATCCGCGACAATCATCGGGGCCAGAGTACAGTTTTCTTGTACTATCAGTGTGGTAGCTACTCCGGCAACTTTTATATTAATATGTCCATCTTTCCTCGGGAATACAACAACTCCAAGAAATGCCACCAAAAATGCGAACCTCCGGTGTTCTTCCCATTTTGCCCGGTTGGACTTACAACACAACTTGTTGGTTGGGTCGTTGAAACCCCCAACGTGTCCAAACCTATTGTAGATGAAGCTTAAAGAACAAAATCCGTCGGCCAGATCTTCATTATGAACATTCCGGGCAATTTTCAAAGAGTCGAGGAAACGATGTACCGTCACCATTCTCGGAGATACCGGGTATTTTCCTTTCAGCGGAACCTCAGTCTTCCCGATGTAGAAGGCAATCTCTTCCAAAGTAGGGGTAAGCTCAAAATCTGGGAAATGAAATACGTTGTGTGCCGAATCCCAAAACGAGACCAACGCTCTAATTACATCACCTCGAGGAACTATTTCGAGTAACCCCGTAAGGCCTTTTAAGTACTTTTTGACCCAGTCTTGACCATCGGACCCCATGTCCTGCCACCATAACCTCAGCTCCAAAGGGATTTTATTTAGGGAAAATTGTTCATTCATCATCGTGCTCGTCCTGCACATTTATTAAGGTGATTTTATTTAGAAAAGGAAAAATCTTTTTCAATGCAAGTTTTCAATTTTTCAAGAAAAGAAAAATGATTTTCGAAGTGGCCATTTTTGCAAAAACAGCCTTCCGTCATCCTTTCGGAACATTCGGCAATTTCCAAAAATAGCAATCACCTCGATTATTTGAAAAGAAAATCTTTTTGGTCTTTTTCTAAAAGTGTGGTTGGACCCGTTTAAGGGTTGCCTACGTATCCCACCTAATGGCGAGAATCAAACTTGCGTAGTTCGGTCAGATTATTTGACCAATTATTTCAAAAAAAAATGTTCCACCTATTTTTCAAATTTTCAAATTTTCCATGTACCTATTTTCTATAAATCATTATTTTCCTCTCTCTCTTTTCCTTTTTCAACAATTTTCTAATCTCGGGATTTTCGCCGGTCCGCATAACGATCAAGGATAATAAAATGCAACACATAGCATGCTCGGTCTTTTCAATACCGGGTCACCTGTCCTAGACGGACCCAACCCCTGTGTTGAGTCCCCTAAGTCAAATATGATGCAAATACTCGTCCTAGACCTATGTTCAAAGTCTTACGGTTTCATGGATTGCTAGACCGTGTACCCGAGCGGACAACTCGAATCGAGGAGGGGGCTACGTACCGGTGACCCGCGGAGTCAATCGGCTTTGTAACTTATCCGACCTCTGTTTTCTTAATTTAAGGTGACTTTAACAGAAAGGGGAGTCTCAACCAGTAAGCACATCCCCGGGGAAGAAGAGAGAAGGGTTTTCGGCACAGTTTTATATATACAGTCCAGATAATATCAAAGCGATAAAACACATAGCATGTTATTCAAATCATATAATGAAGTCAAACAAAAACGCGAACGGCAGTTCTAAGGAGCTCGAGTTCTTAAACCCTGAAATCGAAATTCAGGGTTGGTTCCCCAGCAGAGTCGCCAGAGCTGTCACACCTCCCTTTTTACTACCCCAACATGCGTAAGGTGTATAAATACACTTGTAGGGTATACCCCGACGCTCAATTACCCGAGACGGATAAAATAACGTAAGGGAAGGAGTTTTTTCCAATTTAAGGACAATCGGTTCGGGATATATTTAGAGATTGATCAGAGTCGCCACTTGGGAATGACAATGGTGTCCCAAGTCACCGGTTAATCCCGAATCCGAGGAATTTTGACTCTTATGAATGTCTGCGAAGCAAAGGTCCGGATAAGGAACTCTGTTAACCCGGGAGAAGGTGTTAGGCACTCCCGGATTCCGTGGTTTTAGCACGGTCGCTCCATTGTCGTTCTTGACTTTTGTTTGACTCAGTTATAGATTTTAACAACATAATGTGCTTTTTACGTTAAATATCATTTTTTAGGAATTTGCGGTATCGCGAAAACACGCCTCGAGTCATACCGCAACCAAGTACGCCTATGACTTTTGGTGTATTTCAGCTTTACCGAGATTTGGATTTGAGTCGCACCAAGTGCACACTCGTTCATAGGAAGATATATTAAAACCGCGCCCTAAAATAATGTCTATCGGCTTTTAAATATTTGGGAAAAGCTATGGAATTTGTTATTAGCTTTCCCGGATCTATTTATGTTATACCATTACTAAGTGGGGGCCCCGGTGTTATTCGGGCGAGGCTCGTCCCAATTTTTATTTAAAGATTTAATACTAGCATTCGACTATGTTTTCTACATTTGTTCTTTTCTTAAACGTACTCCCCAATAGGTATTCCAGGCCCATCGAGTTTGATTATTTAATTGGGCCTGGTTCTTCATCTTTGTACTGGACGTGCTTAAGCAGTCTTCAGATCTTCATTTGGGGTAGCCCAGTCGAATGATATCATGGTTCAGGCCCACGTAACGTTTTGGGCCCAAACTGAATTGTAATGACAGAAGTATGCTATAGAATTCATGTAAAGGAATAATGCTCAGAATTGAAAATGAAGTCAAATCACTTTTATTGATCATTAAACATGTAAAGGAAACCGGTACACAAAAACAGTAATCTTAAGTCAATGAAAACTCAACTAATTAACCTCACTATGTGCTCTTAACTAAGAATCTATACTGATGTCTTAATTACTTAGTGGTTCAAAAATCTAAAGTCATACCTTAATTATTTACAAGACCTTGACCTTATCAAAATGGTTTAATCAAATATCATCTATATTTAGAAAAGTTGAAAGAGCTATTAAATTTACATATTGACTACACCATTGTATTCGTTGCATGTTAAGCCACTTCTCATTACCAGTTCATCTTAATTGACCCACTGCAATACCTAATTATCAACTTTTCAGACTTAAACAGGTGTGAGCCTAAATCCGCAAATCAACTAATTATATACATATAAGCAATGACTATGCACGTATCTATGACTAAGTGATTCAAAGGTTTAAGCATGATTTAAACAACTGATTCTACCCAGACTAGCTCGTTGTATTGCTATTATCCCAGCTATAAACGATTCCTTCTTAGGTCATTTCTGATTCGAGACTTGTCTGTGTTTAAATACTGAGTTGTTACCTAAGTGATTCTGATTTCACGAAGCAAATATGAAGAATGGCTAATGATTTAGAGCTATTAAGATGTGTTGACTTATGTTTTAAAATTCTTACCTAATTAACTAGGTGTTACACTACTTATAACTATTCTACTACTACACTACTATTAGATTATTACATCTCTTGTGTTTCTGTTTCAGCTACTACAAACTACTACAATTAAGCTACTAATTCAAAAATGACAGAATAAATTAAAACAGGAGCTTCATTTCCACGTTTCAGCAATTACATCTTCAATGGAACAGGGTATGTACCTGATTCAGTAAAAGAAGCCAATGAGTTCTAAGGGAGAAGGAGTAAGCAATAACAGCAAGGACTCAAGCAACCAATGCAACAGTGAGAAGGAGAAGGCACAACACACAGCAACACAGCACAGCAATATCAGAGGAAACCCAAGTTGATAACCCAGAGAAATCCGCTAGAAAACCCAGAAAATCCTACTGTTTTTATGCTATTTTCACTCTCAAGCTAATGAATTTCAGATTGCTAATGTTGGAATCCCAAATATTAATTCAGATTCTCTTCAGAATTTCCCAGATATATTTCTCTCTTCTCAGATTTTTGGAACCCCTTTTCAGCTCTTTTTGGGGTGTATTTATAGCTAAACCAAGGCTGAAACTTGGGGAGAAAGTTATGGGATTTTCTCCCACTTCTCCCCCTCCTAAATTTATTAAATCTACACTTAAGTCCATATTTCAGTTACCAGAAACCCTTCCAGCATGTGCTGGAAGGTTCTAAAGATTCTCTTTTATGGCCTTTTACTAGTATGACCTTAGGGGTTAAAGATTTTTACAGATTTCCCATTTTAAGGAGACCATTATACCCCTAAATCTCTGCAAAATTGCAGAAATCAGGAGCATGAATGTCCCTATTACCCTCCTAAGTTCTTACTAGTTACTATTTTACCTTTTCAATTCCCAATTGTGCCCCTAAGGGCACTGCTGATTTACCAGCTTGCCTAGGGCAGATTTTAGCTTGTTTTGAACCTATTTAACTAATAGCCAGCCCTGGCATTAGTATTTAAGGGCTGGCCATTTTTATTTTTAAGAACTATTTCAATTTTAGCCACTTTTAAACTAATTCCAATCAATTAAGACCAATTTATTCCTAATTAAAGCTAATTGCAGGCATAGCCTGTTTTGTTATTATGTTAAACCTATTTAAAAACTAGCCAGTCTCAAGTTGAGACTTGGCTTGGGCTATCAAAGCCATATACTGAACAGCTGGGCCCAAAACCTTTACAGGTCTGGCCACTTTGCTGTTCAGGGCTCAATATAGAGCCTGGGCTAGTCTGCATTTGCAGACACAGCCATTTTGCACAACCAGCCACTGTTTAATAGTGAACTGTGTGTTAGGGCTTATAGAATTGGTCAACCCTTTGCAAGGTTGACCATTCTTAGGCCAATTATTTAACTTATAGCCTAATTATGCATTTTCAGTGTTTTATCCTATTTAAAAACTAACCATCTTCATGGAACTTAATGCTAACAGCTATAACCAATCCACCTAATGTCTAGATGATCAATCAAACATTCAAAAGAAGCCAAATCTAGCAAAACTTAAGCATTCTTAATCATGAATTGCATACAGAAACATATATGATCCAAAAATATGCATTAACCAACTCAAATTCAGAGAGAACAGTAGATATGGTTGAATTCTAGTCAACTAACTCATTCTATTGGATTGTATGTGATGCAGTGTGAATTCATGTCAATTCATACCTAGTTATTACTAATTTAAGTCATATGAAAGTTTGATCAATTTCAGAACACATAAGCACAGATTTTTCATAAACAGTCAACATGACTCATAAAATAATGGACTTCAACAGAATGGTAATCAAAATTCACTTTCAAGTATTGACCCTAAGATCATGCTGAGCAAACAGGACATGTAAAGCATAGAATTATGAACTAATCCTAATCTTGTGTACACATATGATAGAGCAAGATGAAGATGAAGAAAATGATACCATGGTGGAACAGTGAAAGGGAAACATCTTAGAACAAACTAGCATGGGATTGACATGAGACAAATAACAGAATCCTATTATTAACAAACTAAAGAAGAGCAAGCTAAGACATCTTATGGCTAATTACCATAGCAACATGCCAAAGATATGAAATGAACTATGGAATGATGGAACATAATCAACCAGAACCAAATCATGGAAAAGTGCATGACAGACAAGATAAAAATGAAGGAAAGAAGAGCATGGAGATGAAGAAAAGAAGGATGTGTAGAAACAGTAGAAAAACTAGACCATGAAAGCTAGAAAGAAACCCAGTTCTATGAATCATTACAGTCAAAGGCAACAAGAGTAGTTAAAATGACACAGAAAAGCTGAACTTCTCAATCTTAGAGTGAAAAGCCATGTGATCAAAACAAGGCATATAACAGATATCACTAACAGGCCCAAAAGGACACAGGGACACACAGGAGATGAACAAGTTAAGGAATCAGGGTGGCCACAGAGAAATAGACAAAGACTCACAGCATGAGAAGATAAGCAGAAGGGTCCTAGACTAGCATGATAACAAGAGATAAAAATCATAAAACCAACATAAACCCTATGACTAACATGTTCAAAGGAACTAGTCAAGAATCTAAAAAGAAACAGGTTGACAGATGAGGATATACAAGATCCTATACTAGCATGCGAAGCTCAAGCTTGAGATAAGAACAGAGTCACCAAAAGAGAACCAAGAATAGCCTTACAACTAACATATGAAACGCAAATCAATCAGAACATGCAAGGCAAGGATATACAGGGCGTATTAAAACAGAACTGAAATAAACAAAAAGAAAAGGGACAGAATATCAACAAGAACAATCTATACTTATCATGCGAACACACAAATCATAGAAGTCAGGACCCAAACATGTAAGAAATCACAAACAATCCTATTAAACTAAAGAAAACTAAAGGGTGAGGGACTTAGCTTGCGGGGCCGGTCCCCCGAGCTTCCTATTCTCTTTTCTTTTCCTTTTTTATTCTCTCAGACTCTCCTAGACTCTCAGGCCCTCTTCTTGTTTCTCTTTTTTTCTTTATTCTTTTCCAGACTTTTTCAATCTTTTCTGATTCTTCTTTCAGGCCTAAAGACGTGGCCTTTTTGAGTTTTGACTGCAGAGGGGTGTTTTGGGGATGGTAAAGGTGAGGTCTTGATTGGGGGTTGAATTTGGGGTCGCCGGAGTTAGGGTTCCGACGACCCTTTTTGGGATATTCGAAGCGATTGGGTTTGATTCGAGGGTGAAGGCTAGTATGGTTGGGTAGATCTCATGAAAAGGGGTCGAATGGTATTGGTTTCAGGCAGTGGTTCATTGTTTGGGTGGTCACCGGTGTAACTCCGGTGACCGGGATTTATGGAGAAGGGTGATTTTATGGTTTTTCTCTGGAGTGAAGAAGAAGAGAAGAAGGAGAAGGAAGAGAGAAGGGATGTTGAAAGGCCGGCGACCACCGTTGAGGGTGGTGGCCGCCATGGCTGTCTAGGGTTGAAGGTATGAAGAAGATGAGAGATACAGGGGCGGCCGTTTATTAGGGTTCGTGAAATGGGCGAGAATTTTCGGACAAAGGTATTATATAGCCATTGAATCCGAGATAATCTCAACCGTTCGTTTGATCAAGATCGACGGTTCACACGCGTGTTACTAAAACGGCGTCGTTCAGACTCTTATGAGACTAAAGTCAACAACCGTTAGATCAAATCACACAGACGGCTCAGATCAATTTTCCCATAATTAATTAAGACCTAAATTCAACTAAATATCCCAGCCGTTAGATCAATGAGGTTGGACGGCTGAGATCAAGTCCATTAGAGACCTGGACCGGGTCTGCTTTGGGCCTAAGGACTGGGCTGGCCATTTGGACTCACATTTGGCCCAGATCTATTACACAACCTATTTTTTTTGTATTTTTCAGTTTTAATGATTTTTATGTATTTTCTTTTATACTATTTTTTTCTTTTCTTTTATGAAAAATTACAAATCCTAATTTACTACCTACTCTAATTTCCTAGTATTTTTTGGTAATTTTCTGCTATTTTTTCCTAATTTCTACTACTTAAGCTATTTTACTAATTTTCTAATTAACTAAACTAACAAATTAATTACTACTATTTTTTTTTTGATTTTTTTCTAATTTTTTTTTTACTTATTCAAACACACAAAATATAACTAATTTCAAACAAAGCAAGTAATTGCACTCAAAAACATTTATTTTAATTTTGGAATTTAAAGGCTTAGTGCAAAAATCATGTGCTCACACGCATAGTTCACTAGCATATATGGCCCTTTTTCGATTAATAAATCGATTTGGCACATCAGCAAAAATAATCAACAAGAACACAATTGCCTCATCAATGCTTTGAACACAGACATTAGAAGAGATATTCTTAAGCTTTTGGTCTCTAAGATACACTAGCAAACCGTGGAGATGATTTGAAAATCCTTTTGGTAATTCTTGTCCTTGAAAGTTCTTGATCGAGTAAACTTTGAATCCTCAAGTTCAAAGAGAAAAATCTTTTTCATTTTCAGCTCCACTAGCACAACCAGGCTTAGTAGATGTTAAGACTATTTTGTCACAGAGTATTTTAATATTAAATTGTATGTCAGATTGTGTCTCATGGTATGGTCAAAGATTGTGGGTAAAAGCCATGATCTTAGGGATACACTCTTGAAATTATGTCTCTAGCTTTGTGTATATATTCTAGGTGTAATCTATCTTTTGTAGTATGAAGTAAAATACACTTACATCATTCACATGGTATCAGAGCCTCTACGACCTCGATAGAGAATCAAATACTTTTTTCGATTGCTTTTTTCGCCAGTCACTACTCCGATGGATTTTTTCGACCAACTTGTCTGGTTGCTTTTTCCGGCATCCACTTCGTCGGCATATTTTTCCTGCCATCTCTAACTTTTATTTCAGATACGTGAGGTTCGACCATTTATTCCGGTCTTAGCCATCACATTCTCTAAAATCTCCAAAGTAGTTTATAGTAAGATCTTATTACCCTCTGACCCGACTTTATTAATAAGCTCCTTTCCCAGCCAGATCTTGTTGGTGAGAGGAAAAAAAACTATTCTGTTAGATAGAGGGGATTTTTCCGTTCGAAGCAGAAGAGTAAAACTTTGGTTTTGAAAAGATTTCTTTATTTAAGTCATACTTTATTACTTTGTCTTTACATGTGGGGCTATTCTTACAAGCTTTCTTGTCCAACAAAGTCTTATATTTTATTACACGATGCTCTTAATTTTGTCCTTTTTCCCATTATTTTGTACCCCTGACTTCTTGAAATATAATATCAAACTGACAGGTGAGTCATCCACAACCGAAGATGTCAAACCATTTTTCTCTTCAATTTTAAATCCTTCCACTATTACTACTATTAAATTACAAGGTAGTAATAATTACTCACCATGGTCTACTTCAGTTGAGTTGTGGTTCATGGGATAGGAATATGAGGACTACTTAGTCAAAAATGCTAGTGAAATTAGCACTAGTAAAAAGACTAAGTGGACCCGAATTGATGTACAATTGTGTAATCTTTTATGGAACTCCTTGGATCCTAAATTACTCAACTTGTTTCAATCATGTAAAACTTGTTATAAAGTTTGGACTAAAGCTAAAGCTTTGTATACGAACGATATACAACGAATATACAAAGTAGTTTCACATTTAGTCCAACTTCAGCAGAACAATCAAGATATGACGAGTTATTTAGGATAAATAGATACCTTGAATGATCAATTTGACTCACTCATTCCACTTACTACAAGTGTTACCACCTAGAAGAAACAAAGAGATAAGTTTTTTTTATTTATGGTTTTGGCATTGAAATGACTTCGATCTGATGTCAACCTTGTAAAGGATCAGATCTTGGAAGCTCTATAGTTCCTTCATTAGTTGAGGTTTCAGCTCGACTATTGCGTATTGAAATTGAAACACTTGATACTAATAAAGTGGAAACATCTATATTAGCTGTGCAAAATAAAAATCCACAAGAACAAAATATCTCTCAAAGAGGAAAAGGTAAAAGCAACAGACCCTACTGCAATTACTGCAACAAGCCAGGCCATACTCAACAAACTTGTTGGAAACTGCATGGTTGACCATCACGTACAAACAATCGTAGTACATCCCACATGGTTCAAAATGGTGGTGAAACAGATGATCAACATGCTGATTTTATTACTTTATCTGGAGTGGATTATAGTGATTACCTGTAGCATCAAGTGGCTAAACAACAATCACCCTCATCCTGGCACCTCAAAAACTGGTAATTCCTTTGCTTGTCTGAGCAGGTCTTCACCCAATTGCTCATGGATACTGGACTCGGGTGCATTTGACCATATCTCTGGTAATCAGAATCTTTTTTCAAACCTTATTCCTTCCTTAACCCTCTCTGCGGTTACCCTTGCTAATGGCTCGTGAACTACAGTAAAAGGAATAGGAGAAGTGCAACTTCTTCTCTCTATCTCTATAAACTCAGTTTTATTTGCTTCAGAATACCCATTCAATTTGATTCCCATTAGTAAATTAACCAAAAGTCTTAATTGTCCTGTCATTTTTTTGCTAACTCTATTGTTATGCTGGACTAGAGAACGGGGAAGACGATTGGAACAGGATATGAGTCACATGGACTATATCATATGTCCAAATCACAACCACCAGTTGCCTTTACTTCCGTTGCGTCAGTTGATCTACTCCACAGCCGTTTAGGTCACCCCGAGTCTTGCAAAGCTTAAAAAAATTAATTCCTAGTCTTTCCACATTGACTTTTTTTATTGTGAATCTTGTCATCTTGGGAAACACACCCGCACTTTGTTTCCTAAAAGAGTCAATAATAGGGCGTCATCCATGTTTGACATTGTTCACTCAGATATTTGGGGTTCTAGTCGTGTTGTTTAAGTTTAAGATTTCAGTACTTTGTAACTTTATTGATGACTTCTCCCGTTGCACATGGGTATTTTTTATGAATTGTTTTCTATTTTTCAAAACTTTTGCGATGAGGTAAATAATCAATTTGGTGTTTCATTAAAGGTATTACGTAGTGGCAATGCAAAAGAATATTATTGTCACCCTTCACTAGTTTAATGTCATCTCAAAGAATCACTCATCAGACCTCTTGTGCATATACTCCCCAACAAAATGGAGTCGCCGAACGTAAAAAACAGCATCTCGTTGAAATTACTCGTACCTTACTTATACACCATCACTTTCCTTTTAGTTTTTGGGGAGATGGTGTTCTCATTGCTTTCTATCTGATCAATAGGATGCCTTCTTTTGTGTTGGAACATCAAAGTCCACACTCAATTCTATTTCCAAGTCAAAATCCCTATTATTTACCTTTGACAGTGTTTGGATGTACTTGCTTTGTTCATGATCACAGTCCTGGAAATGACAAACTCCAACCAAAGTCATAAGTATATCTTTCTTGGATACTCTCGTTACCAAAAAGGTTATAAATGCTATGATCCAAAATCACATAAATATTTGATCTCTATGGATGTAACCTTCTTTGAGACATCTCCCTATTTTTTACTAAACACTACAAGCAGAAATTTGATGCCTCAAGCTTTGCCAGTGCCTACATTTCCTATACCGCAGGTTAGTCTTCGAGACTGACCTACTCGTTCTCTAGCTAATACTAGTGATAACAATATACCTGATCCGGATACATTGGCAGCTCGCGATGACTCATCTCTTGCTCCTAAGTCACTTGCTCCAGTCATGCCTTCATCAAATGCAGTAACTCCACCAATCACCATACGCAAAGGTATACGCACTACTTAGAAACTAGTACGATGTAACTACTTAAGTTATCATTGATTGTCCCCGTTATATTATAACGTTGTGTATGCCTTATCTCATGTGCCTATACCAAAGACTGTTGGTGAAGCATTGGAACATTCATGGTGGAAAGGTGCTATGATTGAAGAAATGACTGCTCTAGAGACCAATAATACTTGGGCATTGGTACAATTACCAAAAGGGAAATCTATTGTTGGATGTCGGTGGATCTATACAATAAAGGTAGGTTCAGATGGAATAATTGATCGGCTCAAAGCTCTCCTTGTTTATAAAGAATATACCCAGATTTATGGCCTTGATTATAGTGACACATTCTCTCCCATTGCCAAAATTACATCTGTCCAACTGCTTATCTCCTTAGCAGCAATGCACTGTTGGCCACCTCATCAACTAGACATAAAAAATGCCTTCTTACATGGTGAGCTTGCTGAGGAAGTTTATATGGAGAAACCTCCTGGGTTTGTTGCTATGGGGGAGTCAAACTTAGTATGCCATCTGAAACGTTCACTATATGGCCTTAAGAAATCTCCGAGAGCATGGTTTGGCAGATTTAGCTCTGTTGTCCAAAAATTTGTGATGTCTCGAAGTGAAGCAGATCACTTCATTTTCTATCGACATAACGGTCCAGAAAATAATATTTATCTGGTGGTTTATATTGATGACATTGTCATAACTGGAAATGATCAAGAAAAAATATCTCAACTAAAGCAACATCTATTCAGTCACTTTCAAACCAAGAACTTGGGGAAGCTAAAGTATTTCTTGGGAATTAAGGTAGCATAATCCAGAGTGGTATTGCTATCTCACAAATAAAATATGCGTTGGACATACTAGAGGAAACATGCTTGTTAAAATGCAAACCTATTGGCGCTCCTATGGATCTAAATGTAGAACTCATTCCTGGACAGAGAGAACCATTGAATGGTACTGGCAGATATCGAAGACTTGTCGGTAAACCGAATTATCTTACTATCACACAACCTGATATTTCATTTGCACTAAGTGCGGTTAGTCAGTTTCTCCAAGCTCAGTGTAATGACCATTGGGATGCAGTAATTTGCATCCTAAGATACATCAAGAAAGCTCCGGGACAAGGACTATTATATGAAGACAAAGGTCACACAGACATTGTTGGATATTCTGATACTGATTGGGCAGGTTCTTCATTAGATAGATGCTTTACTTCTTGGTATTGTATCATGATTGAGGGAAATCTAATCTCTTGGAAAAGCAAAAAGCAATATGTTGTTACCTGATCTAGTGCAGAAGCAGAATATCGAGCTATGACCCTTGCTATATGCGAGCTTATTTGGTTGAAATAACTTCTCCAAGAGTTAAAATGTGTTGAGTTCAAACAGATGGAGCTTATATGCGACAATCAGGCTACTCATATTGCATCTAATCTAGTTTTTCGTGAAAGAACGAAACATATAGAGGTGGATTATCATTTTATTAGGCAGAAGATCGAGTCCGGATGCATTGCCACTAGCTTTGTCGATTCAAATGACCAAACAAATTAAAAATACTAAACTAATTAACTAGTAAACCTTATCTTTCCATAATACTCTAGAATATCTAGATGTCTCTATAGATAACCTTATCTCCCCACAATATTTTAGAACATTTACATATGTTTACTAAATATCAGTAGGACATTCTACAAAATTCTATATTTCTCCAAAAAACAACTTTATTTTCTCACAGAGAAGCCATCCGTGTTGCTAATAACTTAGCAAAATATGGAGCAACATGGCCTATATCGTTATATTAATCCTTATATTTTAAAATATTTAATATAATATTTAAATAGTTAATAACTAAAATTTCAATTTCAATAGTTTAATCAATTGTTATACATATAAAATTTCTGTTGTGGCCAGCTTAGCAAAGAGGTTAGAGCCATGGTCATATATAGGTTCAATTTTGATAGCCAACTTTTTCCTATTCATTTTTCTAATTCCTCCTATTTTTTATTCCATTTTTTAGATGATTGATAATGTTCCTTTGAAATGTCAAAGAATATTGAAATAGCTTCTTCAGTCCTTTCTCAAAAGCTATCAATTTGTATTCATCCCATTCTTCTTTTCTTTATAGTAATAATACAAATAAACTATTCACTTCGGTACATAGTAAATAATACAAATAGAGGGCAAACCAGGCGCCACACAAGAAAAACCAAGATATACATACGAAAGAGTGCAGTACCAGTTTGCATAGATATATATACGTACACTATATGAGAGTAAGTGTTTGATTACAAAAACTGGCATTTATTCTTTTATATCCACTTATACTATCTACATAAGCTATATATATATATAGTAGACCTACCATGAAAGCTTTAAACAAAAACTCTAGGAACAGATTCCACAGGCTTGCAATCAACTTCTCTTAGCACAGTTTGAATCCCTTTGCTTCCTGCATTTGCAAGTGGATGTATTCCATGAACTAACCCTTCCATATTTGCCCTCTTCTCTCTTTCTTGTGAGAAAGATACTCCGTAACGTTTTTCCACATCTGTACATGCATTAGATTTTCAAGAAATTGAAGTGTTATCATAGTCTAGAACAACAAAGAAATTCTAGCTTTCAGTTTAATGGAGTTTTTCACTTGAACGTAAGAAAAATCAAAATTTCACCTAACAACGTTCGATTTCTCAGCAACACTGATTTCTCATATTAATGTTAAAAAACATTTTCATAATCCAATCATCCAGAATCTCGTCTTGTAGCATCTAAAACAAAGTAATTACTTTGTACTACGTAAAAGAAAATACCACTCCCTCCTCCGTTCACCTGTATGTAAAAAATTACATTCGTTCCAATTTATGTGAAACTATTTAACTGGGTACCACGTTTAAAAAATAAATAAAGACTTGAAATTTGCGATCTTAACCAAGTCAAAAACGAGTCCGAACATTTATGTGATTATAAATGTATTTATAAAAGCTTTATCGCTGAAGATAGAATTGTAAATTTAAGCTATATTACATATTACCAATTTTAAAAATGTATCATTCTTATTGGAATAAAATAGGTCCGCATAAACTGAAAATAGGTTTACATAAACAAAAACGTACTACTAAAACAGAGGGAGTTATGTAAAATAATATTTATAAGGTAATATTTCGATAAGTATCTATTACTAACATATTAGGGCTTGATAATTTGATAACCTAGAAAAAATAAAAAGAATAGAAATACATATAGGAAAGACTACTTGATCCACTATGACATGTCAAAATAACGTAGGGTATAGTGTACAATACTGTAATGGAATATATCCAAAGCACACCTTATTCAGTTTCATTCTAGCTACCTAGCTATAATTAGATACTTCCTCCAACACTCAGGTTGTTGTTGAATGATTTAGGATCAGAAAACCAACCCTAGGAGGGTCCGTCCAAAATAAATGATTTTTTTGGATGTTTTCACACATATTAAGAAAATCACATTTTAACATTAATTAGCAATAAAATTAACCATTTTAACTTTATTATCTCACATAAACACTCTTACATTAATTAGCAATAAAATTAACCATTTTAACTTTACTATCTCACATAAACACTCTTAACACATATTCCAAATACTATTTACTCCAAGGACAACGTAGGAAAAACATCGTTTAAGTCATTCTTGAAATCCGAAAAAACCACTTATTTTGGACCACAAAAAAAACCAAAAAATCACTTATTTTGGACAGGAGAGAGTAGTAATTAAATGGAATTTTCCTTACCTTGAGCAAGATTCTCATAGAGCTGGCCATCTCTAGTGAGTGCCATCATAACTTGAGGAATTCCAAGGGGAAGTGTGTCACCTCTGTCTACCTGCCAGAAATGGATGACTTTGCCATATGTTTTGGCAACTTTTTCGAGATCTTGTCGTTGAATCGGACCAGGAACGCCAGGCATGAATAGCACACCACTTTTCACCTCGAACTCGTGGGAATGCCAGAATTTCTTTTCGTCATCAGGTAGCGTTAAGAAGAGGTCCTCTGAGACAATGTACTCCAGCCCGATTAGCCGGCCATCGGCATCTGGCCTATCATAAATCAGACACTGCCTGAATTCCTCGTTTTGGTGACCGCAGAAGTGGTGCGCCTCGACTTGTCGAGTCATGTCATGTCCATAGAAATGGAACCTGAAAATAGATGCATATTGTACAAATTATCTTAGCAACCTGAAATAACAGTTCAGAGGAGAAACTTGCACTTTCTAAATTACTACTTACTATGTTTCAACTCTGTTTCAATTTATGTGAATCTATTTGATTGGGCACGAAATTTAAGAAGAAAAGAGAGACTTTTGATCTTGTGATGTAAAATGAGGCACCTGAATATAAATCATTGCATAAAGTAAATTATTTTCCAATAAAGAAAGTGGTTATTCTTTTTGGCACGGACTAAAAAAGAAATAGGTTCACATAAATTAAAACGGATAGAGTATTTCAAGTTTAATGAAGCAAATAATATATTTAACATATAAGACCACAAGTTAAAAAAAATTCAATATGATCCACAAGTTATTGGCCAAAAATCTTCAACTTTTTAGTTTCTTGTCCAATCAAATTATACCCCATAAATTAAAATAATCACAAAATTTTAAAAGGAGGGAAGGGTTTAAAAAAAAACTCTAATATAATGCACTCCGATCACCAGTGGCAGATCAACCTTAGATTAAGGGGTGTCAATTCCGAATATTACAGTGTAGCTAGGTCAAGAATTTATATATTAAATCCTCTCGATATATTTACTTCTTTATATTTTGAAAGAAGCTTGAAAAAAATTCTGATTCCGCTGATTCCGACCCACTACAATGGTTACTTTGCTGTAAATAAGAGAATATAATAGGAAATAAAACTAACGCGCAAAGGTGCTGATGAATCTTGTTGATAGGACCAAAGCCTTGAATAGTAGCAGTTGCAGTTTCAAGAATTGCTGTTCCTGTCTTCGTTGGTTCACCTGGAACTTCTGGATGAGTTGATACATGTTTACCTTCCATTTTTTTCTTTCTATTTTTTGCTGAAAACCCTAAAATAAAATAAAGCCGAAATACAGGATACAATTCTTCTTTTTTGGTGATTTCTTGATTTTGGCCGAGAAGAAGAGGCTTATAGATAGGAATATGAGTTGCATGCAGACTTACACGTGGCAATATACGTGGCAAAAGAGCCTGTGTTTTGTTTGATTTCGTTTCGTAACGTGGGAGTTTTACGTGCCATTTGTTTGGATAAATATTGATAGCCAAATTAGGTGGCTCTTTCTAGTTCTGACTTGTTCTAGTCTAGAACTAGAACTACAAGAGTGACAAAAGCTACTTTTGGTTTGTTTTTTGAGAAAATCCAACAAATTTGAGACCGATCAAATTAGTGTTTAGATAACTACAGTCGATGTTTACTGCATTTAAAAGGCCTTTAAGAAGAATGGGCTAGGCCTACATTAGAATATGTGAATTTATATACTTTCGTGGCTAGAAATTTTGTAAAATTAGTTTGAATTGATCATTTAAAAATAGATAAATTTATAAAGTTATTAAAAAATAATTATTATTTTATTATAATATCAAAAGTTCTAACATAATATATTAGAGATCGGTGCATTTGTGTATGAACTTTTCCAGCATATTATATTGGAACTTCAACATGCGAAAAGTTCCAATATATTATGTGGACCGGTATGTTATAAGGAACTCCAATATAACATACTGGAGTTCGAGTATATTATATTGAAGTACTTTTCCGTATTTTAAATAATATTTTCGTTCAGATTTATCTTTACAAGAAAAGTGGCTAAATTTCAATTACTTTTAAAACTATAGCTATTTTTATATGAACACTTTATAAATCTAGCTATTTTTGAATTTCTCCTAAAATTTTTGGACAATTATTTAAATTAAAGTACTATGTACTTGTAAGCCAGGATATAAAATTATAATTAATCGGGGCTCTCTTTGAAGAGAATAACTAATATATGTGTGGTTTTAGATAACACAGAAGTAATCTAAAAAAAATCATGGTAATAACGAATAAGCGATCAACTAAAGATATATATGGGCGATATTTTAGGTCACACATCGGCAATCTATGATTTATACTACGATCTCCTACTTCATAAAAAATATTTTAGTAATAACTAATAAGTGATCAACTAAAGATCACTTAGACTATCATAAATAATATATTGGTAATTTTTAGATAATGCAGAGACGCTGTATGATTCACTAGCACCTTCCACTTTGCAAAAAAAATAATTATAATAATAATTAATAAGCGATCAACTCAAGATTAATTAAACTCTCCTAAATGATACATGTAGGGGTGGATTTACATGGGCCTAAGTGGTTTCGTCGAATCTTTTTATAATATATATATATATATATATATATATATATATATATATATATATATATATATATATATATAATAAAAATAGACACCACAATAAAAAGATACAAGAATATATATATACACACAAAAGATAAAATCATTAAAAATGATACCACTTGCAACAAAACAGTTTACTAGTCTAATGGTTAACAGCTTCATGTTGTGAGAAGTCCTGGGTTCTAACAAAATAATTTTTAATTGTTATGTGTCTTTTACTAGAAATAATGACACCGCTTATAAATTTTTTTGCGTATGTCACTGTTACATGAGCAAATTTTAAGTAATACATATGTAAAAAGTAGCATAGTAATAACTAATTAGAAGCAAGGAATATAATAGGTATTAGATTCCTACTTATTATGCCTTGATCACGCCCAATTATGCCTTATAAAAGGACGCACGGACGTTGTAAATATAACCTGAATATTTAAACCCAGATTCGAATCCACAAAGAATTAACCTATCAATTATCTTTGTTGGAATCACTAAATTCTTCATAATCAACTTCCCCAAACGTTGTAAATAATAGTTGATGGTATCTCTACTAACTAAGATTTAAAATAAATAAATAAACAGATGTAAACTAAATATGCTTGGGTTATAAACAATAATGAGAAGGTTCTAAGGTACTGATTTTCCCTATTGGTGGAATCCCTTGCGGTTATGTTTCATATAGATTCACCAAAATATCTCTATCAATCATGAGATACTTTTTTTACCGTAAATATCTCCCGAGTAATCACGATGATTTACTAGACGCACTCTCCCGAGTTACGCTAGCTGACTTTGTTTATTACAGTTCACTTTAAATTACACCCAAGGCTTTATTATCCCTAATCCCGCCTTTAAACCCGCAGTTATAGATCCCTCTTATACTTTGGGAGTGGTGTTGTTGAACAATTACCTAAATATGCACTATCTCCCGAGTTATGCATACTAAATATGCACAACTAATTGAGGATGCTGTCAATTAACTACAATAAACATTTAATTGAACAAATAGAGACCGAAAAAAAATATAAAGATAATCAAGAAGTTCATCCTTCAATAGGTTCCATCAAAACCTTAGAATAACGTATTTATCTACTCATAACAACGTAAAGATAAATTACAAAAATATTCATCATAAAAATTGCAAGAAAAAAGTAGAAGAAATAAAGAACTATGATGTTTCTGGGTGATCTCTCACACATCTGCCTTAATGCGGCTGAACTTTTACATCTTATAAGGGTTTTACACCAAGTTTTTCCGACTTGACACTTTAGTCCCTGACTTTTTCATATTCTGCCGTGATCCCACAACGGCTACGCCAGGACAACGACCAAAGTGGTCCTCATAATCTTTAATAATATTCTGCCGCGGTCCTACTGCGGTTACGCTCTGACCGCGGCACGCCAAGTTCAGCTCTGGTTTTGTCTTTTCGTTTGGTGCACTTCGTGGGCATTGTTTGATAGGCCTCCTTTTCTCCATAATTGATCCCAAACGTGTTCCATCGACCTCTTTCATGGATATAGCCTCCAAAGCCTAAAAAGTAATTTAGTGGTTCTTTTGGCATTCTTTCCCTTAGTGGTTCTTTTGGCATTCTTTTATTCTTTAAACCAATTGATTGCCTATTTTAATACAACAAAATTTAGTAATTATTTCCAAAATTATCATTTTGGGGAATAACTTATTTCATTCTCATATTTACACAAAATATAATTAAGGTGATTTTTGCATATTTTTACGAACTAATTTGGCATATAAATTGCATATAATTGCAATTTTAGCCAACTTCAAGATTAGTAGCATTTTTTTATTATAAAATAGGTCCCAATATTTTTGAATTAATATTTATATATATTACAATACTTTTAATTTACTATTAAAATTATTTTTATTATTTTACAAAATAAAAAAAAAGGAAATACTGGCTATTTAACATTTAGCCTCATTTATGTCAATTACAACAGATTTTACATTTCAATTGTAGCCCTTAAATCAATCCAATTCTACCCCAATTAAATCAGCCCAATTTTATTTCTTACCCGGCCACGACCCAGTTTTAAAACCCGCCTGGTTTCCATTATTGATCCAGGATATTGATCACTTTGATCAACGGCCATAAATCCCCCTTATCATTTTTAACCCCCAATGACCTACCCTAATCCCTCATTCTCACCTGGTCTGCCGCCTTTGAATCCCAAAACTCTCTCAAATCCTCTCAACAGCTCTTCGAACCCCTAGCCTCCTCTCACCTTATTTCACCATGTTTTCATCGGAATCCATGGCTTCTAAGACCATGGATGGCCTGCACTCCCCCCTCTACACCATTAGACCTTGGTTGTTCGAGGTTTTGAAGGTTGATATGGTTCTCTTTTCAGATCTTCTCAGATATGTAGTTCTATGGCCTCTCCGGCCACGCTCCGGCATATTCAAGCACTAGATGCATGATTCCTGACCTCTTCGACCAGGGATCTGAGATGTTCTTCAAAGACCTTCTTGTTTCTAGGGTTTCTCAGAAACCCTAAAGTTGTTCGAGGTTCTTCTCTATTTGTTTTTTTAGATCTATGCTATATCGGTTTTCTACAAACCCTTTTAAGTGTTTTCCCCAAATTTTCCTTTCAAAACTCGTTCGTTTTCAATTTAAGGTTTCTAAAAGTTTTCCAAAAAATCTTTCTGATTCTTTCAGTTTGTGTTTCTTTCTATGTTTTGCTCGTATGTTTTCTTTTTTACTACACATGTGCTTACTCTTATGTCTCTCCTTCAATTAAGCATGATTCTTCTATACACTTTATCTTACTGTGACTCAGACTAAGCTCGCATGTTATCTCTACTATGTTTTCTTTCCTCTTCTACTATATGTGTTTACTATAAATTATTTAATTTTATTTTTTCTACTAGACTCTATGATGTTCTTAAGTTGTGAGTTTTCTAAAATATATTCTTCATGCCTTAAATAAATTTTCTTTCTTTGATTGTTTCAAACCTGCTATCACATTTGTTTGTTTCTCATGAGGCTCTGAAACAGACACGTGAGTCTATTTTCATTGATTTTCCTTCTCATCTCTATGTGTGATTCGATTTAAAGCCCTAGAATTTTGGGGTTTCTTTGACAAGTTGGATTAGGGTTCCGCTTTGGGACCCTGGACTTTCAGGCTCACCATAAGTCTGTAATTGAACTCATATCCATTTTGTTATGATTCTAAGCCTCTCAGTGTTAGACTCTTTTGCTAAGTAACGTGACGATCCGTTTTTGTTTGATCTGTCTGCTTTTTATATGAGAAACTCCTCTTTCAAAGTTTTGCCAACTAAGTGATTGATTTTGAAATCCCTTTAATAAGGCTGATAAATTCTCACGGACCTTCCTTCGGTTGAACCTCCTTTACCTTTCTTGATTGGGTTCATTCAAATTGAACTTGTAATTTTGGTCTCATGACTGTTTAATTAACTACCTTACCATATTTGGCACAAATCGTGTACCATTGACTATTTTCCTTAAATAACTTTTATGTACTGACTTCTTTTGTGCTACTTTGAAAGGTTTTAATCAAATTTTCTTTCCTTAACTTGTTTTCACCCATTTAAATCTCAATTCTGTAAACAAAGGGAGTCTGATTTCAATGATATCTCCTTGCCTTCTTTATTTGTTTCTCTGCACTATAAAAGAGGTTGCCCTTCTGCACTTCACATACGACATATACTCGGGTCTTTTTTTCTGAAATCAGATTCACATGCATAAGTATACTCTTGCTATTTGTACTGTGGCATGTTACAAGATTTCTGCTCTCTCTTTGATTTCTGAGACTGGTATGTCCTAGTTTAAATTATAGCCCCAACTCTAACGTGTTTACTTACCAGTTCTTATGTCCATGTTTACTTTAATGTCTGAAGCATTTAATCTTTGTACAATGTGCTTATGTCCTACTCACTTCTTGTAATTAATCCCATCCATATATCCCCTTATGTGCTTTAAGTTATGGTTAAAAAATATGGCAATATATTTGAAGTTTTGACCCGGGCGCATCAAAGCTTACTTTCAGGTTTTTTCACCGGGAGTTGGTACCTCCCGATCTCTTGTTTATTCTGAACGTCCTTTTACGTATTTTAACTAGCATCTTGTGTGTGGTTTACTCTATCGTTATCTAGCAAGCATCCTTTTGCGTAATTCTATTAAAGTTCATCTCTTTTACCGTAGTCTGTTGGAGGGATAGTGGCCGCGGCGGGGGATGATACTGTAAGGTCATGTCCTCGGGGGTGGGGGTGGAGGTGAGCAGGGGGGCATGGAGTGGTCCTGTGGGTAGGGCGGGAGGTTTGGGTGGGGAGAGGTTAAAGGACGCTCGGAGATTGAGGATCGGGTCGTGGAACGTAGGCACACTAACGGGTAAGTCCATTGAGTTGGCAAAGATTCTCCAGAAGAGGAGGGTCAACATAGCATGTGTGCAGGAAACTAGGTGGAAAGGGACGAAGGCGAGGGATGCAGATGAGTTTAAGTTGTGGTACTTCGGGGTTGAGAGGGGTAAGAATGGAGTAGGTATCTTGGTAGATAGGAATCTTAGGGAGTCCGTGGTTGAGGTTAGGCGAGTGGATGATAGGTTAATGTCTATTAAATTGGTTATTGGCGGTAGTGTTCTCAATGTCAATAGCGCTTACGCGCCGCATGCAGGCCTAGCTGAGGAGGTTAAAAGGCGTTTTGGGAGGGCTTGGATGAGTTGGTGAGTAGTATTCCCCAATATGAGAAGTTATTTATTGGAGGGGACTTTAATGGTCATATTGGGGCGGAGGCTGGTGGTTACGGTGAGGTGCATGGCGGCTTTGGCTTTGGGGTTAGGAACGGAGGGGGCACTTCGCTGCTTGATTTCGCTAGGGCTTCGGAGCTTTTGATCGCGAACTCGTCATTTCAGAAGAGGGAGGAGCATTTGGTTACTTTCAAAAGTTCCACGGCGAGGACTCGGATTGATTACCTCCTCCTCAGAAGGAGCGATAGAGGGTTGTGCAAGGATTGCAAGGTTATTCCGGGAGAGTCTCTTTCAACTCTTCATAGACTCCTAGTGATGGATGTAGGTCTCTGGGTGAAGAGGAAGAGGAGGGGTTCTCGGGGCCGACCGCGGATTAGATGGGGAACTTTGACTAAGGAGAAAGCTCAGGAGCTGGAGAGGAAGCTAGTTGATGGGGGAGCTTGGAGTAGCTCTGGGGAAGCGGACGCAATGTGGTCAGTGACGGCGAACTTGGTTAGGGAGGCTGCGCGAGATGTGCTCGGGGTAGCCAAGGGCTATTCAGGCAGGCACCAAGGTGACTGGTGGTGGAATGAGGTAGTCCAAGGAAAAGTGGAGGCGAAGAAGGCGGCGTTTGCTAAGTTGTCAGGGAGCTCAAGCGAAGAAGAAAGGAGAGCGAACAAGGAGAACTACAAGGTGGCGAGGAAGGAAGCGAAACCGGCGGTCACGGAAGCTAAAAATGCAGCGTTTGGGCGCATCTACGAGGAACTGGGGGAGAAAGGCGGGGACAGAAAGTTATTCCGGTTGGCTAAGGTGAGGGAGAGGAAGGCGCGGGATCTAGACCAAGTTAGGTGCATCAAGGACGAGGATGGTAGGGTTCTGACGGGGGAGTCGCAAGTCAAGCGGAGATGGGAGGAATACTTTCGAGACCTGCTTAACGAAGAGGGGGATCGAGTCTTAGAGCTAGGGGAGCTGGGGCATTCAGAGTGTCCTAGAGACCTCGGGCACTGCAGGCGCATTAAGGAGGAGGAGGTCTTGAGGGCGTTGCGTAGGATGAGTAGGGGTCGAGCGACTGGGCCAGACGAAATTCCGGTGGAGTTTTGGAAATGCATGGGTAGGTCGGGAGTAAAGTGGTTGTCCAGGTTGTTCAACGTGATCTTTAGGACCAAGAGGATGCCGGAGGAGTGGAAATGGAGTACAGTGGTTCCCTTGTACAAAAACAAAGGGGATATCCAGTGTTGCAACAACTATAGGGGTATCAAATTAATAAGTCACACCATGAAGGTCTGGGAGAGGGTGATCGAGGCGAGGGTGAGGGAGATGTCATCTATATCCGTGAACCAGTTTGGTTTCATGCCGGGTCGCTCTACTACAGAAGCTATCCACCTTGTGAGGAGGGTGGTGGAACTGTTCAGGGATAAGAGGAAGGACCTGCATATGGTGTTTATCGACTTGGAGAAGGCGTACGTTAAGGTCCCTAGAGAGGTTCTGTGGAGATGCTTGGAGGCGAAGAGCGTGTCAGAAGCCTACATCAGAGTGATCAAAGACATGTATGATGGAGCCAAGACTAGGGTTAGGACGGTGGGTGGCGACTCGGACCATTTTCCGGTGGTTATGGGGCTACATCAAGGATCTGCGCTAAGCCCTCTCTTATTTGCCTTGGTAATGGATGCTCTAACTCGCCATATTCAAGGGGATGTGCCATGGTGTATGCTCTTTGCTGACGACATAGTCTTGATAGACGAGACGAGGGCCGGTGTTAATGCGAGGTTGGAGGTCTGGAGACAGACCCTCGAGTCTAAGGGTTTTAAACTAAGCAGGTCTAAGACGGAATATCTAGAGTGCAAGTTTAGCGCCGAGTCGAGCGAAGTAGGCTGGGACGTGAAGCTGGGATCTCAGGTCATAGCCAAGAGGGACAGTTTCAGATATCTTGGATCGGTGATTCAAGGGGACGGAGAGATTGACGGGGATGTCACTCACCGTATAGGAGCGGGGTGGTTGAAGTGGAGGCTCGCATCAGGAGTCTTGTGTGACAAGAAAGTTCCACAGAAACTCAAAGGGAAGTTTTATAGAGCGGTGGTTAGACCTGCCATGTTGTATGGGGTGGAGTGCTGGCCTGTGAAGAACTCTCATGTCCAGAGAATGAGAGTTGCGGAGATGAGGATGCTCAGGTGGATGTGCGGGCTCACCAGATTAGATAAGATTAAGAATGAAGTTATTCGGGAGAAGGTGGGGGTGGCCCCGGTGGATGAGAAGATGCGAGAAGCGAGACTCAGGTGGTTTGGGCATGTGCGGAGGAGAAGCCCTGATGCACCGGTGAGGAGTTGTGAGCGACTGGCGGTGGTTGGCGCGAGTCGAGGCAGAGGGAGGCCTAAGAGGTATTGGGGTGAGGTGATTAGGCGGGATATGGCTAGAATGGGGATTTCCGAGGACATGACCCTTGATAGGAAAGTTTGGAGGTCTAGTATTAGGGTTGTAGGGTAGGGCCTTCTAGAATTCTTAGTACTTCCTGTTAGGGGCTGAGTGGGGTTTGGTAGTGATCTCTATAGTTAATTAATGTATTGTACTGTGCCTCTTATGGTAGTAACCGATTGGTATTATTGCATGTCATTCTACTTTTGGTTTTATGTTTAGATAATTATTTATTTGATTTATCCCGGATTTACTAACATTGTTTTGTTTTGTTTTGTTTGTTGATTTTCTCTCTCTTTTTTCTGAGCCGAGGGTCGGCCGGAAACAGCCTCTCTACCCTTTCGGGTAGGGGTAAGGCCTGTGTACGTATTACCCTCCCCAGACCCCACTTTGTGGGAATATACTGGGTAGTTGTTGTTGTTGTCCATGGATATGAACTGGACCCTTTGGGCCCTAAGGTTTTTCAGTTTCCCATCCCCATTCCCTTACTATGTGTGCTAAGTTAAAGCTTTGGCCTGACAGTATTCTAATTACTACCCAGGCCATAGTTTGACTTTCAATAGGTCCTTACTCTCTAATGTTTGGCCAACAGGTTCTGTCAGGGGTATGCCAATCTTCCTTCTGGCTGGGCATGACCACCAGCCTGCCTTAGCATTAGCTACCCCTCTCTATTGCACTTGAACTCATTCTTAGGGCTTAAGTTCTGCCCCTCTCTTTTGACCTTGCCTTGGGACCGCTGAGCTCCCTCTAAACTTGGACACTTAAGGGCTAGCCTTTCCACACTGCACTACAACTTATTCTGATTAGCATCTTGGGTGTAAGCACTGCCTGGGGTTCCTGAACCCCCTTGGATCTCTGAAACACCCTAGAGAAGGCTTGGATATCTGTATCTCGGAAGTGGCTTAATCTCATATTATTAGACACTAAGTCTGAATTAGGCTATTCGGATGTAGCTGATAATTTTTGATGTATTTTTAATTTCAGTTTTATTTTTTTTTGGGCTGTAATAACTTATATAAACTCATGGGGATTTAGTAAAAAAGGGAGGGGGTTTACTTTTATACACTAAGGGTAAAAAACATGCTTATAGCGATTTCTTTCTGATCTGTGCAACTTCACGCGTAGAAAGCATGTCTATAGGATTTAACATTCGATTTCTGCAATTAAGCATCTAGATACCATGCCTATAGGGACTTGCATATCTGCATATAATAATGCCATTAGGCAAATAATTAGGCTTAACAACTAAGCATGTAGAAAATATGCCTATAGGGATTCGTACTTCTGCATACAATAATGTCATAAACAACTAGGCTTAACAAAAGAGTTGCATATAAATACCATGTCTACAGTACTCCAGTTTAAAAGGTCTAAATCAGTTAACGCATAAAGAGCATGCCTATAGGAACTTCAAACCTAAGTCGTTTCACTCGTTTAAAACAACGTTCACCTTTCAAAATTAGTATTTACTAAAGTAGCAGATCCTTTTTAGATTTTTCTGAAACTCATACAATTCCTTTCCAATTAATCTGCATGTCTTCTGAGGTTCATTTCTTTTCTGTTAAACCTTTTCAAAACATTACACTTCTTTTTTGAAACTCCTTTCACTCTATAACTTTTATTTATAATCGGTTTATGTTTTAAGATCAGCAATTCTAACCAACACTTAGACAAAGGATTAAAAATCAATCAGATCAACTTTTGATAACTGCATTCAAGCGATCCTAATGTTGACTTTCCGTCTAAAAATATGTGTTGAACCAGTCCGCATGTTGCTTTATTTAATTAAGACCAAACCAGTACATGTAAGACGTGCTAAACTCTATGGCTTTTATCTGATTTAAAGGGGCTTACTTGAGCCCTACCTGCTTATTTGCTTTCCTCTTTATTTGCATTATGTGTTTTGATTGACGCCTTAGTATTTTGTCCTTTGAGAACTCCTAAAAAGCCCCAAACCCCTCTCCCTTTAGGACTAGTAGTCCAATTGCCTCCGGGAATGATAGGATTGGGACGGGTACTAGCATACAATAAGTAACAAAATATTCTGCGCTTTAATACCTTAACGGAATAGGAAGGATAGAATATGGATATGATGACCACGCGATAACACCACGTGTATAAACGGTTACCGAGTGTTGTGTGGGGTGATCCATATTATTTATAAACGTAGGACCCCTTTCCATTTACTTTTTTATTTTGCTTCAAAAAATGCTTTTTCCCAAATTTTAGCTTCTTTTACTGCTACTTCTACCAATTATGTAAAATTTCTCTTTCTTTACTTGTTTATTCTGATTTTTAAAACCATTTTGTATGTAAAATTTCTGCTTCCTTAAATTCGTTTTAGTTTCAAATTATTAGCAATTATGATATGAAAACCCCTCCTTGCATTTGTAATTATTGCTTGTCTACTCATGTTTGATTTCTTAAAGTCACAATTGTAACATGGTCGGGAACCATACTAGTGGATCTTGAGGGGTGCCTAACACTTTCCCCTCGAATTAATTTCTAGCCCTTACCCGAACTCTGGTTCTTCATCTTGAATTTTTCCTTAAAGTGTCCTAATGCACTATAATCATTAGGTGGCGACTCTTCAAATCCAAAACCCAATTCTAAAACGGGAATAGAGTTGCCTTTCCCAAAAAGTCAAAAACTCGATTTCGCTTTAGAAAAAGGGGACATCGACACCCATTCCGCCAGATCCACTCCATTTACATCATCCAAATTCATTAGACATGCAGCAAGGGGGTCCTCAATTGCCAGCCTTTCATCATCAGTCTCTACAATTACATCCACGGTATCAATAAGAGAGCAATTGGCAAATTCACTTGGTCACCTCATAGATTTCTACACATTGAATGTTATTTCTTCATCGTCGGTCTCATCTTGAGATCCTAAGCCTCACAATCAATTAGAGCTCTCCCCATGGCCAGGAATGGTCTTCCCAAAAGTATGGGAATCTCTTCATCCACCTTACAGTCTAGGATCACAAAATCTGCATGGAACATAAATTTCCCTACCTGAATCAGCACATCGTCTAGCATTCTAGAGGGTCATTTCACAGTCCTGTCAGCCAGCTGCAACAACATTGAGGTGGGTCTAGCTTTTCCTATGCCTCACCTCTTATAAATTTCTAGGGGCATAAGATTGATTCTGGGCCCTAGATCACACAGTGCCTTAGAAAAAGCAAAATTACCAATAGTGCATGGGATTATAAAGCTCCTTGGATCAGACAGCTTTTCTGTAATTGGTCTAGTCACCACCGCACTACATGTCTGAGTAAGATTAACTGTGGCCAAGTCTTGGAAATCAAACTTTCGGGACATCAAGTCCTTCATCATTTTTGCATACCCGGGCATCTCCTTCAAAGCTTCAATCAATGGTATATTTACATGGATTTGCTTCAGCATGTCAAAGAACTTCTTGTATTGCTCCTTTTTTTGTACTTAGCCAACCTCAGGGGGGAGGGTACATGGGGTCTCATCTTCCCAATCAATTGGGACTGATATTTCTCAATTACTACATCAACTACTGGTTCCTGGACAGTTTTAGCTTCCTTCTTGGTATCATTCTGCATGCTATTTTCTTCTTGAGTAGGCTGAACTGTCACCTCTGTAAGTTTTGTTGATTCATCCAGCTCGATGGGCACTGATATGAGTGTCTCAGTCTGTCAAGCTTCTCAAGCTCTTTCTTGCTCTACATCCAGATCTCTGCCATTATGTAGACTCACCGCCATGAACTGCTTCAGTCCCTCATCTTTTGGATTTATCTAGGTGTCTGCAGTTAGTGTCCCATGAGGACAATTGTTCAGAGATATCGAAATCTCACACTTGTACCTTAATATTTTTTATTGCCGCATCATGTGCATCTACTCTCTCGTTAATTTTTGCATTAGACCCAAAAACCTGCTGCATCATTGCTTCAAGTCTAGCCAACCCAACTTCCTGCCTTCCACCATGCTGTTGATGAGGTGGGTGATACCCATGCTATATATTCTGATTATTTTATTCATGTGGTCATGGGTAAGTTGCCATATCGTTGGGGGGTCTCATACCTCCCATGTTCCCAATGTTGACTGTGGTTGTGCTGGCCTGTACTACTGATTTTGTTGACCCCAATTCTGACCACCCTGTCTCTGACCGCCATAATTAGACACACAGTTTATTTCTTCAGGGTAGTGATGATGATCGTGTTCTTCATCCCACTGATTACCAACTGGCTGACTAATGCAAGATGCACACAAGCCCCCATTAGTAGTATCGACAATATGTACCTGTTGTTTCTGCCCTGACTCTTCCACATTTTTGGTGAGTATGCTCATCTGTATCAATAAGGCAGCCATATTTTCAGCCATAGAATTGGATAGATCTAATGGCACTGAGTGCACCACTAGAGTGATAGGTGCATTTCTAGTTATCCATCTCGAATTCAGTGCCATCATGTCGAGCAGACTCTGGCCCTCTCTCCATGTTTTGCTCAAGAATGCCCCATCAACTGAAGCATTAACAATGTTCTTTATGCTGCCTGACAATCCCATATAGAACCGCTGGCCTAACATTAGATCTGGAACACCATGGTGTGGACATATGACCAGCATCCCTTTAAAACGCTCCCATGTTTCATGCAAAGTCTCCATCGGTCTTTGTTTAAAGCTCAAAATCTCATCAATTTGTTGAGTAGTCTTGTCGGATGGGTGGAACTTGTTGTGAAATTGCTTGACTAGTTCATCCCACGTTGCTATAGAATTTATGGGGAGTGAATTCAGCCAAGTCTGAGCAGCACCTATCACTGAGAATGGAAACAGTAATAGTTTGATTACTTCCGGAGTTACATTGGGTTTCCTTTGGGTTTTGTAGATAGACAAGAAATTCTTCAAGTGCTGCTGAGGATCTTCAACTTGTGACCCCGAAAATAGTCCCTTATTCTGAAACAAATATAGCATGTTATTTGTGATTTGGAATGACTCAGCCTATATCTGCAGGAATACTATCGCTATGGATAGATTCTCAGTTGTGGGTTGTGCCCAGTCATAGAGAGTAGCCTCTGGCACTGGCGATATTGGTACTGCTAGGTTTTTTCTGGTTATCTCCCATGATTGTTTTGAATTGTGCAGTTAATCGTTGTTGTTTGTTTTTTTCAGTTGGCCCGATTTAAAGCCCTGAAAACTTTCTTGGGATCTAATAATTCTTTTAATACTTCACCATATCTCGATGAGTTTCTAGGCATGCACCAATGCAACCAAGTCAACAAACGTTAAAATTTCAATGTAAAAATTGGGTATAGAGAAAATTGACTACACTAGGAATTTTAGTACTTCTTTCAATTGTAAAAGATAACAACGTTAATTCTCCGACAAAGATGCCAAAATTTGATCACGTCCAACTATGCCTTATAGAAGGACATGCGAACGTTGTAAATATAACCTGAGTATTTAAGCCCATAGTCAAATCCACAGAGAATTAACCTATCAATTACCTTTGTTGGAATCACAAAATTCTTTATAATCAACTTCCCCAAACGTTGTAAACAATAGTTGATGGTATCTCTACTAACTAAGATTGAAAAAAAAAAGGAAAAAGTTGTAAACTAAATATGCTTGGGTTGTAAGCAATAATGAGAAGGTTCTAAGGTAGTGATTTTCCTTATTGATGGAATCCCTTCTGGTTATGTTTCATATAAATTCACCAAAATATCATCAATCATGAGCACTCTTTTTACCGTAAATCTCTCCCGAGTAATTGTTATAATTTACTAGATGCACTCTTCCGAGTTTCGCTAGTTGACTTTGTTTATTACAACTCACTTTAGATTACGCACAAGGCTTCGTTATCCCTATCCCGCCTTTAAACCAGCAGTTACAGATCCCTCTTATACTTTGGGAGTGGTGTTGTTCAACAATTACCTAAATATGCATTCTCTCCCGAGTTATGCACACTAAACAGGCACATCTAATTGAGGATCATGTTAATTAATTACAATAAATAAGTAATTAAACAAATAGAGATTAACCGACAAACTATATGAACATAATCAAGAAGTTCATTCTTCAATAGGTTGCATCAAAACCTTAGACTAAAGTATTTTTCTACTCATAACAACATAAAGATAAACTACGAAAATATTCATCATGGAAAATTGCAAGAAAAAAAAATATATAAAGAACTATGATGTTTTTGGGTGATCTGTCACACTTGTATATCTTGCAAAAGTAATCTCCAAAACAAATCTGCCCTAACGTGGCCGAATTTCTACATCTTATAAGGGTTTTACACCAAGTTTTTCCGACTTGACACTTTAGTCCCTGACTTTTTCACATTCTGCCGCGGTCCCACAGCGGTTACGCCAGGACCGCGACCAAAGTGGTCCTCTTAATCTTTAATAATATTCTGTCGTGGTCCTACCGCGGTTACGCTCTGACCGCGGCAGGCAAAGTTCAGCTCTGGTTTTGTCTCTTCGTTTGGTGCACTCGTGGGCATTGTTTGATTGGCCACCTTTTCTCCGTAATTGATCCCAAACGTGTTCCATCGACTTCTTTCATGGATATAGCCTGCAAAGCATGAAAAGCACTAATCAGAGCATTTGGTTATCACTTTTTACCACAAAGCTATACAAAAGTGTGGTTCTTTAGGGTCCAACTATAGTTTAATTCACCTATTATCAGGCCTCTTGTTAGAAGTAGGAATATAATTTGCACGTGATTTATTAGGTAGAAATTCAAAAATAGCTAAATTTACAAGTGGTCATTCAAATATAGCCATAGTTCAAAAGTAATCGAAATTTAGCCTCTTTTTATGTAAATATAAATCTGAACGAAAATACCGTTCAAATTCCAGAAAATACTCCAGCATAATATACTAGAGTTCCGGCATAAGTATACTGGAACTCCAGTATATTATAATGGAGTTCCAGCATAAGTATATTGAAACTCCAGAATATATTAGAATTTCAGTATAATATATCGGTCCAGCATAATATGCTAGAATTTCATACACAGGTGCTCGAATCTCCAGTATATTATGTTGGAACTTTTCACGTATTAGAGTTCCAGCATAATATGCTGGAAGTTCATACGCAAGTACACCGATTTTCAGTATATTATGATAGACCGGTTCCGATTGCAGTGAAATAATGGCTATTTTTTATGACTTTGTAAACACTCGCTATTTTTGGATGATTAATCCTAAAACAGGCTAACCCAGCTATTTTTACGATTTATTATAGTTCAATTTGTTCTATTAGTTGATAAGGCCTATAAACAGATACAAATAAAAGATTGATTAGGAAACTTAGGTTTAAAAGAGTGTCACGCTATATTCAGTTAGGACGCCAAAACCTATATGTAGAGACTGATGTAATATTTCATGGACGAGTTCAATTGAATCCATAACTCTCAACCCAAAATAAAAATGTATTACAATTACAAAATTAGTAGATCTGAACCCCATAATTTTAAAATTATAATATATTCAATGCTAAAAATCTTAAAAGTTAAACTCACAAAATTTAAATCCTAAATCGGCCGCCGCATAACATACAAATGTTTTCATGGCACAACTTTTTTCTTACACCAAACCATAGAATTTGAAACAGATCTAGCTTTAGCAGCTGCATAATCCTTAACGCATTTCCAACTGAAAAAAGAATAAGACAAATAGCAATGTATTTAATTAATATAGTGACTCCAAAGCAAAGTTTGCATGAAAATCTACAGCCTTGCATTTCACGTGCCTCTCTCAAACGACTAGTCTTACATTAGTATTAAATTGAAACTTAAGACTCTCAGATAAACACAACAAGAAAAAGAAATTTTATTCTCAAAAATTATCATCAAATGAACTCTCAAGAAATCCAACAATCTTCAAATTCTACACAAATCCAAAATGTTGAGTTATCAATAAAAAACCTCATCAAAAGCTTGGATAAAAGGCAAAAATGGCATTTCTTTGTTATGAATCCAAAACAAGAACCAACCAAACAACAATGGAGAACAAATTTAACCAAATTTTTAGAATCCATACCGCTTAGACTTTTCACTATTGTCTTGCTTATAATCGACCTCATTTTCACAAGTCTTGAGCTCTCTTCCTCTTTGATTTCCTGCCCAAAAAATCAAGAAAAAGAAGAGGTTTGGTACCATTGGGCAGGTATGATTAGATAGTTTGTACTCCATTTTTCCAAAAAGAATGAACATATATATTAGTACCATTTGGGAGTCAAACAAAGTTTTCTTTTACCCTTTTTTTAGGAAAAGATATTCCTCTAATTTCGTATATTGTCTATATTTAACTCGGTTATACTATCCGGTCAAATTTATCTCTACTAATATACTATTCGACCAAATTTATCCCTATCACACTACAAAAAAACAGAATTATTGTGGCGGTTAAACAACGGCGATTCATCAAAACCACCACAATGAATATCATAATACGGCGGCGTTCTGGACGCCATTATGCGTATGTTCAAACGGCATTTTTTTATATATAATTATGGTAGTTTTTAACCGCCGCTAAAAGCACATCTAACCACCGCAACAACTCTAGTTTTTGTAGTGCCATCATTAAACTATTTAAATTACCCCGTGATCTAGCAAATAATTCAAAATCTCCCAATTTTCTTTTATTTAAATCATTTGTTGTTTGAAAGTAGAGGGGTAAAATATAATAGTTTTTTAATATTTTTAAATTGTTAACTAGTAACTTATATTTTTATGTAGTTTTTAAATATATAAATTTATTTTAAAAAGCCTCAAGAATCTCTGTCTGGATTCACACTAAAATTTGTGTTTGACCTAGGTAATTTGAATTCTGAAAAGATTCAAACAAATTGAAACAAAGGGTGTAATATATATGAGAGTCCTATATGTATAAGCGAACATGTCTATACATGATAATGGTAAATATTGTGAAAAGCTTCGTGAAACTCTATAAATTCAGTCCTTCTATGATAAGTCAAAGTCAATTTGTAATATACTTTATTATTTCCTTAAAAGATTTCTACTTTTCCCCTCGTGAATATAAAAATTTGTTGAATAATTATTCATCTAGATTCTAATATTGATAAATCGATTAATATACATGTAATATTAAATGTTATATTTTTTCACACCTCAAAGCGTTATTTTAATTTTATCTTTCTATTTTTCGACAGGTATAACGATCTTGGGATTGTTATTTCTAAAAAGTGTATGCAATATAATCATCTAGATTTTAATATTGATAAATCGATTAATATACATGCAATATTAAATGTTATATTTTTTCACGCCTCAAAGGGTTATTTTAATTTTATCTTTTTATTTTTCGACAGGTATAACGATCTTGGGATTGTTATTTCTAAAAAGTGTAGGCCTTGTTGTAGGTCTAGGGCGTGCGTTTTTTCGTAGACCGGGGTACTTGCTAGATGGCATAGTGGTAATAGTGGCATTATTTTTGGAAGTTTATTTGGAAAAAAAAGGTGGAGGATTACTTGTTGTAGTTAGCCTATGGAGAGTTGTTAGGGTTGTGGAAAGTGCATTTGAGTTAAGTGATGAGGCAATTGAAGCACAAATTGAAGAGATTGTTCGCCAATTTGAAGAATTGAAAGAAGAGAATAGAAAATTGATGGATTGTGTGGTTGAAAAAAATAAGGAAATTGAGAACCTTGTTGAAGAGTTGAATCAGTACAAAAATCAGGACAAAGAATCAAAGGACTAAGATTATTTATCTTGATCTTAATTATACTTTTTTTCTAATTTATCTATCTATTATTTAATTTTTGTGATTTTCCTAGTTCAATTTGATGTATAAAGTAGTAAATGAAATATCTCACATTTTACTCGTGATATAAGGAGAAAGGAAGAATATTTGGTTCCCCAAGCTCTAGACTAATGACCAAAGAGAATCAGACAATTCTTACAAAAAAATTAAAAATTTTGAAAAACTTACAAAAGTTTCAAAGTGAAAAATAAGATATGTTTCCCTTTGTTTGGCATTTTTTTTAATTAATTCATTTAAAAAAAGAATTATAAATTTTTATATTTCTTAATGAGAAAATTTTGCGGTCACACAAATAATATATAATATTTAAACTTGCATTTTTCAAAAGTTTTATACTCGCACGATGTTATACTATATTCAATTAAGACCACAAGCTGCAAAATTCTTCCTCTAGTAATTAAACTTTATGCGAAGTTAAAGGGAAAATGACATTGTATAGCTGTTGTAAAAATAATAGTCAACGAAATTGTATATGTTTTGTGTATATATATATATATATATATTCAGTATGTTATATACAAGTTTTGTACATTTTTTCATCTACCAGATATAAATAATTTATGGTGTAGGTTAAAAGTAATAATTTCCCAGAGTTAAATTATAACAAACAACAGATGGAGTATTTTCTTTTCGTTTTTTTTTTGTACAAAATTATAATAACACAACATTAAATTTGAAAGAGAAAATTGACTAAAAAACAAATCAACCTTATATTCCTTCTAAACATGGAAGTAAGCTCAACATTTACTCTTTGGTTCCTTTCCCTTTCGTTGCTTTTTTCCTACAAAACAAAAGTCTATATAGCTTTTGGTGGCTAGCTATTCGACCAGAGCAGACTTTTCTCATTGACCAATCAAAATCGACTATGATAAATTCATAAGCTTTTGAAATATCTTTCATGTTTCTTTAAGCATCAATAAGTAAATTATTCCGACGAAATATATATTATTGTATTATAAATGGAAATAAGTTCTTTATGTTCCTTGTATTAATGGTTACTATTCAAGTTTTGTCGTTTTAACTTACCTTTAAAGATTAAATCATGGTGCTATCGTATCCTTAGCTTAAAATTTGGGATTTTCTTTTGATTTTTGAGAATTATGTGGCACGAATAAATTCAATAATATTAGGTTCAAAATTGTCGAAGAACAAACAATCTTAATTTTATAGTAAAACCTCGTCAAAATTAGTCAATAAGCAAGTTGTAATATTGTAATTGATTATGTATTGAGATGACACCACCTAGTGAATAGGGTAACTGTTTATAACTGATAAAAACTTATCCACATTGAATATTTACATTTTAAAAAATAAATAAATGAATAAGTGAGGAATAAAATTTTATTCGACGGAAATACCGACAGGAATTAATTTTTAACTAATTGTCATGTGATTTTGGTAGAAAGTTAAGAATTTCCCTTTTTAATGTTTCACTGTTTTTTTAAATCAGTATTTGGTCAGGAAATTTTTCATTTTCACTTGAAGATGAATTTTAGTATTTTTTAAAATTTTCACTTCAGATTACTCAAAAAAAATTAAAAAATAACCCAAAATTATATTCATGTCTAAACACAACTTTAATTATCAAATCTCATTTTCACTTAATTTTTTATTTCTTTTTTACTTTTTCCCGAAATTTTACAATTCTTATGGCCACTTAATTTATAAAATGACTAGTTGAACGTATTGAAAATACAACCTTCCAATTATAGCAGCAGATGTTTGAGGGAAAGCAGGAATAGGGGTGCAACTTGTGCATTATTTTGTAATTTGTACCATAGGTCATGTAACATATATGCATGCATCTAGCTGTATGTTGAATCGATGTGAAAGTTAAATAAAAGTATTATTAAGAGGGCAAGTTGGAAGAAAGGTGCAATTTGTGCAATTTAGAACCCTAGTTTTGTACAATATAGCTAGCTAGTCATTGATCAAGTTAAAAATTAAAATATTCTGATAACAGTCAGATACTTGAGAAGAAGTAGGAATAACGATACAATTAAAAGGATTTGAATAATAAAATTATATCCATTCAACAGATTAAGGTGATTTCGCCAATACACATATATGCATACGTTTTAACATCTCTAGATTAGACTAAAAATATTTGAAAACCGTGAACCTACTTTAGTTTGGATTTAGATCTACCTATTAATTAGAACTTAATGAGTTGTTTTGTCTTAAGTTAATGTGTTTATGAGTGAAATTAAGTTCATAATATGGTTTACAAACTTAAGTATATGGATTATTTTGAACTGAATAAACAAGTACAACTCTGAAATAACTCATGATCAAATATTTAAGAATTTATTGAAAATTATTATTTAAAGATAATTAAAATATCATATTCATAATTTCCGCTCATCTGACAAAAATCTTTGTAATTTAAGTAATTAGTGGTGCTCTTTATGTCCCCCACCCCCACCCCCCACACCCCAAACCCCCAAAAAAACCTATTGCCCATAACAAATTAAATATGACATATTCATTGATAGAGTTTAACTTCTATGTATTAATTGGGGCATTTGCATTTATATCGTGTTTTGGGTCACGTTTTAATTTGTACCCGCTTTGCAAAAAAGAAAAATTAAAAGCGTACCCGTTTTTCGCGTAACTTCAGCATATAGGGCTGAAGTAGCAAAAACAATCATGCAAAACTTCAGTATTCTAATAAACGGGCTTGAAGTAGCTAGCGTGCTGAAGTTTTTGTTTGTAATTGCTGAACTTAAACATAATAGTTGAAGTTTTGTTCTCTTTTTGCTGAAGTTTTTGTTTGTAATTGCTGAGTTTAAGCATATAAGCTAAATTTGTTCTCAATTTGCAGAAGTTTTTGCTTGTTGCAGTAAATAAGCTGAAATTTTTTTTGTCCTAGATTCATTAGTTTTAATTAAGCTTTTTCAAAAACTTCAGCCGAAGATGCTAAAGTTATTTAGTTCATATATGCAAACTTCAGCACTAAATAAGCTGAAGTGTTTTTTGTCCCGAATAACCTTTTTCAAAAAACTTCAGCAGAAGATGCTGAAGTTATTTAGTTCATTTGTAAAAACTTCAGCGCTAAAAGCTGAAGTTTTTTTTGTCCTGGATTCATTAGTTTTGTCATAAAGCTTTTTCAAAAACTTCAGCAGAAGATGCTGAAGTTGTATAATTCACTTGTAAAAACTCCAGAATTATATAAGCTGAAGTTTTTGAAAAAACTTTCTAACATAGTAGATAAATAATCAGATTGCCAACAGTATCTAAATCATAAAATTTGGAAACAATAAACGTGAAAAGAACAGAATTATCATTGTTTACTAACTTACGTAAGTGGAAATATTCACAAATTATTGTCTACTAACTTACGTATATTTATAATTTATTTTTCAATAATCTGATAAATATATTTATGGCAATCATCTCATGAACTAAAGTTTTATAGCAGCACCAGCAACAACAGAGAAAGAAGAAGAAAACGAAGGAGGAGGAGAATGTGCTAAAATTGTTTAAAAAGTGGGTATAAGTTAAAACTTTTTTAAAAAAATGGGTATATGTTAAATGAGAGCAACCAAATAGGATACCCCGCGCAATTTTTACTATTAATTATCTGAAATTATTTATATAATCAGATTACTTATAAGGTACTTATTCGTACAAGTAAATTCTTATGATAAACATTAATTGATAACCTAATAAAATGATTAATCACTTATTATAGATTAAATTACATTTACCCTGATAAACTTCTTATATTGTCGATATGATTATGTTAAATCCTTATTAATTTGACATATATATATCTCTTGTTTTTTTACTACTACTAGAAGAGGGAGGGTCTGCATGGCCCAACACTTAATTACAAAAATATTTTCTTGATTATATTACTCCGATTGTTTTGTACGAACATTTATGCCATTTAAATAATATATTTAAAAGCAAAAGCTTTTTATGCATCTTCATTCAATTTAAATTATTGCATTTTTGAGTTAACCATATGATTTTAAACTTAATAGGTTGGAATTAAACATCAAGAAAAAAGGAGCAAAAAGGTCACCAATGTTTCATCAATTTGCTTTTTCTTTGTGTTTGTGTGTTGTTTTTTTCTCAGATTCTAATTTACAATTTACAATAAAAAAAATTTAGCATAATAATACATAGGCTTATTTGTAGCACAAAAATTCATAGACAACATATTTTAGTAATTTTTTAGCGCTTTAAATTTAAGAGGAAAAAAAATCCCTAATTTATGAAACATCATCAACTTGTGAATAACCAAATAATTTGCATTTTCTTTGTTGATAATTCATTAATTAATATTATTATATAAGATGAGGTGTCTTCCTTTCATATAAGGAAAAATATATGTCATTAGAAATGCACCTTGTAATGTAGAAACAAATATTTCTAAAGGAGTATCAATTATACTCTTTCTTTTTATAAATTTTTTTCATTAAGTGTTAGAACTAAAGGTAGTCGTTTGAGCAGCTACACTTTAAAATGTTTACTTAATATTTATAATAATTATAAATGTTAAAATCATAATGGCGTTACAGTTTGAACAATAATACCGTGTACCTTTTCTCCTTTTCTTATTAACCTGTCCATTTTCTTTTTTCATGTATCCTATAATTTAGCAACTTAACATAAATATAGTGGATAAGTTGTTTATCTCACTATAAAATTTTATCTTCTTTAAAATTTTGTTAGTTTAAGAATGTCAATTATGATAAATTATAAACCTTAAATAGAGATTAGTGATTAGCTAAATTTTCCTTGGTTAACTAAATTTAATATTGGTGAACTCAAAATACTTTTATTTGAAGAAAAATAAAATATACGATACTTATTTTTATTAAATTACGTGTATATTCCATTTACTCCAATTGATGTGACACCCTTTCTCTTTTAGGTCTATTTTTTCTAACAATTTAATTTTAAATTCTCATGTTATTCTTCGTGAGATAATTACTTTTATTTAAATTTCATGTATACTCCATTCACTCCAATTAACGTGACACCCTTTCTCTTTTAGGTCTATTTTTCCTAACAATTTGATTTTAAAGTTCTCATGTTATTCTTCGTGAGATAATTTATAGACATACTAATATTGTGGCTCATTTTACCTACTTTTTAAAGTCTTCGTTTCTTCCTTACATATATGATACTTACTTAATAAACAAATAAATTAAAAACCCATTTCGATCCAACCATTAATTAAGTCAGTTCAGTAGTATAATACATTGGTGAAGATAAGTAAAAACTTTATTATTTTTAATTATATTTATTTGGTCCGAAATGATTATTTTGTAAATGCAACATAAATCTGTACATGTTGTTCATGACTTGAATAAATCGAACATAAAATTTAAGACGGAGGACAAACTTTATTGTGGCCTGTTAGCAAATCACTTAGGTTATATATACCTAATTAAACTTAAAATATATAAATGACTACATCATATATTAGCCATTGCTACAACAACAACGACCCAATGATATTTCACTAGTGGGGTTTGGGGAGGATAGTTTGTACGCAAACCTTACCTCTACTTCGAAGGAATAGAGAAACTATTTCCGGGAGACCCTCGGCTAATATATTAGCCATTGCTAAGTGACATATATTTTCGTCAACTGAGTCCCCGTATATTTCGTCAATATACTCATTGCTATTAGAGTGACCGGGTCAGTTTGGCCCATTTTTTTATTGAGATTTAGGAATTTTTTGCCAAATCAACTAGAGAGGTATGGTTAATTAACAAAGCGACAAGAATACGACGTTATCAAATCTCATGTCTTTGACATCATTTTCACGTCATCTTAAATATCTACTGGGACGTAATTCAAGAGTCCGAAACTTAAATAGTGTACGTTTGAATACAAAATACCTTTCTACTACTCCCTCCGTTTCAATTTATGTGAATCTATTTCCTTTTTAGTTCATGCCAAAAAAATGACATCTTTCCTTATTTAAGTGGCAGAGTGGCCTTGCTGCCACGATCCACTGAGATTCAGCCCTTTGTCGCTCCGATTCGTCCCTAAGACAAAAAAAGAAAAAGAACAAAATCAAAAGTCTTCTTTCTTTTCTTAAATTTCGTGCCCAGTCAAATGGGATCACATAAATTGAAACGGATGTAGTATTAAAAAAGAAGAAGTTACATAAGTATCTAAAACGTAATAGAATATTGCGATTTTATTGAACGGAAAATTAGCCGTTCTGCGCTTTATTAAAAAATAATTCTTTTTAGGAAAACACAATATAATATTGAATTTAAATTAAATGCAGTACTGTGTTTTTCTATTAAATTTTGGCCAACTTCCGCAAGACTGTAGAGAATATTAATTTTTAATGTAAAATCTAGTATAACACTGCGTTTTACTCTTATTTTTGCGACCACCAATAAATGTTCTGCGGATACCTGACACAACAATAATTCAAAGACATAAAACGTGATATTATACTGCATTTTACATATAAAAAAATTGCACCCCAAGCTCGGACTTACCTTATTTAAAGGCGTTTGAATTTTATGAAAATCCATTCAATACTTACCTTCAACTTCCGTTCATACTTCTCTCTTTTTGTTATCAATCATTTTTGTATAATGTTTGAAGAGCCAAAAATAAGGGTTTCATTATATTGGAAAGGTGAGGTTGTGCTGGAGAAGAATTCTGTGAGGTGTAGCGCACTCCACAGTGTCATGTTAAATTGCCGCTTACAATGGAGTACGCTAAATTAGTTCGTTGTCACGTAAAAAAATGAGTATGAGGAAGCGTTCAATTAACAATAAAGTAATCGGTAGATTTCCATATTTAGTGACTCCGCAGTGGTTTTCTTATTATTCTGAGTTTAACATCCAAGATGATGAAACTCTTAGAGATTTTTTGCGGATTTTGGATGAATACAGGAAATTTATTGTAATAAAATTATTGGAAATGTACGTCAAGGTTGAAGACGTTCCCAAAAATGACGGCGTGCATAGTTGGGATAACCCGTATTCATCGGGTGCTTATTATGGAGCAGTTTTGCCAGACAGATTACTGATGAAAGAGCTTGATTTAAACTTGTCACCACCGACGAATGAGCATCCACAAAATAATTTTCTGACTTTATATAATGCACAAGATGACTGGTAAACTTTAATTTTTTTACTCTTTAGCGATGTTCATTTTATGTTTTAATTAGATTTGTATTAACACTCATATTATTCATAGGGGATACCATCCGGATATGAATTTTACAAGTTATGACCCCGTCCCTAATTGAATATGCGTAGTTTTGGCGTATTGGACCAAGGTGGTCTATCCAAGAGTCATCACCAACAAGAAAATATCCATCATGAAACGCCAAGACAGTACGACTTGTAAGTAAAATGATATAGCCATAGTTGGGTAACTTATCATTTTGTTCTTTTTGTGCAGTGAAAACGAGCTTCTTGATGTTCCTGAGCTCACACAGTTGCCCATAGACGATGTATTAACTCGTGATTTGGTAGATGCGCAGAGTTGATGATGAGGAGGAAGTGAATGTTGAACCTGAGCTAACGTGGGAGCATGTTCCTCCACCTCCAGCTAGACCAAGAGTGTACGAGTCTCACGTGCCATTTCATGAACGAAATATTTCCTACCTTGATAATTTTCCAAGTATGCCGAACGTGGATGCCCTCACGAGGGATGATGACGAAATTTGATCAGCGATGTGGGATAAGTCTAGACCAGCTGTTCTGACAAAGGGCATGTATTTCCTCACTAAAGCTCGCCTAATTAGGGCTGTAAAAATCTGCAGTATAAGAGAGTATCATGAGATGATGGTAAGCAAGTCAACTACGGAGGTATATAAGGTTGTATGCCATAGAGACTTTATAGGTTGTCATTGAATGTTGCGTGCAAGCAAGAAGAAATCAGGTTTGTGGAAAGTGGATAAATATATTAGCATCCACATATGTGAAATAGACACATTCAATGAGAATCGCTTCAACCTAGATGTAGACTTGATTTCTCTTGTCTTGATTCTATATTTGGAAGTGTCCATTAGGTTCAAGATTAAAAAGTGTATTACAGCCGTCGACCAGGAGTATGGTTATACTATAACCAAAAGAAAGGCATATCTCGGTCACAAACGGGCCTTTGAAATTATTTATGGTGAGTGGGATAAGTCTTTTGCATCGCTGCACAGGTACATGGCGGCACTGCAATACTTTAACCCTGGGACTGTTGTTGAATGGAGGCATGAGCGAAGACCGGACATACCGGAATATATTTTCAACTATGTGTTCTGGTCATTTAAATCAGCAATTGATGATTTTGGGCATTGTCATCCTGTAACTTCTCCAAAGCGTCCCGAACCAATTTGGTGCCTAATAATCTAGCCTCGCCCGGCTCAAACAAACCCACCGGGGATCTCCATCGCCTACAATATAAAGCCACATATGGTGCCATCTGAATGTTGGGCTGATAACTGTTGTTGTAGGCAAACTCCACAAGTAGCAAGAACTGATCCCAAGAACCTCCGAACTACATCCCACACGCATGGAGCATATCCTCAAGAATCTGAATAGTGCGCTCGAACTGTCCGTCCATCTGAGGGTGAAATATTATGCTCAACTCTACTAGAGTACGCAACTTATGTTGGAACCGTGATGTAAACTGAGTAGCTCTATATGAAATGATGGAAACTGGAATACCATGCAGGCAAACAATCTATCGGATATAAATCACAGCCAATCGCTCTGAAGAATAGGTAGTACACACATGAATGAAGTACGGGGACTTGGTCAGCTAATCCACAATCACCCAAATAGTATCGAACTTCCTCAAAGTCCGTAGGAGTCCAACTACAAAATCCATGGTGATCAGTTCTCACTTTCACTCTGGAATCTCTATATGCTGAAGCAAGTCACCCTTTCTTTAATGCTTATACTTCACATGTTGACAATTGAGGCATCGACCTACAAACCCAATTATATCTTTCTTCATCCTCCTCCACCAATAGTGTTGCCTCAAATACTGGTACTTCTTTGCGGCACCTGGATGGATGGAATACCGCAAGCTGTGGGCCTCCTAAAAAATCAACTTTGGAAGCTCATCAACATTGGTCATACATATCCGACCATGCGTCCTCAGTACCATGTCATCTCTAATGATCACATCTCTGGCATCATCATGTAGAACCTTGTCCTTGAGGACAAGTAAATGAGCGTCATCACGTTGATGCTCTCTAATACAATCAAATAAGGAAGATCGAGAAACCACACAAGCTACGACCCGACTGGGATCCAAAATATCCAATCTCAGAAACTGGTTGGCTAAGGCTTGAACATCCAACTCCATGGGCATTTCTACTACTGGTAGATTAGCCAAACTCCCTAATATCTCCAACCTGTGACTCAAGTCATTGGCCACTATAATGGCCTTTCTCATGTGGTACAAAATAGTGATATCATAATCCTTAAGCAGCTTTAACCACCTCCTCTGATGCAAATTAAGGTCCTTCTACTTGAATAGTGCTGCAAACCCTGGTGATCAGTGTAAATCTCACCAGGAACACCGTACAAATAATGATGCCAGATCTTCAAGGTGTGGAAAATAGCTGATAACCCGAGATTATGGACAATGTAATATATTCTCATTCACCTTCAATTGCCTAAACACATACTACAGTCCTACATCAAAACCACTATAAGGCCAATTCTCGAGGCATCACAATAGACAATATAAGACCCCCAAACCTGTACGCAATATCAATACTAGGGCTGTAGTCAAAGATGTCTTGAGCTTCTAAATACTCTCCTTACACTCTTTCGTCCACCTGAACGGAGCACCCTTATGTGCCAGCCTGGTCATAGGTGCTGTAATAGATAAGAATCCACAAATCAACGGAATAACCTGTCGACCCAAGGAAACTACAGATCTCTGTAGCAAAGAATGGTCTGGGACAACTCTGCACTGCTTCCACTTTATTCGAATCCATATTGATCCATTCACTCTATACTACGTGACCCAATAATGCCACAAAATCCAACCAGAGCTCACATTTTGAGAACTTTGCATATAATTTCTTTTCTCTTAAGGACTGAAGCATTGTCGTTAGGTGCTCCTCATGATCTTCCCGACTTCGGAAGTATACCAGAATGTTGTCAAGAAAGACAATGACGAACGAGTCAAGATATGGCCAGAATATACTGTGTATCAAATGCATAAATATTATAGGGGCATTGTTCAGCCCAAATGACATAACAAGGAACTTGTAATGACTATATCGAGTCCTGAAAGCAGTCTTTGGGATATCTAGCTCCCAAATCAACAACTAATGATAACCTGAACGCTAGTCAATCTTAGAAAACACTCTAGCACACTGTAACTAATCAAACATGTCATCAATACGAGGCAAAGGATACCGGTTTTCACTGTAACTTTGTTCATATAGCGATAATCAATGCACATACGCGTATAACCATCCTTTTTCTTCACAAATAAGATAGGAGCACCCCAATGAGATACAACAGGCCAAATGAAACCCTTATCAAGCAATTCCTCTAACTGTTCCTTCAACTTTTTCAACTCAGGATGAGCCATAAGATAAGGGGGAATAGCGATGAGTTGAGTACCTAGCAACAAATCAATGCCAAAATCAATACCTCTGTCGAGTGGCATGCCAGAAATACCAGCTAGAAACACATCAGGGAAAAACTGCACTACTGGTACTGAATCAACTATAGGGGCATCAATACTGACATCTCTCACATAAGCTAGATACGTGTCGTACCCCTTCTCAACCATTCGTTGAACTTCAAGAAATAAAATTACTCTACTAGGAGTGTAATCTAAAGTACCCGTCCATTCTAATTGTGGTACACCTATAGCCAGTATCATAATCTTGGTGTGACAATCAAGAATAGAATAATGGAGAGACAATCAGTCCATGCCCAAGAAAATATCAAAATTTACCATGATGAACGAAAGTAAAATGGCTTTGGCCTTAAAACCACTAAGATTAATCAAACACAATCTATAAAAACGATCCACAATAAGAGAATCTCCCACATGAGTAGAAACATAAATGGGGGAACTCAAAGACTCCCGAGATACGCCCAAATGTGGAGCAAAATAAGAAGACACAAATTAGTGGAGCCTGGATCGAATAGAACCGATGCATCTCTATGATAGACCGGAACATACCTATAATGATAAAATATAAAGTAACAGCCTCAGTACGAGCAGGAAAGGCATAGTATCTGGCCTGACCTTCCCCTCTAGGGCGACCCCTACCACTCGGACATCCACCTCGGGCTGCCAGAGCAGGTGGGGTAGAAGTCGGTGCTGTAATCATAGCCTGAGAACCTGGTGGAGAACGTTGTGGTTGAGAAGGCTATGGAGATGCACCTATCCTAAATCTAGGCTAATCCCTCACCATATGGCGAGTGTCGCCAAACTCAAAAAAAGCTTTGGGAGGACATGTCGGTTGTGGCTGACCTAGGCCAGGTCTGCTAGACTGACCATTGATGACGCCTCATGCATGAGGCACACTACATAATAGAGGTGCATAATAAGGCTCCTAAGGTCTAGGCGGAGCTGGAATACCACTAGCTGCTGGAAGAATTGAATGAATAGGGCGACTCACATAACCCCTACCATGTCGAACTACAATTAAGGCACATGGACCAAAATAATGGCTCGAATCTCGAGAGCTCTTGGCCTTTCACTCCTCCCTATCCCAAAAAATCATTCCTTCTACTCTCCTAGCAATGCTCATCACCTACTGATACGAGATGTCTATCTTAAGCTCACGGGCCATTCTAGTTTTAATGCTTGGAATGAGTCTCTTAATAAAATGGCAAACCCTCTCTCAAATTGTAGAAACCAAAGTCGGGGTATTCCTAGCCAAGTCACTGAAATGGACTGCATACTCTGAAACAGTCATAATACCCTGGTACAACTACTCAAACTCTGCGCGCCAAGCATCCCTAAGGCTCTAAGGGACATACTCTCTCAAAAACATATCAGAGAATTGAGTCAATGAATGGGAAGTTGCCTCAGTCAGACTGTCCAACTCATAAGTCCGCTACTACTGATAGGATGCCCCTCAAAGCTGAAATGCAATAAAAGGGACCCCACTCGAATTTGTTATGTCGATAGTGCGGAGAATACGATGGCACTCCTCCAGAAATACCTAAGCATCCTCTGAGGCTAGGCCAGCGAATGTAGGAGGCTTGTACTTCTTGTATCTCTCAAGCCTCTGCCGCTCCTCCTCTAAAGTTGTTTCCCTACCCTTGGGTTGAACTAGGTTTGTAGATGGTACCGATATAATCTATGGGATATGATCAACCTGAACCTGCTGCTTTGGAGTGTGAGCAACGGGACTCTGTGCTCGTCATCGGGTCTGAGATGTGGCTACAACAAGGGGAATCAACCTTGCCTGAGCTAGCATATTGTACATACTCTAGAACTATACCAGGGTCTCATGGAGATATGGAGTAGGGGTAGTAGTATACGTATTACACTACAAGAGAACATGCGATTAGCATCGGAATTTAGCCTGGGACTTTATTTCCCTAGCTAATATAAGCCTTTAACTAGGGATTTAGCTAGAGAAGTCCAATTTCCTTGCAAAGTTTTTCGATTAAAAATTTAGTTACAAATAGCTAGGAATTAGCTAGGGACTATTCCTTGCTAAATGATAGCTACAGATTTTTCCTAGCCAAATTTATAGCTAATGTTTAGCAGGAATTCTAATTTGGTGGTAAATATTTTTTTTGGAAGATGATAATTTAGCTAGGGACATAGCAATGTGCTAGCTAGGAAAGACCCATTAGCTAATCTATAGCCAAATTTTAGAGGGAATCTTATTTTGGCGCTAATAATATGGCCGAAAAATTCTTTTAGCCAAAATTATTTTATTTTGGCGCTAAAGAATCAGTTGTATAGAGCCTAAGACCCTAATTGCTAAATACACAAAAATAACGCCTAGGGTTTTGAAGAGCGCCGCTTGTAGCTAAGCTAAGAGAGAAGACTAAACTCCCCCAGGTCTTCTTCTTCGCATAGCAGCGCCATTTTGGACCTTGAGACCCTCTTCCCTTCTGGTCGTCGCCCATTCCCCGTCGTTCTTCTTCATTACCCTCCCCCCTCCAAAGACCAACGGCGAGAAACCAAGAACCCCCGGTGATATCTCTATCTTCCTCAACATTGACCTCCGTCCAATCCTTAGAACACATAGACAGCCATTAGCAACAGCCTCCACACCAGTAATCCAGACCTAAGTTTCAACGACAGAGCAGACAAGCCCAATCTAGCCCCTTATTTCTGTCCATTAAACTCGCCGGAAACGAGCTACACCAGCCAACGATCAACACCCCTCCTCTGTCCAAAGAGTGGCTGTGTTTGATTGTGAGCGCGAATTTTCTATATGTGGTAAGTTTCTTACTCTATCTATATGTGAATTAGTATATCTTTTGTATGGTGAATTTTAGTCATTTAAAATTAAATATTCAATCTCGTTTTTGAATTGGACAGCAGTTACTACTTTGGGCATAACTTTTTCTCTAAAAATTGGATTGGTATGATTCAAAAGGCTGTAAAAAGATATTAGATATATCTACAATTATTATAAAGACCAAGATGTCCAGTTCTGTAATTTACTGCCGAAAACATCTGCTGCAATACAACGCAGAGCTGCTGCCCAGATTTTCTCCTTAAGAATTGTAAATTGCGGAGACCCATTTAGACTCTAATTTTGTTTATATAGTGATTAGTCTTGCTCAATTCCTCCGGGAGGATAATAAAAATAAAGTTGTTTAAGAGGAAATATAGTGATCCGTATGTGCTGAAAATTATGATGAAGTTTTGAAATCATTAAGCCAGGAGGTGTGTGTAAGAAATATCTCCATTATATTTTTACTCTTTTAATGAGAGTGTCCTATTGTTTTCTGTTATCATAATTTATCTCTAAGGTTAGCTTACATTCGTAACAGATGCTTCAAATGTCGAGGCTCAGGCTGAGGCTCATGCTCAGCATATTTAAAATTTAATTATTAGAATCTGAAGGTAATATGATGCAAGTTTATTTTTCTTGGTTTGGGTTTCAAATTCACTTTCTTTAGTTTTTTTTGCGTATTGTTGTAAGTCCTTTCTTTGGGGATATTGCTTAAATTGGTCAAGCATATTTCCAATCAGAAAACATGTCCGTATGTATATGATCAATTACTTGAGGGGAAAGCGAATAGTTCAATGGAGACCAAGAGAAACATCCCAACTACATTTAAGAGCCAGAAATGAGTGCAAAGGTTAATTCCTCACCATATCAGGTTTGTTTTGCCTCATGAATCAAGTATTTGAAATTCGTAAATTGATAACTTGCTTACTAATCAACGGACTGTGTGATAACTGAATGAATGACTCCTTTGCAATTGTTTTTTACTAGTTTTAGTAGTTTCTCATGGAATATCACCTAATTTATTTTGGTACGCTGCATATTCTTTATTTGATTTGCATTTGTTAGATAGTTCAAAGCTTGCTGGCAGAGCAGAGCATGACATCAATAAGAAGGTGCAAGTGATGGCTCTGTGAACAGCTATATTTAAGTTTAGTTATATGTTTCAATTTAAAGTATGATAATGTGCAAATGTGTCAAAGTAGAATCTAACATTTTATTGAACTAGAATTTAGTGATACAAATGGAGGATTTTCTACATATTCAACTATTGATTTCTTAATTTTATATATTATTAATAAATATTGCTTTTGTGTCCTACAGCAAGTACTTGCAATGTATGCAAAAAAATAATAGATGAAAAATTATAGGAAGTATGACAAGGGGAAGAGGCACTAAACGTAGTTGGGGAGGTCGTGGGGGCATTTCTAACAAAGGAGGAGAAGGCTACCAACAACTATTGAACACTTCTCATGCACATATCAGTTTGCTATAAAACTAGCTAAAGCATTCAAGGTTTCATTTTTGATAAGGTAGAACAATCAAGGTTTCGATCTCTAAACAAAAATTTTGACAAGAAAAAGGCTTAGAGAAATATTTCATAATCTCTGTAGTAATGCAAAAAAATGCTTGAAAGTTCAAAGCTCCAGTAGAACCTTATTCCTCTAACTGAACAAAATATACACTAGCTATAAATAATCAATAAGTGTAGAAGAATATAACAGAAAAAGTCTCTCAAGTTGCCTATTCTGTGGAGGGCTTGTTAGTTGAAAGATTGTCATTTTTCTTTAAACAAAGAAGAGATTTAACATTATAATCTTGTATAGAAATGAAATAGTCTCATCACAAGAGTAATTTCTCCATCGAATCATAAAAAATGTTGCGACATTCTTGTTAACAGGACTATCTCTAGCTTTTCAAGAATGTATGTTTGAATTAGGGAATATGTTTTTAGAATTAAAATATATTATATTTACTATAAGAGTAATAGAAAACATGCATTTATATTACTATATTGTACAATCCATTGTCATTTGATGTCTTACCAAACTTCGAAAAAGTTAAGTTTTATAGAATAAAATTCATTCTAAGTATCTCCTTTGAAACTTCTCTTTACACGCATTCATTCTTATTCTTTTTTGTATTATCAATTTTAGTCTAATTTTATTCTATGCTTTATCCTGTAAACTAACAATATCTTTAATGATTGTAGAAGGAGTTAACATGGAAAGATCTTCGTAATGATGAATTGTTTCTGAAGACTCACAGAACAAAAATGAAAAAAATGGATATGCAAAAAGTCAGAAAGGATATGTGTATGTTTTTATCTCATTTCTTCAGTAAAATACATGTTGAGTCTTTATCTACTTCACAATAATACAGTAAGCTTTCTTTAGCTCCACCCATATAATATGATTATTAAGATGCATTGACAAAAGAAGAAAAGGGAGTTGTGTTCAATAAGATGTGTCGGGTTTACTATGTTTAAATTCTGCTTCATATTTGGATGAGTGGCAGTTTTGAGATTAATCTCATTATTGTACACACCAACTTGTCCTCCCTTGCCTCTTCGACTTGAAAGAACTACCCGTATAAATTTCTATCACATCCTTGGAAATTCACTGACCTCATATCTACTTAATCTAGTCATAACATCAAGAAATATGATCGATCAGATGGCCATCTACAATTAAATGAACATCAATACATGTATTTTTAATTGTCTACTTCTTCAATTAGAGAAGTCTATTTCTTTATCTAATTCTTTAGTTACAGAAGTTTATTTTTCCATTGTTTGTTTCCTTCGTTACAGAACAAATGTTATTGCTCTATTGATATTCTATGTGATAACTAACAATTACATTTTTTTTCAGAATACATTTACAGAGATTATTAAGGAGAAGGTAGCTGAAACTTCAATACCAAGGAATGAAGAAGGTTTTGAAATAGATGATGTAGATATGGAAAGAGACATGGCAACAAATGAAAATGAGGAAGGAGAAAAAACTAGCGAGGAACCTATTGCGGATTTGTTGAAAACTATACCAGATGAGCATCTACTTAAAACTTGGATTGAAACCATTGGAGGCGCAAAAAAAGGAAGAATATATGGTCTTGGTCCCAAAAGTTCTCTTATGGCAGATTCATTGGACCCTAGTGCTCCTAATGTTCCTACCCAACAAGTTTTTGAATCACCCGAATTTCAACAACTTCTTGATCGTGCAATAGAGCAATGGATGGAGAACATGATGGCTCGAGTGGAAGTGAGCGGCTCGTGCTGTTGTGCGTGAGATGCTTGGTTTAACTTCTCAACCACCATCAAATGGCTCTGGTTGTCCCCCAAACATATAGTAGAGTTTATGTTATTAATTATTTAATTTAAGACATGTATTATTTTCAATAGACATAGATATACTCTATTGTTTTAGAATTAATGGTACAATGATTATGCTTATGTGTATGTGAGCACGTGATTTTTGCCTAACATGAATTACTCCCACAGTATTTTGTGAATTTTTGTGTTACTTTTGGTATTTGTTTGAATTCGTATGAGCGTGATTATATGTGTTTAAATTAATAAAAAAAAATACAAAAATATGTCGTGCTTACGTTTCTTATCTAGCTTTGAAATTAGGAGTAATTAATTTTATCTTACAAAAATGAAAAACATAAAAAATAATAATGTAGTCTTGCACTTTTAAACATTTAATGTCCGAATTGTGTGACTTCATTTTAAATTGCTATTTGATTGCATGGTGATTGTTATTTGAGAGTTAATTAGCACTTTTATAAATTAATTTGGTTCTATAGGTTAATTTGAGTTGGTTAAAATTGTTTTAGTTTTAATTAATTGTTAAATAAAAAGGGGGGAAACAAAATAATAAGGAAATCGGACCAGGCTGAATTTTCAATGAAGCCCAAGCGAAACAACCTGGCCCAAACCCCTCACTCGTCCAGCCCACACGCCCCAGCCCAAATACTCGCCCAGCATCAGTTAAGTAACGTTTGATCTGGACCGTTGGATTTTATTATCCAACGGCCCAGATTAATCATTAAATACCCAAATACACTCAGACCGTAATGTGATCAAACGACGTCGTTCCATTTGTAAGTGAAGAGATCCAAGCCGTCGATCAGCGTTGATCTGACGGATCTCATCAACCGCCCCAATCGTTTGATCTTGGCCGTTGGATTCTCATCATCCAACGGCCGAGATTAAAGCATTAATTTTAAACATACCAAACACACCCAAGACCCTCATCTCTCACCCCAGAACCCCCCTCTCTCTTCATCTCCCAAAGGTCTTCAGAGACCGGACCTCGCTCCGCCGTCCACCACCGTTGCGCCGCCTGCCGGAAATCGCCTCACGGCGGTTCCGGTAGGCCAACGGCCACCATCTTAACACCAAATACTCCCCTCACCTCCCCCATTACGAATCCAGCCTTCATTTACCTCGAATCACTCCGGAGCTCCTCGAATCTTCATTTGAAGATTCGAGTCAAACTCGAGCCAACGCCAAATCACCCCAAACTCACCCCAAACCCTCCCATGGCCTCCCTCATACCCCCGCCGGCTTTCATTTACCTCGAATCTTGCCAGAATCGCAAAAGCCCCAAATCCGAACCAAGAACCCTAGAATACTAAAATTAGGGATTCCGCCCAAGAATTAAACGAGATTGGAGTCTAATAGACTTTGATTGAGACATTTTCGTCTGAAAATGTCTCAATTAAAGTCCGTTCGACTTCAAAATGGTAATTGTTGAATCCAAGCGGCCGCAATTCGTGAGTCTGATTTCTATTCTCTCTTGAGGTATTTCATTTCCTTCTTGTATCTCTTTGTATTAATTGTGTGTTCAAATTTATTGATTTTGATCATTATCTTTCATCTTTTCTGTTTTATCTGTTCTCCTCCGATAAGGCCTTTTATTTGGTCGATTCCTTCTATTTTCGTTAGTTAAAATGAATCATATGTTCAGTTCGACTAAAGTCGTCAAGGAATTAGTTCATAGTATTGATCCCCTGAACCTGCCTGTATGCAATTCGTAAGGCTGGGATTTGTTGTGTGTTTGATTCCAGATTAGGGGGTTAATTGGATATAGTTGATAGGTTAATTAGTATTAGTTTTTAAATGCCCTGCCCATAAGAGAGGCTAGTGGAACCTGCCATACAGCAGGGTATCCCACTAAGCCTCATGCGACCAGTAATTTAATGCTTTAGTCCATACCTGGACACTGGGTAGTGGAGAGTGCAGGGAATATGATGGGCAAGGGTTAGTTAATTGGGCAGGCCTTCAGGAGGGGTTGGGGTTTTTAGCTATAAATATAGCATTAAGCTGAAACAGTAAAGGGGGATTGAAGAAGATAGAGAGAAATATTCCTACACACACAGACACACATACAAATATATAGATAGAGAGAGCTGGGAAGTTAAAAAAGAAAAGGGGAGGGAAAACGATATTGAAACCAAAAAATACAGAGAGAACAAGAAGGATAGACAAGTTACTGTTTCATTGGCTTTTGGTTACTGTTTCGTTTGTTGTGGTTGCTGCAGTCCTGTTGTCATTCTTTGGCTACTGCTGTGGTTGTGCTTTGCTATTGGTTGTAGTGGTCGTTTGGTTGCTGTTGTTCTTGTGTTGGTGGTGGTGCTGTGCTACTGTTTTAGCTGTGTTCAGTGGCTGAGTGTTTGGTCGTTTGGTTGTTGTTGTTCTTGTGTTGTTGTTGTTGCTGTGCTGCTGTGACTTTGATTGCCACTGCCTGTTGTTCTTGTGTTGGTGGTGGTGCTGTGCTACTGTTTTAGCTGTGTTCAGTGGCTGAGTGTTTGGTTGTTTGTTGCTGTTGGTTATTGCTGTTGGTCTGTTGTCATTTGGCTTCATCGACTTAACTGATCTCCATTCTCTTGTTGTGTTGAATTCCAGGTATTTCACTACTGCCTGAAGCTGTAAATGTGAATTGAAGAAATAAAACTTAGCTTATTGATCATCATGTCATTCTAATCCATATCGAAATTTAGTTAAATACATGTATATTCATTAAAGAGAACTTGAGCATGTAATAGACTATATGGATTGTAATTATGTGAACTTTATATTTCCATAGGCTATCATAGTTGAAGTAGTTTACTGGAAACGTACTATGTAATGGGTGTACGAATCAATGAAATACATGTTGGAAAGAAAAAATTTCAATTATGCTAGTGGTGTTAATTTGACCAGGTTAAGAGTGCATGATAACAAACAATCAGTATGAAAGTAAATAGAATCATGATGATGGTAGCTTGATCGAGGGTGATGAATTAGTAGTATCGCGTTCAATGATCAATTAGTTAATTAAGTATGTAAATCCCGTTCTATCAATAGTTTGCTTAAAAAGTGAACCTGGACAATTGATATATCACTTCGTTGCTATTAGATTATCAGTACACTTTAGTTTGTGCATATTTACTACGATCTAGATCATTTACACGAAAACTGATTATCAGTTAGATTGGATTAAAATCTGAAGCATGTTCAAAAATTCTTTTCCTAAATAAAACAAATTTTTCGGGTAACTAATTAGCTTAACTAATTTGAATACAAATTGAAGCTTAAGTAATTTAAGAGCAAAGTAAAAAGGAAATTGTCTTCCGGCGGTTAATTTTGAGTCAAGGCTCTATTGAATGGCCGAAATGATAAAAACAAAAATATAAAACTAGTAGGTAATGATAAACAATCAACATTTTTCTTTGTTATTAGAGACAAAACAAGTAGAGAATATAGTTCATTATAGGATTGGCCTTGGTAATAATGAGATGAGCCTCGCCAAACGCAAATACACAATCGCGGGGCCCTCTAATTAGTTGTTATGAAGACTTAGCCCTGGAAAGACCGTTTAGTTAATTTCACGGTCCTTTCCCGAAGTTAATAAGGACGATAGACTCTTTAGGCGCGATTTGTAAGCAAATTACTTTCCTAAACGCGGGTGCGCATTTATGTGACCCAAATCTTACTCTCGGCGAAACTGAAATACATTAAAGTCACAGGCGTACTGGTTGCGGTGTGACTCGAAATGTGTTTTCGTGACGTCGCAATTCCTCTAAAAATAAGAGCGGAGCATTAAAAGCGCGTAGTTAAAATATATAAAAGAATCAGATAGAAACAAAAATTGCAATTGAGCGACCGTGCTAAAACCACGGAATCCGGGAGTGCCTAACACCTTCTCCCGGGTTAACATAATTCCTTATCCAGGTTTCTAGTTTCGCAGACTGTATTACAGAGTCATAAATTTCCTCGGGTCGGGATTAAACCGGTGACTTGGGACACCATTATTTTCCCAAGTGGCGACTCTGAATTAAATAAATTAATCCCGTCTCGATTGTTCTTTAACTGGAAAAACTCCCTTGTGCCCTCGCGGGTGCGTAAAAAGGAGGTGTGACAGCTCTGGCGACTCTGTTGGGGACATTGACCTCGAACTTCGGTTCGGGGTCTAAGAACTCGAGCTCATTTAAATTGTTGTTTTGTCTATATCCGATTTTATTACATGTTTAATTAATGTGCTACATGTCTACCGCTTTGATACTAGTTGCACTGTATATACAAATTGCTATATGTTTACCGCTTTGATATTGCGTGAACTGTGTACAAAACTGTGCCGAAAACCCGTCTCTTCTTACCCCCGGGGATGTGCTTACTGGTTGAGACTCCCCTTTCTGTTAGTGTCAATACCAAAATAAGAAAAGAGGCAGGATAAGTTACAAAGCCGGACGATCCCGCGGGTCCCCGGTACGTAGCTCCCTCCTCAAATCCGAGTCGTCTGCTCGGTTACACGGTCTAGTACCATTGAAAAGCATCAGGATATTGAGCCTAGATTCAGGACGTTTATTTGCATCATCTCTGACTTAGGGGACTCAACACAGGGGTTGGGTCCGTCTAGGACAGGTAACCCGAAAGGAAAGACCATCTTGCCATATCATATTTGTTGTGAGCATTTATTTAGACCTGGCATGCTGACCGGGTTCCTTTAAATACCGAAGAAAAACGGAAAAAGAAAAAACACAAAAAGAAATAGTATGGGGAAGTAAATATTTTTCAGAAAAATACAAAAATATGTTTTACCAACAAGTCAATAAATTAGTTTGCCAATAAAAGACGGCAGAAGGTTGACTTTGCCAACAAAATGGTTTTTTGACAAAATGTGTTTTCTTTGACAGTCAATAAAGGAAAGATAGTTGTTTTGACGGACCGAACTACGCGAGTTTGATTCTCACCGAGTGTGAGATACGTAGGCAACCTTTAAACGGGTCCAACTCCCATATATTTCAAAATAAGTTTTAATGGCGGAACACCAAGATATTTAATTTTGCCTTAACGACCACTTTTTTGACCAGTCAATTCCTGGGGCCCGTTTCGTTTTTCAGAAAAAGATAGTTTTGGGGCAAATAAAATTTCGCTTTCATCTAAAAATTACCTTAAATAAATGTGCAGAATGAGCACGAGTCAGAATACAACCGAAGCTATCATAAACAAGGTCCCCTTAAGTTTGTATAGGTGGTGGAGCGACTTGGGCGAGCAAGGACAAGATGCCGTTAAGCTGTACTTGGGAGATCTAGTGGGGCTGCTAAATATTTCCCCGAGAGGAGACATCATACGAGCCTTGATCTCGTTCTGGGATCCGGCACACAATGTGTTCCACTTTTCAGACTTTGAACTCACACCAACACTGGAAGAATTAGCCGGATATGTCGGAAGACCAAAAGTCCCTATGAGGGAACAATACCTTATTGCACCAAGGGTAGTGACAGTACATCGGTTTTTGGATACGGTAAAGATCCGCAGAACTGTACACAACCCAGACTTATCAAAAGGGTTCTGCACTTTAGCATTTCTATATGACAAATATGGTCATTATGGGGTTTCAACAAACACAAAAGCAAAATCTGCAGTGGAGAAAACCAGTTAAAATGGGAAGAGCACAGACGCATCGCCTTCATGATAGCTTTCCTAGGTTCATTAATATTTCCCAGAAAGGACGGGAATATCAACATACAAGTGGCAGGGGTCGTCAGCACTTTGATGAAACAGAACAACAGTACTTTGGCTCCCATGATAATATCGGATATCTCTCGTGCACTCACTATCTGCAAAGCCGGAGGGACTTTCTTTGAAGCTTGCAATGTATTGCTCCAAATGTGGATGATCGATCACTTATGTCGTCATCCGCAGTTTATGAGGTATAGTTCATCGAAGAAAACCTGCATAGAAGAATTTCCTACGAGGGTCGAGGGACATGATTTGCCAGAGGGGATTAGCGGATGGATACGATTTTTGCGTTTGATTACAGCCAACAGGATAGAATGGACGTTTGGTTGGCTACCCGTGGAAGAAGTCATATATGCATCAGCCACAGAATCATATTTGTTATTAATGGGCCTCACCAGCATCCAGCCCTATGCACCAGGTCGAGTATTGAGACAGTTGGGACGATGCCAAATAATCCCAAAGGAAAAAGACCTCAGCCCACATGTGGTCGAAATTGGACCAGGAGTACAGTTCCCTGAAGCGCTGGTCCGAAAGATTTGGAGTGAATGTCAGACATTGAAGAAAGACACTCGGGTGCGAGATCGAGCCCGGGGTGAAGTATCGTCGGAATATCCTGCATGGTATAGTAGAGATCTGGAGCATCAAAGGCCCACAAAAAGGCCTCACCTCAGGGAGTTTGCCGGAGCGTCACAAGAACAATGGGACCGGTTGGCCAGAGAAGAAGCTTATAGAACAAAGATCAGCAGGATAGAGCAACGGGCCCAAGAGCTCCAATTTGAAATAGATGTGCAAGCCGCCGCCAACGAAGGAGATAAAAAGAAGTTGGCACAAGAAAATGACTTTTTGAGAGCTCAAATCCAGCAAATGAAAAGGGATGCTGACAGACAGTTGAGGAGTCGAGCGGACGAAAAATTGATAAAGGGTCTGAGAAGCCAAGTTGCCGATGTACAAAGAGAATTGGAAGAGTCAAAAGCCCAAACAATGAGGATCCGTGCTAGCTGGAAAAAGGAGGCACATCAACGCGCACTTCACCTACAACGGGTGGAAGAGGATTACACTAAGACCATCACTAGTATAAGGGAGGCAAACGTTATCCTCAGGGAGCGGGTTTTCAAACAAGCCCGAGATGCTAGAACAGACCTCGACCGTTGTCACAATTTGATGGCTCGACTGCAAGAACAAATAGACAGGCTCCTAGACCAAGTCACCAACAACGCTCAAAGATTGGGGCGAAAAACCAGCAGATAGAGCGGCTACTCAGAGAAAGGGACATGATCAAGGACAGAATTGGAGAAATCGGGCACTATGTCACCATGAAGTGCCTAGCTTGTGAACAAATGCCCCGCACCGACCTTTTTGCTTCAATTATGGGCTATGTTCATCGGATCATGGAAGAATTAAGGGGACTACACAAGGACCTCACACCCAGGCCCGCGGCAAGGCCGAATGATGCCTCGCGGGCCCCAGGAATTTTAGAGCAATAGACTTTTGATTGAAAATGTATTTTGAAATATTGGGTCAAGCCAGTTGGCATGTTATTTTACGTTTCCGAGTCAAGCATTCCTTTTATGTTGTAAGACCTGTTTTGTAACTTTAAGGTTTATTTGATATAAAAGCTACTGAATTTTGCCACAAACCTGTTACCAGAACTACGCTCGGTCTGATTCACGCGAGAACGTGATACGTAGGCAATCCACATAAGATTCGACCACCACTAAAAAGAAAGGAAAAGAATCCAAAGGTTAAATAACAATAAGGCTTGCAAAGACAGTCGAAAAAGAAAAAAGAAAAAGAAAAAGAAAAGGGGCCGGAATGACGCATGTTAAGAGTACATGTAGAAAGGGTTATTTGGTTAGGTGCATTGCATCCAACGTGCTATAACATATCTGTCAAACTCGGCGAACTAACAAGTTTGTTGAATTCCAGAAAAGTTTAGCAGTTGGTTTGACAGAATATACTGGCCAACCATCACTACCGTACTAGATCCAAAGGACCGATTACAGTAAGCATGTCTAGTTCTGGCAAGAGTCTCGAGGAAGAAAAATCCGAGCTACAAATCATGAAAGAAGAGGTAGACCGGTTAAAACAACGGATAACAGAGATGCACCTGGCCTGGGCCAGGGAACAGTCTTCACCAAACCGCCCTACTCTCGCCTCAGCTTCGGAACATCCGCCCATCGATCCTTCGACAAGCGCCCCGATCTATCCGTACTTTCAGGGGGAAAACCCATATGCCACCCACATTCCACCAACCAAACCAAATCCTCCTCCAGCCACCCCTGTTTTTGTGGCACCTCCACCTGCTCCTCTGCAAAGGCCGGCCAGCGAGCCGCATGTTCATATCCATGACAACTCTTACTATCCTCCAGAGCCTACTTTTAGGGCTCCTGAACCGCAATCACATACCCCTCACTGGGATAATCCGGCAGAACCGGAAAAGTACTTCCAAAGTTCAGAACATGAGGAAGTTATCAGAAAAGTTAAAAGCCTGGAGCAGTCCTTCAGGAATATGCACGGTTTGGGCAACCAGGTCAGCGTCGCCTACAAGGATCTATGTCCATTTCCGGACGTCCAGTTGCCAGCAGGGTTTAAAATGCCCAAATTCGACCTATACGAGGGGCATAGTGACCCAGTAGCCCACCTGCGAGGGTTTTGCAGTAAAATGCGAGGAGCTGGAGGACGGGACGAAATTCTGATAGCTTACTTTCGGTCAGAGTCTGGGAGGATCTGCGCTGGAGTGGTACACTAGACAGGATCCCAGTAGATGGTTTACGTGGGATGATTTGGCTCAAGCTTTTATTGGCTAGTTCCAGTACAATCTTGAAATAATCCCCGACCGCCTATCATTGCTAAAATTAGAGAAGAAGCCTGCTGAAAGCTTCAGGGAATTTGGTTTCCGTTGGAGGGAACAGGCAGCCAGGGTAGATCCGCCGATGAGAGAGAGCGAGATGGTGGATTACTTCTTGCAGACATTAGAGCCAACCTATTTCGGACATCTGGTAACGTCCGTAGGCAAATCATTCACCGAGGTGATAAAAATGGGGGGTATGATCGAGGAAGGTTTGAAGGCCAACAAGATCATGAGCTACTCAGCACTGAAAGCCACCACTCAGGCTATCCAAAGTGGTACTGGAGGAGTACTGGGGAAAAGAGGAGAGAGGAAGTTGCGGCCGTCGAGTCCGGGGCATGGTTCAGAAATAGAGGCCCCGCACCCCAATATAGCCCACCCCAACCTCACCACCAAAATTACTCAACAATCCATATAACTACCCGCAACACTACTATCCAGCACCTGATCCCCATTTTACTGTCCATCATGCTCAGTCATATGTCGCACCTCCCGTCCATGCACCGTGGCGTGCACCAAACCCGCAGAGCAATTATCCACCCCCAAGAGCTTACAAAAACCCCTCGGGCGCGAGTTTTCGTCCAAACCAGGCATTCAGGGGCGACAGGGCGCCAAGGCCGAAGAATTTCACTCCCTTGGGGGAATCTTACACCAGTCTGTTCCACCGGTTAAAACAAGTAGGGTTGCTGAATCCGGTTGAAGCTAAGCTGCCAAACCCTCTTCCGAAGAACCTGGACCACTCAGTAAATTGTGCATATTGCTCAGGATGTCCAGGACACGACACGGAAAAATGTTGGAGGTTGAAAACGGCCATTCGGGAGCTCATCGACACTCGCAGGATTGAGGTCCAGACTCCAACAGAGCCCAACATCAACCAGAACCCGCTTCCAACTCATCATGAGACCAACATGATCGAGTTGGTTCGGGTGGAAGAAGGAAAGGAGAAAGCCTCTCAGATGGTAATGATGATCAAATCTGGCGGGGTAGGAATGAGAAAGGGGCCGAGCTTTGATGAGCCGTCCATTTGCAAGAAGGACGTACCAGGAGGGTCAGAAGCGGAAAAAAGAAGTGTGAACGAAGTACCGGTGAGGCCGAGGGAAGAAAAGATAGTTGTACCAGGGGCAGCAATCAAGCCCATCTTGACAAGTAGCAGGCGTTCGAATGGATCCTTTCATCATCCGGCCAGCAATACAGTTGCCAATAACGGATAGCCGGGTTGTTCCATGGAATTATGCTCGGATTACAACGACCTACAAAGGAAAGGAAGTGAAAGAGGAAGTTTGCAAAGCGCAAGGGTTGACCCGCTCGGGGAGATGTTTTGCCCCTGCGGAATTGAGGAAGATCACTCCGGCAACATTGAAAAAGCCGGTAACTGATGAAGAGGCAGAAGAATTCCTCAAAAAGATGAAGATGCATGACTAGTCTGTCTTAGAGCAGTTGAAGAAGACTCCTGCGCAAATATCATTGCTATCCTTGCTGATACATTCTGAGGAACACCGGCAAGCTTTGATGAAAGTCCTGAATGAGGCACATGTACCGGATAAAATCTCAGTGAGTCATCTGGAGAAGATCACCAATAGGATCTTCGAAGCAAATCGGATCACCTTCACCGATGATGAATTGCCCGAGGAAGGTACCGAGCACAACAAGGCTTTATACCTTACGGTAAAGTGTGAGGAGTCGGTGGTTACCAAAGTCCTTGTCGATAATGGGTCCAGTGCTAACATTTGTCCTCTCTCTACACTGGACAAATTGAAAGTAGACATCGGCAGGATACGCAAGAAGCATATGTGTTCGAGGGTTCGATGGGGGAGGCAAGGCATCGGTTGGGGACATAGTGTTAATCTTGACGATTGGGCCAGTGGAGTTCACCATGGAATTCCAGGTGCTGGACATGGTGGTGTCATATAACCTCCTGATAGGGCGACCATGGATCCATGCCGCAAGAGCAGTTCCATCCAGCCTACACCAACTCGTCAAGTTTGAGTGGGACCAACAGGAGATCGTCGTCCATGGAGAGAGCGATCTACAATCAGGCACCATCATCCCCTTTGTTGAAACAGAAGAAGATGTTGGGCCGTGGGTATACCAGGTCTGCGATGTGGTGTCCGCCAACCGAGTTCCAGAAGGGGAATGCATTCCCGATGATAGAACAATTGCTGCAGATGTCATGGTGGCTCATGAAATGTTGCGACATGGTTTCATACCCGGTAAAGGTCTAGGTGCATCTCTGCAAGGAATCATACAACCAGTATCGGTGGTCGAAAACTTGGGAACCTTCGGCTTGGGATTCCAGCCAACATCAGAGGACATCCGGCGAGCCAAGAGGAGTAAGCAGAAGACATGGGTGCTCCCGAAGCCTGTTCCACGCCTTTCCCAATCTTTCGTCAGGTCCGGAGCAAGAGGACATCCAACGACAAAGATTCCTGGTCCTACGATCAGGCCAGACGAAGAGTTCTTCAGGAAGTTCGAGGACCTATTCACAGATGTATGTATGCTCGAGGACGGTGAAGGATCTAGTCATGCCGAGATACAATTTGTGGGACCAAAGGCAAAACTGAATAACTGGAAGGCTACTCCTCTCCCCGTCCGGAAGGAGTCTTGGTAGTTTGTCTTGGATTGTTTTTCTTTCGAAATTTTGTGTTGGGGGTTTGTCCCCAGAGTAAAATCCAGTTTGTTTTTAGTTCGTTTTTGATTTGAGTTTGCAGTTTGTTTTCCCTTGTACCATTCTCCTTAATGAAAATTTGGTTCCCTTCGTGTCTAATTTTGTTTATTTTTCCTTCTTTTTTTTTTACTTTTCTGAACAGCCTTCTTGCAACTGATCTTAATGATATGGCGTGCTTAAAGATTAATCAACCCAGTCTAGAAAGTCAATCGGGTTTGGAAATAATAACGCATGAAATAAGAAGTGACGAGAGTGAGTCATAGTACGGCGATGATGAAGCCGTAGAAGAAATCGGTGAAGAATTAAGTCACTTCGAGGAAAAACCCAAACCGAATTTAAATGATACTGAAGCCGTTAATCTAGGGAATGCGGATGACGTCAAAGAAACCCGAATAAGTGTCCATATTGAACCCAATCTGAGAGAAGAGTTGATCAAAACACTCATGGAGTTTAAAGACATTTTCGCATGGTCGTACGACGATATGCCAGGACTCAGCACTGATCTAGTGGTTCATAAATTACCCACTGATCCAGCATATCCTCCCGTCAAGCAAAAACTGCGAAAATTCAAGACGGAGATGAGTGTAAAAATCAAAGAGGAAGTAACCAAGCAGTTGCAGGCGAAAGTCATTCACGTCACCCGATACCCCGAATGGTTGGCTAATATAGTACCGGTGCCAAAGAAAGACGGAAAGATCAGAGTATGTGTGGACTATCGCAACCTCAACAAGGCGAGTCCTAAGGATAATTTCCCACTTCCCAATATCCATATCCTGATTGATAATTACGCCGGATGTGAAATCGGATCCTTTGTGGACTGCTACGCGGGATATCATCAGATCTTGATGGATGAAGAGGACGCAAAAAGACGGCTTTTATCACACCGTGGGGGACTTATTGCTACCGGGTGATGCCGTTCGGTTTGAAGAACGCAGGGGCAACATATATGAGGGCGATGACTACGGTATTCCATGACATGATACACAAGGAAATTGAGGTGTACGTGGATGATGTGATCATAAAATCTAGACGTCAAGAAGACCATGTTGCCGACCTCAGGAAGTTCTTTCAAAGACTTCGAAGGTACGACATCAAGCTCAATCCGGCCAAATGCGCATTCGGAGTTCCATCGGGAAAGTTGCTAGGATTCATCGTCAGCCGACGGGGCATTGAGTTGGACCCATCCAAAATCAAGTCCATTCAGGAGTTACCCCCGCCGAAGAATAAAACAGAGGTAATGAGTCTGTTGGGAAGGTTGAATTACATCAGTAGGTTTATTGCCCAGCTTACGGCAACCTGTGAACCCATATTCCGCCTATTGAAGAAAGACGCTGCGATAGAATGGACGGCAGAATGTCAAGAAGCGTTTGACCGGATCAAAGGGTATCCGTCAAATCCACCCGTACTAGTTCCGCCTGAGCCAGGTAGACCCCTGATTCTTTATCTGACGGTCTTGGAGAATTCGTTTGGCTGCGTACTGGGGCAGCATGATCTTACTGGCAGGAAGGAACGGGCCATTTACTACCTCAGTAAGAAATTCACAGTCCACGAGGTTAAGTACACTCATCTAGAAAAGACATGTTGCGCCTTGACTTGGGTAGCCCAAAAGCTGAAACACTATTTGTCTTCTTACACCACTTACCTCATTTCGCGTCTGGATCCGTTGAAGTATATTTTCCATAAACCTATGCCTACAGGGAGGTTAGCAAAATGGCAAATATTACTTACGGAGTTCGACATCATATACGTGACAAGGACGGCCATGAAAGCTCAAGCCCTGGCCGATCACTTAGCTGAAAATCCCGTTGATGACGAATACGAACCTTTGAGGACGTATTTTCCAGACGAAGAGGTATTGCAAATTGAGGGGTTAGAACTAACCAAGGATCCAGGGTGGAAGCTCTTCTTCGACGGAGCGCCGAACGCAAAAGGAGTCGGAGTAGGGGCTGTGCTCATATCTGAAACAGGACATCATTATCCTGTTACTGCTCAACTGCGTTTTCACTGTACCAATAATATGGCCGAGTACGAGGCATGTATCTTGGGGTTGCGATTAGCGGTGGACATGGATGTACAGGACGTCTTGGTCTTGGGGGACTCGGACCTTCTGGTACATCAGATTCAGGGAGAATGGGAAACCATAGATCTAAAGCTTATCCCATATCGTCAGTGTTTGCATGATTTGACCAAACGCTTTCGATCGGTAGAATTCAGGCACATCCCAAGGATGCATAATGAGGTTGCCGACGCGTTGGTTACTTTAGCATCAATGCTACATCACCCGGACAAGGTTCGTGTCGATCCGTTACATATTCAGGTCCGAAATCAACATGCTTATTGCAATGTGATAGAGAAAGAGGTGGATGGTGAACCGTGGTTTCATGATGTCAAGGAATACCTCAGGTTAGGAGTATACCCAGAGCAAGCGACTGGAGATCAAAAGCGAGCTATTCGGCGGTTGGCGAACGGATTTTTCCTTAGTGGAGGGGTGCTGTACAAAAGAACCCCAGACTTGGGATTGTTGAGATGTATAGATGCAAATCAAGCCACAACAGTGATGTCAGATATACACTCGGGAGTTTGCGGACCACACATGAGCGGATACGTATTGGCAAAGAAGATTCTTCGAGCAGGATATTACTGGCTCACGATGGAGCGTGATTGTATAAGCTTCGTGCGAAGGTGCCATCAGTGTCAGATACACGGAGATTTGATTCATTCTCCACCAACTGAGTTGCATACAATGTCAGCACCATGGCCGTTTGTTGCATGGGGTATGGATGTTATTGGACCTATTGAGCCTGCAGCTTCCAATGGTCATAGGTTCATTCTGGTAGCGATTGATTATTTTACCAAGTGGGTGGAGGCCAAAACATTCAAATCAGTGACCAAGAAGGCGGTGGTGGACTTCGTACACTCCCACATCATTTGTAGGTTTGGAATTCCAAAGATAATCATTACAGATAACGGTGCAAATCTTAAAAGTGGATTGATGAAAGAGGTATGTCAACAGTTCAAGATTACGCACCGAAATTCCACACCGTATCGCCTAAAAGCAAATGGTGCGGTCGAGGCAGCAAACAAGAACATAAAGAAGATATTGAGGAAGATGGTAGAAGGGTCTAGGCAGTGGCATGAAAAGTTACCATTTGTGCTGTTGGGTTATCGCACTACCATCCGGACTTCGGTAGGTGCAACTCCTTACTTGTTAGTATACGGGACTGAAGCAGTAATACCCGCAGAAATTGAGATCCCATCCCTCCGAATTGTCGCTGAAGCTGAGATTGACGATGATGAATGGGTCAAAACCCGATTAGAGCAATTGAGCTTGATCGATGAAAAGAGATTGACAGCAGTATGTCACGGCCAATTGTATCAAAAGAGAATGGCGAGAGCATATAACAAGAAGGTACGTCCCAGAAAATTTGAAGTGGGACAGCATGTGCTGAGGAGAGTTCTACCACATCAGGCCGAAGCGAAAGGCAAGTTCGCTCCAAATTGGCAGGGACCATTTGTGGTGACTAGAGTATTATCCAACGGCGCTCTATGTCTGACCTGATGTTGAGGGAAGATGCACCGATATGGCTATCAATTCTGATGCAGTCAAGAGATATTACGTGTAATTATTTAATGCATTTGTCAACGTTTGGTTTCGTTTGTGTGTATTTGGCATTTTTCGGAGAATGAAATGACAGAGGCAATTTTTCTACTACCCAAACACTTTAACTTTTGTTTCCCCATTTGAGCCTTAATTATTCTTTCATATACCCTCTTTCGGAATCATCAAGAAAGATGTGTAACGGAATAGAAAAAGAAACAAAGAAAAATACAAGAAAAAGTGAACTACGTTCGACCTGATTCCTCAAGAAGGATACGTAGGCGCCACACGGCTCGGTCATAATAAAATAAAAATCAAAAATCCCCCAAGCAACAAAACCGGGGCAGAAGTCATTGTTTCGTTGGAAAGATAGTGTGGATTCCGAAAGTTGTAATAAGCTAACCGTTGAGGCTAAACCCCTTTCTTCAGCCTCACGCGCAGAAACCATATTAAGAACCAGAAAGACCTCTCGATCAGTATTTGAGAAGTGCCAAGTCATGTGAATGAAAGTCAAGAGTGACATCCCGACCCTCGATTGAATCCAGGATGCACAAGCCAAAAGGGGATAACGCTCTAGAGGGAATCTCAGGGGTGATACCCCGCCGCAGGGAAAGAAAGCGTAAATGAGAGAGTCTTAACGGTGAAAACCCTCGAGGGCACTTTAAGGCGAAGGAAGTTGAGAGAAATAAAAAGAGAGAGTCTTACGGTGAAAACCTTTACAGGCACCTTAAGGCGACGGGAGATAGAGAGAAATGAGAGAATCTCATTAGTGAAAACCCTTTGAAGGGCACTGTGAGGTGACAGGACGAGATGGTTACAAGATGTCTGCATGAGACAAGGTTTGGACATCCGTTTACCTCTAGCAGAACGCGGCATCAGAAAGTGATTGACATGAATAGACTGGGTAGTTTAATCTCAAAGGCGCGGCATAACCATTGGATCAGTCATACATTCAGATAAGTTTTCCTATTTTTGAGTTCAGAAAAGTTTTTCTCTTCTTTTGTCATTTGCGGTCGGTATTCTTTTCTTTTCTTTCATTTTCGAAAATTGATTTTTTCAAAGCTTACTACCAAGTCTCCCAAAGCAATATAATGAAAATAAATAGGCGTGGAACGAGGCAATAAGGCAGAAGTCGTTACGTCAGTAAGATTGGGACGACATGCTGATTGGAAGGTTCGCAGGAATTATGGAGTATGGTGGACACATGTGGCACGTCCGAAAGATGATTTCACGCAACAGATCACCGGCTAAAAAGAATCGGATCAAACCAAAGATTGGAATAAAAGGAAAGATGAGAGGTCGTTCGTGGAAAGAGCATCGTCCCCAGCAAGCGTTAACGTCGCCCTCAAAGTTCGAGAGAGGCCAAGCAGCTGAAAGAGAAAAGAAAATGGTCCCAACAAGAGTGGCACGACCACTCACCGCGTTTTGAAACTAACAATTTTTCTTTGATTTAAAAGCAGGAAAAGAGGGTTCGTTGGTAGAAAAGCATACCGTCCAGAAGTTTATCAAACTGGGGCAGAAAATTTTCTCCTGTTGCGAAAATTTTCTTGAAAGCAAAGACTCGGAAGATAAGGGTAGAAAGCAACACAAGATTTTGGGAAATACCAGCTCCGAGCAGAATAGTTTTGAGAAAGGCCAGACGACACGATGGGGTAATCTTCGAGCTCGGTATCACCCCCAACAGTTGTTGGAAAAATAAAACAATGGCTTCGAGATTCCCCCGGCAGTATTACATTCCATAATTTGCTCGAGGAGGCAAAAGCGTGAGTCCCGGAGGAGGTATGGGAAGAAGGAAGAGAATGAGGGGTGAAGGGAACGAAGAATACTTCCTCAGCAGCATCATCCCCAGCAGGCGAGTAAACAGTTCCAGAAATATCCCCAGCAGCCAGAAGAAAAGTAATACGACCCAGGGGAAGGTAATTCCAAGACAGGATAATTCAGAAGAGAAGGCGGTCCGAGAGGCAATGCAGGAAGAAGAAAATGGTACAAGAGGCAAAGGAAGGTAATCAAGATAGGATGATTTGAAGTAATAGTTGAAGTCAGGGAGCCCGCCTGGAGAATGGAGTGACGATTTTATTTTGAAGTAGTAGTTGAAGTCAGGGAGCCCGCCCGGAGAATGGAGTGGCGATTTTATTTTGAAGTAGTAGTTGAAGTCAGGGAAGCCCGCCTGGAGAATGGAGTGGCGATTTAATTTTGGAGTTGTAATTGAAGTCAGGGAGCCCGCCTGGAGAACGGAGTGGCGATTTGAAGTAGTAGTTGAAGTCAGGGAGCCCGCCCGGAGAATGGAGTGGCGATTTTATTTTGAAGTAGTAGTTGAAGTCGGGAGCCCGCCCTGGAGAATGGAGTGGCAATTTTATTTTGAAGTAATAGTTGAAGTCAGGGAGCCCGCCCGGAGAATGGAGTGGCGATTTAATTTTGGAAGTCAGGGAGCCCGCCCGGAGAATGGAGTGGCGATTTTATTTTTGAGTAGTAGTTGAAGTCGGGAGCCCGCCCGGAGAATGGAGTGGCGATTTTATTTTTGAGTAGTAGTTGAAGTCGGGAGCCCGCCCGGAGAATGGAGTGGCGATTTTATTTTGAAGTAGTAGTTGAAGTCGGGGAGCCCGCCCGAAGAATGGAGTGGCGATTTTATTTTTGAAGTTGTAGTTGAAGTGGGAGCCCGCCTGGAGAATGGAGTGGCGATTTAATTTTGGAGTTGTAATTGAAGTCAGGGAGCCCGCCTGGAGAATGGAGTGGCGATTTGAAGTAATAGTTGAAGTCAGGGAGCCCGCCTGGAGAATGGAGTGGCGATTTTATTTTGAAGTAGTAGTGGAAGGTAATCAAGATAGGATGAAATCAGTGAGTAATAGTTGAAGTCAGGGAGCCCCGCCTGGAGAACGGAGTGGCGATCTAATTTTGAAGTTATAGTTGAAGTCAGGGAGCCCGCCTGGGGAATGGAGTGGCGATTTTATTTTGAAGTAGTAGTTGAAGTCAGGGAGCCCGCCCGGAGAATGGAGTGGCGATTTTATTTTGAAGTAGTAGTTGAAGTCAGGGAGCCCGCCTGGAGAATGGAGTGGCGATTTTATTTTGAAGTAGTAGTTGAAGTCAGGGAGCCCGCCCGGAGAATGGAGTGGCGATTTTATTTTGAAGTAGTAGTTGAAGTCAGGGAGCCCGCCTGGAGAATGGAGTGGCGATTTAATTTTGGAGTTGTAATTGAAGTCAGGGAGCCCGCCTGGAGAATGGAGTGGCGATTTGAAGTAATAGTTGAAGTCAGGGAGCCCGCCTGGAGAATGGAGTGGCGATTTTATTTTGAAGTAGTAGTTGAAGTCAGGGAGCCCGCCTGGAGAATGGAGTGGCGATTTTATTTTGAAGTAGTAGTTGAAGTCAGGGAGCCCGCCTGGAGAATGGAGTGGCGATTTAATTTTGGAGTTGTAATTGAAGTCAGGGAGCCCGCCTGGAGAATGGAGTGGCGATTTGAAGTAATAGTTGAAGTCAGGGAGCCCGCCTGGAGAATGGAGTGGCGATTTTATTTTGAAGTAGTAGTTGAAAAAGGAAGGTAATCAAGATAGGATGAAATCAGTGAGTAATAGTTGAAGTCAGGGAGCCCCGCCTGGAGAACGGAGTGGCGATCTAATTTTGAAGTTATAGTTGAAGTCAGGGAGCCCGCCTGGGGAATGGAGTGGCGATTTTATTTTGAAGTAGTAGTTGAAGTCAGGGAGCCCGCCCGGAGAATGGAGTGGCGATTTTATTTTTGAGTAGTAGTTGAAGTCAGGGAGCCCGCCTGGAGAATGGAGTGGCGATTTTATTTGGAAGTAGTGGTTGAAGTCAGGGAGCCCGCCTGGAGAACGGGGTGGCGATCTATTTTGGTTGAGGAAAGCGGTTGAATGTAACAGAAATCTCCGGCATGAATCCAAGTTCGTAAGCAGAGGGAGGCAACAAGGATCAGAACAGATATATTCAGATTACGAAGGAGAATAGTTCAAAGATCATAAAGAAGGAAACAACGGTCGGAGTTCGGCAATCAAGATAGGCCGAAATAACAATTGGCAGAAGAGAAGAAGCATCAGAAGGAACACCAAGTCAGACAGGATGGCAAGGAGCGCGACAAGATCAAGTTAAAAAGGATAGATAAGAACTTGTAGTACTGTAACTTAGTCTAGCTTCTTGTTTTTGTTGTTTAGTACGGTGTAACAAGGAGGTCAGCTAAGCAGTGGCAACAGCAGTAACAGCAGTAACAGCGAGATCGCAACAGTCATGGTAGTCCCAGCTACCAGAACTTCCCGAACTACATTGACATGATTCCCTTTTAGCCAGGGATATGTAGGAGACCTTTGAAGCAAGGTTCGGTCAAAACTTTTCCAAAATGCTTCATACGGAGTGCTCGAACGGGCAAAAATCGCTCATATTTGCTCATTTATCTTTGCACGAAAACTCTTCGTTGTTTCCGCGCAAAGAGGGGCAGCTGTGAGCACATGATTTTTGCCTAACATGAATTACTCCCACAGTATTTTGTAAATTTTTGTGTTACTTTTGGTATTTGTTTGAATTCGTATGAGCGTGATTATATGTGTTTAAATTAATAAAAAAAAATACAAAAATATGACGTGCTTACGTTTCTTATCTAGCTTTGAAATTAGGAGTAATTAATTTTATCTTACAAAAATGAAAAACATAAAAAATAATAATGTAGTCTTGCACTTTTAAACATTTAATGTCCGAATTGTGTGACTTCATTTTAAATTGCTATTTGATTGCATGGTGATTGTTATTTGAGAGTTAATTAGCACTTTTATAAATTAATTTGGTTCTATAGGTTAATTTGAGTTGGTTAAAATTGTTTTAGTTTTAATTAATTGTTAAATAAAAAGGGGGGAAACAAAATAATAAGGAAATCGGACCAGGCTGAATTTTCAATGAAGCCCAAGCGAAACAACTTGGCCCAAACCCCTCACCCGTCCAGCCCACACGCCCCAGCCCAAATACTCGCCCAGCATCAGTTAAGTAACGTTTGATCTGGACCGTTGGATTTTATTATCCAACGGCCCAGATTAATCATTAAATACCCAAATACACTCAGACCGTAATGTGATCAAACGACGTCGTTCCATTTGTAAGTGAAGAGATCCAAGCCGTCGATCGGCATTGATCTGACGGATCTCATCAACCGCCCCAATCGTTTGATCTTGGCCGTTGGTTTCTCATCATCCAACGGCCGAGATTAAAGCATTAATTTTAAACATACCAAACACACCCAAGACCCTCATCTCTCACCCCAGAACCCCCCCTCTCTCTTCATCTCCCAAAGGTCTTCAGAGACCGGACCTCGCTCCGTCGTCCACCACCGTTGCGCCGCCTGCCGGAAATCGCCTCACGGCGGTTCCGGTAGGCCAACGGCCACCATCTTAACACCAAATACTCCCCTCACCTCCCCCATTACGAATCCAGCCTTCGTTTACCTCGAATCACTACGGAGCTCCTCGAATCTTCATTTGAAGATTCGAGTCAAACTCGAGCCAACGCCAAATCACCCCAAACTCACCCCAAACCCTCCCATGGCCTCCCTCATACCCCCGCCGGCTTTCATTTACCTCGAATCTTGCCAGAATCGCAAAAGCCCCAAATCCGAACCAAGAACCCTAGAATACTAAAATTAGGGATTCCGCCCAAGAATTAAACGAGATTGGAGTCTAATAGACTTTGATTGAGACATTTTCGTCTGAAAATGTCTCAATTAAAGTCCGTTCGACTTCAAAATGGTAATTGTTGAATCCAAGCGGCCGCAATTCGTGAGTCTGATTTCTATTCTCTCTTGAGGTATTTCATTTCCTTCTTGTATCTCTTTGTATTAATTGTGTGTTCAAATTTATTGATTTTGATCATTATCTTTCATCTTTTCTGTTTTATCTGTTCTCCTCCGATAAGGCCTTTTATTTGGTCGATTCCTTCTATTTTCGTTAGTTAAAATGATTCATATGTTCAATTCGACTAAAGTCGTCAAGGAATTAGTTCATAGTATTGATCCCCTGAACCTGCCCGTATGCAATTCGTAAGGCTGGGATTTGTTGTGTGTTTGATTCCAGATTAGGGGGTTAATTGGATATAGTTGATAGGTTAATTAGTATTAGTTTTTAAATGCCCTGCCCATAAGAGAGGCTAGTGGAACCTGCCATACAGCAGGGTATCCCACTAAGCCTCATGCGATCAGTAATTTAATGCTTTAGTCCATACCTGGACACTGGGTAGTGGAGAGTGCAGGGAATATGATGGGCAAGGGTTAGTTAATTGGGCAGGCCTTCAGGAGGGGTTGGGGTTTTTAGCTATAAATATAGCATTAAGCTGAAACAGTAAAGGGAGATTGAAGAAGATAGAGAGAAATATTCCTACACACACAGACACACATACAAATATATAGATAGAGAGAGCTGGGAAGTTAAAAAAGAAAAAGGGGAGGGAAAACGATATTGAAACCAAAAAATACAGAGAGAACAAGAAGGATAGACAAGTTACTGTTTCATTGGCTTTTGGTTACTGTTTCGTTTGTTGTGGTTGCTGCAGTCCTGTTGTCATTCTTTGGCTACTGCTGTGGTTGTGCTTTGCTATTGGTTGTAGTGGTCGTTTGGTTGCTGTTGTTCTTGTGTTGTTGTTGCTGTGCTGTTGTGACTTTGATTGCCACTGCCTGTTGTTCTTGTGTTGGTGGTGGTGCTGTGCTACTGTTTTAGCTGTGTTCAGTGGCTGAGTGTTTGGTTGTTTGTTGCTGTTGGTTATTGCTGTTGGTCTGTTGTCATTTGGCTTCATCGACTTAACTGATCTCCATTCTCTTGCTGTGTTGAATTCCAGGTATTTCACTACTGCCTGAAGCTGTAAATGTGAATTGAAGAAATAAAACTTAGCTTATTGATCATCATGTCATTCTAATCCATATCGAAATTTAGTTAAATACATGTATATTCATTAAAGAGAACTTGAGCATGTAATAGACTATATGGATTGTAATTATGTGAACTTTATATTTCCATAGGCTATCATAGTTGAAGTAGTTTACTGGAAACGTACTATATAATGGGTGTACGAATCAATGAAATACATGTTGGAAAGAAAAAATTTCAATTATGCTAGTGGTGTTAATTTGACCAGGTTAAGAGTGCATGATAACAAACAATCAGTATGAAAGTAAATAGAATCATGATGATGGTAGCTTGATCGAGGGTGATGAATTAGTAGTATCGCGTTCAATGATCAATTAGTTAATTAAGTATGTAAATCCCGTTCTATCAATAGTTTGCTTAAAAAGGGAACCTGGACAATTGATATATCACTTCGTTGCTATTAGATTATCAGTACACTTTAGTTCGTGCATATTTACTACGATCTAGATCATTTATACGAAAACTGATTATCAGTTAGATTGGATTAAAATCTGAAGCATGTTCAAAAATTCTTTTCCTAAATAAAACAAATTTTTCGGGTAACTAATTAGCTTAACTAATTTGAATACAAATTGAAGCTTAAGTAATTTAAGAGCAAAGTAAAAAGGAAATTGTCTTCCGGCGGTTAATTTTGAGTCAAGGCTCTATTGAATGGCCGAAATGATAAAAACAAAAATATAAAACTAGTAGGTAATGATAAACAATCAACATTTTTCTTTGTTATTAGAGACAAAACAAGTAGAGAATATAGTTCATTATAGGATTGGCCTTGGTAATAATAAGATGAGCCTCGCCAAACGCAAATACACAACCGCGGGGCCCTCTAATCAGTTGTTATGAAGACTTAGCCCTAGAAAGACCGTTTAGTTAATTTCACGGTCCTTTCCCGAAGTTAATAAGGACGATAGACTCTTTAGGCGCGATTTGTAAGCAAATTACTTTCCTAAACGCGGGTGCGCATTTATGTGACCCAAATCTTACTCTCGGCGAAACTGAAATACATTAAAGTCACAGGCGTACTGGTTGCGGTGTGACTCGAAATGTGTTTTCGTGACGTCGCAATTCCTCTAAAAAATAAGAGCGGAGCATTAAAAGCGCGTAGTTAAAATATATAAAAGAATCAGATAGAAACAAAAAATTGCAATTGAGCGACCGTGCTAAAACCACGGAATCCGGGAGTGCCTAACACCTTCTCCCGGGTTAACAGAATTCCTTATCCAGGTTTCTAGTTTCGCAGACTGTATTACAGAGTCATAAATTTCCTCGGTTCGGGATTAAACCGGTGACTTGGGACACCATTATTTTCCAAGTGGCGACTCTGAATTAAATAAATTAATCCAGTCTCGATTGTCCTTTAACTGGAAAAACTCCCTTGTGCCCTCGCGGGTGCGTAAAAAGGAGGTGTGACAGTGTAAATTAATGGATTTAATTACTTTCTTCTTATGTTGAATTATGTAAAAAATTATATTTGTATTTAAGCAAATATAATATATAAATTATTCCTAGCTAGATTTAGCCCGAAAAATATCCCAATCCAAACCAAATATAGGCTAGGATATTTATTAAATTTAGGGTTATTGCTAGCTATGTTTTATTGTAATCAATGCTGAATAGATAAAATTTGCTTGGAATTTAGCTAGGCTAGACGTAGCAAATATTAGCATGGAATAAATTCCTAGTTTCTAGCCTAGCTACGTTTCAACAAAATCAACAATGACCAACCAACGTTTGTTTGGAATTTAGCTACCACATGTCCTAGCTACTGACTGCTAGGGATTAGTGCCAAGAAAATATCCCTAGCTATATTAGTAACGGATAATATATTTTTCTAGCTAAAATTTAGCTAAGAACATATTAGCTACGAAATTTAGCTAAGGTCATTTTTCTAGCTAAAGCACAATTAGCTAGGAATCTTGGTAAGTTAGCTAGGATTTTGGTTTCTAGCTAATGGCCTGTTCTCTTGTAGTGTTAGGTGCCTGGGCTCCGGCGAAAAATTCTGGTGGAACCTCTAAACCATCTCTTACGAGTTCTCTGGATGCACGATGTGCGCATTCTCGATGGCCTCTACCCCAGCCTCGGCCTCTAGCAGGGGGCACAAGTTCCTGATCATCTCGGATAGCACGTGTCCTCACCATCAGTGAGAGAATAGAAGACAGAAGTTTAGAATTTTGAATTCAATAAGCTCGCACGATAAAGAATCAAATGAAGTAGAATTTTCCTAATAGTTCCACAGCCTCTCAAAGATAAGTACAGACATCTCCGAACCGATCTGCGAGACTCTAATAAACCGACTTCTGACTCATGACTCCTATGAACCTAGAGCTCTGATACCAACTTGTCACAACCCAAGTTCTCTCTTCGTGAACTATCATGACAGCACCTAGTCTCTACAACTAGGTAAGCCTACGTTTTTGCGAAAATAAAATAAGGATACAAAATCTAACAATTTAATAGATAAATATAATAAAGAAGTTTAAAATGCCGCTTGGCATATACGATAAAACAATCTCGAACTGAACATAAGCACTCCTAAAACCTGGAATTTCATGAATCACAAGCTAAAGAAATACATAGTGTGTCTAAGCCCCAAAAATCTATCAACGAAGAAAATACAGGAAGTCTATAACTTGAGGAAGGATAGAGAGGGACTTCTAGGTCTGCGGACGCGGCAAATCTACCTCGAAGTCTCTAAGATCGCCTCACCTCACTCGAAGTATGACTAAGAAGAGGTACCTGGATCTGCGCACGAAAAATGTGCATAAAAGGGCATAAGTACACAGCAGCGGTTTCTAGTAAGTGCCAATCCTAACCTCGATCGAGTAGTGATGAGATCAGGTCAGAGCCATACTAGTTTTAATATAATACAATTTAACAGAAAGAAAAATCCAGTAAAAAAGTAAATACTAAAGTTTTAACCAGGAAATAAGCACAGAAAAACAATAGCCCAAAAACATCAATAACAATAAGGGATCTCCCGGGATACTGTCCCGTAGTCCCAAACATAAATATGTAGGGGGATATCCCAGAATACCATTCCGTAGTGCCAAATGTAAATATGCAAGGGTATCTCCCAGAATACCGATCCATAGTCCCAAAGTAAATAGATAGTAGAGGGAGATCTCCCAGAATACCTATCTGTACACCCAAAGTAAATATGCAGACAGGAGGATCACCCAGAATACCGATCCGTAGTCCCAATGCAAATATTCAGTACAACGGGATCTCCCATTATACCGTTCCATAGTCCCAAAGTAAATATGCAGTATAGTCAATACAAACAACAAGTATATCAAGGGATTTGCAGTTTAAATTAAGTTTGCATTTAAGGAAAACAGAAAAATTTCATTAGAATGTGTTGCACAGAGTTCAAATAGACAATTTAACACATAAACGTGCTTTTCTAACCTAATCAAGGTAATAACATATGCTAATGTAGTTCAACAAAGCGAAACAAGTTAAGACATAGTAGAAAATGAAGTTTTACAATGACTATCCTGTGTACACACTCTTTCACCACACTTACACGACGATCATAAATCAAACAATACCAAAATCTTAAGAGGAGTATTCCCGCACAAGGTTAGGTAAGCTACTTACCTCTAACCAAGCCCAAATCAATCTGAAATTACACTCTTGCCACGAGTACCTAACTCCGAGTGGCCCAAATCTAATCAAATCAATTACATAATGTAAATATACTACAAACAACTAATTTAGTTAATGAATTGAAAGCAAAAGCAAGAAAACAGAAAATGCCTAAAATTCATCCCCGTGCCCATGTCTTAGATTGGGGTACAATTCAAATATTGTGAGTACACATTCACTCATGAGATCACTCGTCCAAAAATTATTTAATTCTGACGTTTAAAATTCGATCAAAATCCAAAAATTCGATTGCGGAATCCCCCCCTCAATTTTTCATGTTTTCACCCATGTTCTTTGATTAAATGGAGAAAATTACTATTAATTGATGAAATATAAATGAAATATGGTTAGGAGTCGTTACCCACTAACTTCATCTTCAAAATCCTCATAAAATCTCCTTCTCCCGAGCTAAAAATCAAATTTGATGTTATGAAATTTCAAACCCTCGAAATCATCTTTTCTACCCTGCGATTCCCCCATCTGCGCACATGGGGCCGCACCTGATGAAAAAGCATCGGAGGTGCGAAAGACACTTATCCGAACTGGGGCCGGATATGCGGTCACTGGGCCGCATCTGCAGTCCCCTAGCCGCTGCGGTTCTTGATGCCCAAAACCAAATCCGTATCCGTAACATCCTTTCCGTATCTACGGTCCCACATCCGCAGGTGCGATTATATTAGGTTCAACAAATGTCAGAAAAATGCCCAAGTCCAAATCAAATGTGCTAGAATCCGTAACTCACCCGAGGCCTCCCGGACCTCAACCAAGCATACCAACCAATCCTTAACAACATACGAACTTAGTCGATCCCTCATATCACATCAAACAATGCTAAAATTGTGAATCACCCTCCATTCCAAATCTAATGAACTTGAATTTCCAAAATTTTACAACCGATGCCGGAATCAACCAAACCATGTATGATTGAACCCAAATTTTGCACACAAGTCATATTCACCACTACAGACCTATTCCAACTTTGAAAATCAGATTTCGAACCCGATATCAAAAATTTTACTATTGGTCCGAAACTCCAAAAATTCGACTTTTGCCATTTCAAACTTAAATGAGCTACTGACCTTAAAAATACAATCCGGACACGCCCCTAAACCCAAATTCACCCAATAGAGCTAACAGAATCAATGAAATTCTATTTCGGAGTCGTCTTCACACTGCTCCGACTACGGTCCAATTCTAAGACTTAAACTCTTATTTAGGGACTAAGTGTACCAAAATACTTTGAAACTCAAAATGAAATATCCCGTCAAATCACAATAGTAGAAAAAGACATGGGGGAATAAGTTAATAGGGAATTAGAGTGTTAATTCTCGAAAAGATCATTCGGATCGTTTCAAAGAACAACCTAAGTGTTCAAATGCATATCAATTATTCATCATTGTCAGAAAGAATATCTACTAATCTCATTCTTTTTCGAGTGACTCACATGTCTTATTTACTTAAATGTTATTTATTATTATTTATTACTATTTAATACATATTCCATTTGTTTGGATCGTTGAATATTATTATCATTGCTTATTCATTGCCATCTAGACTAAATATACTAGTTCATTAGTCTTGACATCTGTAGCTTTATCTTTTGAACAATATTTTTAATTAAGATAAGCTCTTCCTTATATAAATCTAATTGGTTATTTATATTTTCTGTCAAGCAATGATTATTATAGTCCATAGTTTGATGCAGAAGTATGTCAACAAGAAGAAGTTCGCCAACAATTTTAAGAGTTAAATGTTCAATTTCATCTTGATTTTGTAGCATATATATGTAAATAATATTTTAATTATTTAACGATAAAAAGAAGTTGCTTAAAGACATGTAGGTAGAAGATATCTAAGCAATTCAACCTTAGCCTCTTTGGTGTCCTTTTGAACGAGGAGTAACAGAAAAGAAAAGGAAATGATACAGTATAGCCGTTTTTAATATATATATAAAAGTTATATATATTTTATATATTCTATCAAATATAAATAATTTCTGGCGCGAAAGTGAAAAATGCCCAAACATAAATATAAAATATGATAACTTTGAAGGCAGGTAGGAAATTAATCTAGCATTCTTCGTCAAACAATTGTCAAAATTTGCCCATTAATTACCTCTTCTCATTTAAAGAAGAAGTCCTGACTTAGGAAGTCAATTATAAACTCTAAACCAAGGTGCCGTTTGGCCATGCAAATCCCCCCCTTCCCTTTTTGTCTTTTTTAAAAAAATTATATTTTTTTCGAAATCAGTGTTTAGCCATGAAATTTTTAATTTTCACTTGAAGATGAATTTTGAAAATTTGAAAACCTCCAAAAGGCCGCTTTCAAAATTTTACTTCCAATCACTCACATAGATTAAAAATTTTCAAATTTATATTCATGTTCAAATACAACTCTAACGTTCAAATATTATTTTCACTTTTTCTGGAATTTTATAATTCTTATATCCAAACGCCCACCAAGTTTCTCCACACTCGCCCCAATGCTCACCTCAACCCGCACCTATATTATATCTATGTATTAATTAAAAAGAGAAATAAAAGGAGAAAAGAAAAACTTATTCTGTCTCTCTATGAAAATAATTTATTTATTATGTTCTAGTTTACGTGAACCATTTACTTTTCGATAGTTAGTTTGATTAATCTTTTAAGCAAAATTGAAATAAATTAACTTAATATCTTAAAGGTAAACTTTAGATATTCAGAAATTATATGAAAAAAAAGAAAAAAAACTATAAATTGCAATTATTGTCATGTCAATGATGAAAAAAGATGTTTTAAATATTATTCAAACTTATATAATTTAAATGAAATAGACTCTTTACTCCTTCGGGGTAGGGTAAGGTATGTATATACAGTACCTTTCCCAGACATCATTAGTGAGACTTTACTAAATTGTTAATATTATATAATTTTAAATCTTAAAAAGTAATTTTTTTTTACATAAATTAAAACAAAAAAAGTAACATTAAAAGACTTCATATTTTATCCTAAATTTCGTATCCAATCAATAAGCATACTATATTTATTGAAATGGAGAATAGTACACTACTACTACTTTTCTTAATTTTCTATAAAAGGTAAAAGAGAAAACAACAAATTCCCATTGGCCGATCTACTCTCTCTTTCTCATATGACTTTTCCTCAAACAAGTGTATCAGCACATCCCTGACTTTCCTTTTTTAAAAATTCCCACTTGCTCTACCCCCACCTCCACCCACCCCCCTCTCTCCCTATTAACTTCCCAAGCTCCAAAATCTTAACACATTCTAATTCAAACAAATTATGTATCCTTCCTCAACTTCTTCTTCATCTCAAAATTCAATGAGCCACAGCACCACCGCTGGCGGCGGTAGTCACGGCGGCGGAGGACTGACCCGTTATGGTTCAGCTCCGGGCTCGTTTTTAACTACTGCTGTTGAATCCGTCATTGGTGCTAATAATCACGATTTTAACCTCCACGGGTCCCACCATCAACACCTTGGACCTTCGCGATATTATTCGCCAAATATGCCGTCATCTAATTCGTTGAATTCAGAATCTACTAGTAAGGCTAAGGAACAATCGAGTTTACAGAGATCAATTGGATTCAATGATTTAACAATTGGCGGCGGCAGTGGTGGCGGCGGTGGATGTGGAGTTATGCCGGCGGCGAATTCGTCGACGACGCCGTTAGTTCGACATAGTAGCTCACCAGCTAGGTTTCTTAATCAACTTGCTGCTGCTGCTGGTGATACTGGTAAGTTTAGTTTTACTTTGTTTGTTTCTTTTTGAAGTCTGAATTGACGAATTTGTCCTTCTTGTTTCCTACCAAAGGTCTTCAGCTTTTAGTGACTTTTTAACCAATTAGAGTAGACTTTGCTTATTGACTAATCACAACGCGACTTTGCATAATTAACAAACTTTGAAATGTAATTTTGCATATATAACCGGTACCTGCATGCTATGTTCCACAAGTACCGTCAAAAGTAAAAATTCTTTGTTTCAATATTTTTTCTTTGTAAAATTTTATTTGTTTCAATATTTTTTAGGTGCTAAAGTGAATTGTTGTTTTAGAGATTATAGCATAATAATATAAAAATCATATATGAGAAAAATTTGATTCTCAACGATCCCGGTGGCAATGTCCAAAGCGTGACGATCTCGCAGGAAATCCCAAGTGAACAATTGTTATATAGGAATGTTATAACAAGGTCCGATTTTATGTGTATTAATAACCTTTTTTTTTGTTCCAACAACTACCCGTAGTATCCAATAACTTTGTCCGCTAAACTTAGGTAGATAAGCATAAATTACCTAGTGTTTTTTTCCCTCTTACGTTTTTAAGTATTCCATCTGTCATATATTTTGATGGAAAACGGGGTTTAAAATAAATAGTAACGACTTTGGGCACATACTAATATTATTATTAGAAATTGTGCGCTTAAATATACATGACAACTGTAGGGTCATAAGAGCAAATTATTACAAGAGTAAATTAATAAGTTTGAATTATAGAGTTCTCACTATATAAATATTACTTATGTTTTGAACACATTAAAAAGAAAAAGTATCATATTAATGAAATATAAAGAGTATGAATATACATAAATTGGAATCAAGATGAATAAAGTAAAATAGGGAATCAATATGCCCAAATAATAGAAACCTTAAAGGAAATAATGTTGCTATTTACCTTAACACATCTTGTGGTTATAGTATTGGCTTTTCAGACCTAACTTTGGTATGAAAAGTTAGTAACTACTATGAATTAACGTTCAAATACGTGAAAGAGAAAAAAAATCTGTAGAGGAAATGAGAAAGTAGGTTAATGATAATATTTAAAGCAGGTTAATAATAATATCTATATAGTAGCCTAAAAATCTACTACAATGGCTAATGATAAAGTTTAAAGTATAATTAGCTATAGATGAAATGAGAAAGTAGGTTTTTCGTAGATAGAACTAATCATCATTTTATCTTATTTTGATCATCTATTGGACTACTACCTTCTTAGCTAATTGTCATAGATTAGAGTACAAATTTAAGATTTACTTATGTCACATTCATACGTTATAAACTGACTAGTTGAGCACTTAAAGTTATTGGAGTAATTAATTACTCAAAAAAGCACACATAAGAGTGGAGTTGGGGAAGATGCTTGTAAAGCCAGTTTAGAGTTATTGATTGAGTTTGTCTCATCTAATTACATATAACAAGTTGCTAATAAAAAGATTTACGTACATGTCGAAAGGAGACACTTTAATACTAAAAAGAACTTTGATATATACCTCCTTGCAACTTGCAAATTCCTTTTTCTTTCCTTCCATATGATTAGCACTTTCAACTTTTAAACTTACAATAAAAAGTTTATCATATTGTCACTAAATGGTGTACGTCAATTAGAGCGCTTTTAGATGTACGTCATGAGTTAAAACACTACTGTAAATAAAAACCTGATATTTATGGAAAGGGTAGAGGGGCAAATTACTTATCTTCGAACCATGCTCTACTAACAACAACTAACAATAACTACTCAGTATATTCCCACAAAATATGGTTTGAGGAGGGTAATACGTACACAAGCTTTACCCCTACCCGAAAGGACAGAGAAGCTATTTCCAATCGATCCTCGGTTCAAGTGACAACAACGACTACCCAGTACCATGCGCCACTAACTCTAAAAAATTTCTTGGTATGATATATCGACGAAATATTTGGCGCTCTTCCCGTGGACGACTGCCATTTTGTGTATGTCCGTCTACTAATAGTTGCCATTCTTGACAAAATATGCTAAACCAGATTTTAAGACTCCAGTAGTTGATGTCTGAAACTTCATTCGGTCCTAAATATTATTCATTCTGTCCACAACAAGCGACCAATTTACTTTTGATATATCCATTAAGGAAATACTAAATTCTAAACGAGAATAGTTAGTGTGACTAAATTATCCTTCGTTAAATGTTGCATCATAATTATAATAGTACTTACTTCTTTTCTCAAATATGAGGAGCAAATAATTTTTTAGAGATACGTACATAAGGGTAATTTTGGAAAATAAATTAAATCTACTCTTGATTATATAAATGGACACTTATTCTGGATCAAAATAAAAAAGTAAATTGATCACTTATTGTGGACCAAAAAATTTAACAAGTTGAAGTTGTTTTAAAAAAAGGTTGTTTTAAATTATTTACTATCATTTTAGAAAGATAAAAAAATCATATTTATGTTTAAAGCATAAAAAATAGATATTATAGACGGGATATTTAAGCAAGAGTCAAGAATAAAAATGAAGAAAATTGATATTTAGGTTACTATAAAGAGGTTAGTTAGGTTAAAGGGAGTTAGTATCCTAATTTAGATGGTAAAGTAAGCAGCCGACAAATTATTATTGCTCGTTTTTAATGTAGAACAAAATTATCCATCAAGGGTAAATTAGGAAATTACTGGAGCTAATTGGTAGGCCTTAAACTCTTAATCCTGTCTCAACTCTCAGTGACATGTAAAGGTGGGTTCCACATTTATTGGGAAGGTGAATGCATGTGTGTCTGCTTCCAATCGCCCACCGATTTTGCTAATGAAACCAGTGGTCTAAATTAATTAATTAATTAATTATGCTGGATCCCTCTTTAAGATTAGAATCTTTTAAGCACTAATAATATACGTAGTATAATAGGGGTTTTCTTTTTCAGTTTTATAGTTTATTTCAGAGGCAAATATGCAACTTGTGCAACTTGGTACTCGAATTTATGTACTATCAAATAAAATTATTAGTTCCTATTATAAATAGTCAAATAAAATCTCTAGGAGAAGACTCTTGGAAAAAAGAGAGGTATTCAGCTTGTGAAATTTGGAATCCCTTGATTCGTGTCTATTCTAACCGAGAGGTTGTGAGTTCGAGTCTCCCCAAAAGCAAGGTGGGAAGTTCTTGGAGGGAAGGATGCCGGAGGTCTATTTGGAAATACTCTTTCTACAGGGGTAAAGTCTGCGTACATATTATCCTCCCCATACCCTACTAAGTGGGATTATATTGGATTGTTATTGTTATTGTTAATTCGTGTCTATTCTACCTATCAAATTGAGGTAAAGAGTCAAATTTTGATATTTCTATTATTAAAATCCTTTACGAGAAGCACTAATATATTGGATTTGGATCAAATTTTGGATATATTTTAAAACCCTATAATTTTTCTTGGTATATTATCGGAGTTGTTTCAACTAATAAAGTCGTTTCTAATTAATGTGTATATTTTGACCACGAAATAGGGAAATTTAATTTGTTTCAATTTATTTTTTAACATTCTTACATCTACTCTAGGTTAGGTTTAGGTCTACTATTAGACCTTTAAAAGTTATATCTAGTCTCTAAGTAATGAGTTTACAATTTGAACGGGTAAATCAACGGGTGCTGGGGTTCCATTATTTTTCTTTCACCTTTTCGTAATTAGTACATTAGAGTTTGTGTGGGGATGCTTCTTTGCACAAGTCTTAGAGCCCGTTTGAATTATCTGATTTGAAATATTTGATAAGTATTAAGTGCTGAAAAATATTTTTAAGTGTTGAAATTAGTTTAATAAATAAATAGTTACATATTTGGGTACAAATACTGAAATTGATAATAAGTTGCAGTATTTGATAAAAAAAATGATGATAAGCTTTTTTTATTTATTAAAATGACTTAAATAATTTTACAATTGTTTACACTTATAAGGGCGTAATTTTTTTATGATAAATATAATTTATTTTATGATAAGCATATTATCATAATTTATAATAATTAATAAGTTGATGAAAGTTTCTGAGTAAAAAATAACTCTAAATAGGATAAAGTATTTGAAGAGAAACAAACACTGTCTTCATAACCACAACACTACGAAAATAATACACAAAAAATTTGATATGTCCTCATTTATTACATATAATTCAAACATTAATATACAATCGCATAGATATAAATATGTTAAGGAAGAGAGAATTTGCTTATCTTAAATAGTCAATGAGAATTGCAGACTTTGAAGATGTGGGGGTTTAGGTTGAAAAAATACTGGAGACTATAAGTATCGATATAAGAGATTTGTTCTAAAAAGGAATATTTTAAGGATAAAATAGAAAAAATCTTAGTCAAACTTAAAGTGCTTATAAGCTAAAAATTCATAAGCTAGGGGTAATTAGCTTATGACTGTTGGCTTATTTTTTACTTGTAAATACTTTTAACTTTACCAAACTCGTAGATAAACCGAAAAGTGTTTATAAGCTAGTTTGAACAGCTTATAAGCTTAGCCAAATACCCTCTTATTACATTTATAGTCTGGTTGACCAAGTTTCTAAAACTAACTTATTTTTAAAAGTACTTTTTGGAGAAATACTTTTGTTAAAAAATAATTTTCATTTGATTAATTAATTTGAAAATTATGTTTGATCAACAATTTGTGTTTGATCAAACTTTTAAAACTACTTATAAGTGTATTTTTTTAAAAGTAGTATTTTTTCTTTTTATTCTTTTTATTTTTTTTTATTTTATAGAAACAATCATTGAATATAATTCAAAGTAATTGAAAACATCATGCAGCTAATCTACAGAAATAGAAATACACAAAGTTAAAGCTTGAAATGAGCTAGCATTGCAAAAAAAAAAAAAAAAAAAAAAATCAGAAAAGCTCTTCTAGGTAGAAGCTGTTTTGTTTATGCTTCTCAAAAAAAATTTCTGTTTCAACTCAAAAGTGCTTTTTTTCTTTCAAAAAGCCTGGACAAAAACATTATCTTTGAAAGAAAAAAAAAATTGGCATAAAAAAAGCAAACTTTTGACCAAAAGAAAGCTTGGTCAACATGCTATTAGGTATGTTGTAGTTTTTCCTGTTTTTTTCAACCCAAAAACCTCTTTATAAATAAATAGAAAGATAAAACTAGTACCACTTGGAAATATACTAGGATTAAATGAATTAAGGAACTTTTAGGGAAAAAAAAGTTTCTGGTCTTCGTAATTTTAAGCAAATATTAAGCAAAGTTTATGATCTTCATAATTAAGATATTTTTAGTCCTCAAAAATAATTAATATTAAGGATAGAATAGAAAAAAATAATTAATTTATTTTTAAACTTCTAAAATAATAAATAATTTGAGATAATTATTTGTAGAAACCAAGATAGTTAATATGAGAGGGAGGGGATAATTAAGGGATTTTTTCCTATCTATACCATATATGAAACCTTATTACAAAAAATGTGCATATTTGGTAAATTACCCGCCTTGTGTAGTGTTTTTCTATAATTTTTATACCATTCATTAATTAGTATAATTAATAATAGTTAAATCTTCCTAATATGGCGCGCTAAAAATCAGGAAAAGAATATCCTAATTGATTTAGTGACCTTAACAGCTACAAATCATCCTAAATTGCCGCCTCTCTCTCTCCCTATTGTGCCGAGTCTTGGGTGAGTCTGGAGACTTTTCAATCTTATGAGGTGAATCCGTGCCACCATCCTTGTTGGTGGATATATCCGTGTCATCCTCTTTTTTGTCATCATAAGACTTTTCAATCTTATGATGTTGCCTGTTTTGCGAGAAGAAAAGAAGATATCACCACATCAAAGTAGTTAATTCATGGCTTAAGTGGTAGTATTATTAGTATAATTATTTTTATTATCATTATCTGATAATTACTACAAAGAGAACCTAGAAGTGGTTAAATGATTATAAAAAATGGGTCTCATCTCTGTGTTTTTTGAGAAGAAGAAGGAATGTAGAAGAGGAAGTCTGATTTTATGTTAATATATACAAAATTCCTACATTTATCTACAAATAAACTATTAACAAAATTTTCAATTTCTTTTTATAAAATTCCTACAAAAAAACTACAAATCAGTTTTAATATTGTATAAAGTTGTATTGTTTTTAAGGGTATCTACAAAATTACTACATTTATACTACATTAATACTACAAGGCGGGTAATTACTGTATAATGGATTGAGTACAATAAACTACATTTAACTACAATTGAAATGCATTTACCTACATAATACCTGAGAACAACTACAATAAAAAATGTCAGTATAACTACAATTTAATTACAAAACCACTGAAAACAACTACAAATCTACCACAAAAATAAACTACAATTTAACTACAAAATTAAAACAAATTAAAAGGTTTCCAGAAACTACGCGGAAAAATTAAATAAAAATACCTTTTGTGATTGAGTTGGAACAAATTGGGAATAAGTTTCGTCTTCATCTTGTGTGATCATTGCGTTTGCTTCTGGGTCATTTGTTGGGTTAATTGAGTGTCTTCTTAATTCTCATTCCCATTCCCATTCCCACTCCCCTATTTCTTTTGCTACTAGAGAGTATGAAACAGAGTACATGTCTTCCATTCTTCAGAAATTGCACTTCAATATAGCATCAATTGTTTAATCGGATATAATTCATGTGTTACACTGAATTTTTTCCAGTTTTTCTCGATGGCCGAGCATTCATTTTTTTTTGATTTTGTGAAGGAAGAAGTTGCTTGTTTTGTTTGTCGTTTTTTTTAAATAAGTGGTGTATCTGCTCGACATTTATACATAGAAAAGGGCAGCAGTTAAGTTTAAGTTTAATTATGAGAGTTTAGGTTACCTTTCTTTTTAAAAAATATATTCATATTGTCGTGCATTGGTACTGTTGATATTTGCCGATGACTTTCTCTAAATAAATTGGGGTGGAGGTGAGGAACGAAAAATTTAAAAATTAGAAGAGAGAGAAGCGGGTAACAAAATAAATTGGGAGATTTTGTCCCTAAATACACTTCTACATTTAATGATAACTTAATTAAAGCCTTAATTTGAATTATGGTACATAAGTTGAAACTTGGTATGCTTAAATGTAATAAACACAAACCTTAAACATGATTGGTAATAAGGTTTGCTATATAGTATACACATATAAAAATTCCTAATTAATTTAGCAGAAGTTGGCAGTTGGGCCCCATGAGTTGCCCAATGTGCAATAGATAATATCATTATCTTGTTTCCTTAATCATAACTTAGTAAGAAGCTCCTTAATCCTTATTGGAGGAAGTGAGCATTTTCTTTCTTTTAAGGGTCCAAACTATTCAGATAGCAAGTTGACATTACATAATTATTAAAATCCCCAACTAGCCAATAAAATAATACGAAGAAAAAGTTCATGTCCCTTTATTTTATTGATGGTTATTGTGCCTAGATCCTTTGAATCCAATTTTTCCTTTTTCTCTTTTTTGCGCTTATTTTGAGGTCAAGATGCATTCACCAAACAGCTCCCAACTCCATGACTGGTCAGTTATCACGTGCATGGGTATTACTTGACCCGTGATTCCCACTTGCTCTTTGTTTTTCATTGTTATATTATAGTAGTAATTTATTTACAACTTAGTCGCCACCTTAAACCAACCCGATATTTTTGACTTTTGAGTTCTTTACTAGTTTCAGTAATTGATGTTTTTTTACCCAATTCCTTTTTCTTTCCCACTAAGATATTTTCATTCTTTCGTCCTTATTACTCTTTTTGTTTCAATTTAAATGATACATTTCACTTATTAAAGTCAATTTAAATAAAAAGTAAAGCTAAATTGAATTAGCTCAACTCAATATTATAAATTAAAATTAAGATCTTCAAATATTATACGAGAAATATTATAAGTTATAGTTTTTCTCATATTAATATGATAAAAAATATATACTAATATATTGGAATAAAATTTGACTCTCGATAATCGAAATATGTCATCTAATTTGAAACAGAAGGGTAATATATAATACTGATTTTTTGATAAGATTAAGTTTATGCATTAACGATGCATAAAATATTTATATAATTAGATTATTTGTAAATAACTAAAAATATTTTTATGAAAATGTTAATTAGTCACTTGATGAAAATGTAAAATAGCCTGTTACTATAGGTTAAGTTACACAAAAAGTGTAAAAAAACTCAAAGTTCTTCCTTTTTATGAAAATGACTTTTTCTTTTGTTTTGAAAATAGACTTGCAGATTAATAGAGTTAATTTTTGGGAAGTAATTGTTATCATGAACATGCCAAATGAGGGTGAACGTTAAAAATAAACAATGAACTTAAAATCTTGTGACATAGACCACATTTTAAAAAAAAAAATATTGCGACCGTTGGCAAAGGTTTATGTAGAGTCCAATAGGTGTTTGGATTTTAATAACAAAGCGAGATCTTAAAAGGTCATTGCTACACTTTTTTCTTTTTTTTTTTTGGTTAGTTTGAACTTTGAGATAATTGAGCTCCAACCGGGAAAGATTCTCGAGATTGGACTTACAAAGTTTTGATGTTACACGCTATTTAGTATGTAAGAGCTTAAGTTGTAAAAAATTACATTGTGTCTCAACACATGGACCTAATTTGTTTTCATGATCCAAGAACATCTGAACATGGACTTAGATTTTGTTTTTTGCATGACGGTGTTATGTGAACCTACAACCTTTTACGTGCTCCGATATCATATTGAATGATGTTCATAATATATTTCAAGTTTGACATGATGTTAGGCTTTTCAGTATCTATGGGGAGAGGAAGCTACAACTCTAAAGGCATCGCAGACAGTAGCCGGGGTATAACAAGGCTGAACTCTCAGCTCAGCTTCACTAGGCAAGAAGCTCTCTCTCAAATAGCAGAAGAAAATGAGGATGTTGAAGGGACCAGTACAGACAATGGCCACAGAAAGTCAACACATTCTTATGCCACTGCAAGTAGTTTCGCAATGGGTTCATGGGAAGATAACAATTCTATAATGTTCTCTGTCACACCGAGCAAACGAGCCAAGCACATTAGCAATGACATTGTCAATGGGCTCGATGATGGGGAAACTCAGGTAATATAACTGGAACTTTGTCAAAGTTTTTTTTTTTTTTTTTTTGGAGAAGTTGCAATTTAGTAGATGGTGTTTAAGGGTCGCTTTTTCTTTATCCTGATTTTTTGAGTTGTGCCTGTGATATGCCTAATATTAACAGTAGTAATGTGAAAAAGTGATATCTCATTTTAATGATGTTAACTTTCTCGATAAAAAAATATCATCTGCTTTGATTTAATGGCCTTAGAACTGTTTTAAGATCTCTATTTTTTCCCTTCAACTCACTATTATTTGAAATTTTTCATAAAGTTAATGATTTGGTTCTTCTCTTGGTATTCTTCTATCCCTAATTTCCCTTCCTTTTCTTCTTTCATCCAGCTAACTTAAACTTGATAATCATTATAAGAAAGCAGATAAACCTTCAATGTCCATGTCAACAGCAATATATATACTTCCTTTCCATTTTCCCCTTGATAACCTTACTACTAGACTCTTTATGTATATTTGTGTTCTTTCCTGAGAAGAGAGTAAAAAAAAAGGCAACATAGGCATACTCAATCATGTTACTCTTGTGTAATTCTCACAAATAGTGATTCAAAACTGCATTTTATTACCTTGTGGAAGGATGAACTCACATTTTTTTTATACATTTTCAGTTTCAGTTTGGCTTGTCTCAGACAGCACTAGAAATGGCGTCAATGGATAGATTGTTGCACATCCCCGAGGATTCTGTTCCTTGCAAAATTCGTGCCAAGCGTGGTTGTGCTACTCATCCTCGCAGCATTGCAGAAAGGGTGAACTTCAATCTCTTAAGTTATTCCTAGACTTTGTCCTTTCAAAAGAAAACAAAAAGGAAAAAAGTTAATTGAATTATATTAATCAACTTCAAAAGATAGTCAATGAACTATATTTTTCTAAGAAACATTTGTATTATTTGATAACTTCTAAGATTCTAACGTAAGACTAGGTGGTACCAAATTAATTGTCTTTTTAGTCAACAAAATTAGCTTTATTCGCAGATGTACAACCACATGGTTTGAAGGAAAAGGAAATAATCAGCTGAAGATGATACAAGGAACGATTCTAAATGGCAAATTTACTGTTTTGTAACAATAGATGTCGATATCCACTTGTAGCAGATGCGGCATTTGAAATGCTTTTCTCAAAATTTGGTTCATCGCAGCTATATTTGTGCACTAATGTATATGTGATACTGAGCATTCTGTTCTTTCTTATCTTGTGCAGGAGAGAAGAACCAGAATAAGTGGGAAGCTAAAGAAGTTACAAGATCTTGTTCCGAACATGGACAAGGTACAGTTAGCGTTTTTGGATCTATTAGTATTTGCTCATTCTTTTTATGTTATAACTTCTTCGGGAACGAAAAGTATCACGAGAAATGTCTTTATGGTGTTGGAGGTGGAAGTAGTGTGTCACGACTCCAGTTCGCCCTCCGTGAATTGTCGTGACGGCACCTAGTCCCTACGAAGGTTAGCTTAACAAGTGCAGAAAAACAATCGAAACCTTGTGGAAATTATAACTTAAAACCAAGATGTAACAAAATGGAAACAAAATGTATAATGCCACTCGGCACATACAACACAATATCTCAAACTTCTACAATAGTATCCCAAAATTCGGAAACTCACGGAAACACAACCTGAGAGAAATATAGTAAAATTGCTCTTACTCTGTAATGTCTACATCAATAGTATGATAGAAGGGCTAATACTACAAGATAGAATAAAGATGGAGATTCTTCGGTGTGCGGACGCGGCAGATGTACCTCGAAATCTCCAAAAGTTCTCCCTGCCTCAAGGATGGGAAGTCTGTGCAGCAGTACCAACATACCTAGAAAGGGCATGAGTACATCACAGTGGTACTTAGTAAGTGCCAAGCCTAACCTTGGTTGGGTAGTGACAAGGAAGGTCAGGGCCCTACTGAGATAAATATATATATACAATGAAAAGACAGGGCAATAAGCAGTAAAACTGAGAGTCGATAATAAGGATTTACACAGTATAATACTAGTGCAATAACGGAAACAGAGATAAAGGTAAACTACAAGGAAATACCCCTCACAACAAGATAAATAATCGGGATCTCTTGGTATCCTCAATATACACACTAGGTATTTGTTGGTATCCCGAGGATCTCTTGGTATCCTCAATACATATACCAGGGATCTCTTAGTATCCCGAGGATCTTTTAGTATCCTCTATACACGTGCCAGGGGTCTCTTGGTATCCCGCACCTTAATCCAGATCATAATTACGCACATGGGTTCTCCCGGGATGCCGTCCCGTAGTCCCAATTTAAAACACACAGCAGCAGCTCAAGGATATCAAATTAAAAACTAAGTCCGTAATAAGTAAACAGTAAATTCTAGCCTAACATACTTCACGTAATGCAATTAAGACAGTTTAAGCAAATAGGCAATTAATTCAACTAAGCATGCTCTTCTAAACTAACACAGGTTATGTTTGCAGTAAAATAAAACAAGTAAGAAAAGAACTCAGTTTTAAATACTTAAAGTAAACCGGATTTCCAACAATTAGCTCAAGTTGGCGTTCGTCACCTCACATACAAGACATTTAATTTCCAAATATCATATCCTAAGGGGAAACCATGCCTTTGCCACGAGTATCCGACTACAAATGACCCAAATCTATTAAATTCATTTGCATGATATAAATAACACTTCAAGTAATTAATTCTATAATTAAATTCTAAGCTAATGCACGAAATTAGGTAAAATGACCAAAATTTCCCTCGGGCCCACGTCTCGGAATCGGGTAAAATTTATATTTTCGGAATACATACCAAGAACATTGAAATCGGAGCCCAAATGTCCCCTCAAATCCTCATTTAAAGGCCTCTTAAACTCAGGCCCTAATTAACCATTTTTCTCCAATTTCTCATCACTAATTAGGTTTTTAATTACATATAAACGAGTTATGAAGTCAAAAAATGTTACCTCCAAGTGATTCCCCTTGAATCCCTCTTCAACCCACTTCAAAAAGCTTCAAAATCGCCTAACAATGGAGGAAACTAGGCTAAGACTCGCGAAATAAGCCTTTTAAACATTCTGTCCAGAAATTTCGCACCTGCGATTACTGTTCACTGCAGGTGCGGTTACTGTTCACCACAGATGCGAAAAATGCAGAAGCTGAAATTTTAACAGTTTTGTTCAAGTCCGAATTGATGCGTTAACCTTCCGAAACACACCCGAGTCCCCCTGGACCTCAATAAAACATGCCAACCAATCCTAAAACATCATTCAAACTTGTACCAATCTTCAAAATACTTCAAACAACATCAACACGCCTATTTTTCATAGAATTCATGCCTAAAAATTTCAAAAACTCTAAAAATACCCTTTCGTTCAAAAAGTCTATCAAACCTCGTCCGAATGACATGAAATTTTGCACTCACATCACATTCAACACTACGGAGCTACTCCAACTTCCGGAATTTCATTCCGGCCCTCAGATCAAAATCTTGCTATCGGACCGGAAACTTCAAAATTCGACCTTTCGGCATTTCAAGCTTAAATTAGCTACGGACCTCTAAAACACAATCCGACTACCGGATTTCCATTCCGAGACTGTCTTCACACTGTTCCGACTACGGTCAATTTTCCAACACTTAAGCTCTCATTTACGGACTAAGTGTCCCAAAACTCTCTGAAACTCACCGAACATTTCGGCAAATCAAAATAGCAGAAATAAAATTGGGAAAACAGTTAATAGGGGATCAGGACGTAAATTTAAAAAACGACCGGTCGGATTATTATATAGTATCATTAATTTTTAAGCCGAACTTGCAGTACAACTCTGCGATTATAAAGCATGTGTTACTATTTATGAAGTGCTTCATATGCTATAACTCCGTAATCATGTTTGCTTGGAACAAAGAAAATTAGCGATGTGGAACTGCCAAATGGTGATTCCAAGAGTCTTATTTAAGTGGATATGGTACGATGTAATGGAGATCATGATCTTGATCCAGTGCTTCACAGAATCACCTAACAATGTTCGGTTCGTCACATGAAATGAACGGTCTATAAAGCCTAACAAGTGACCTGGTTCTTTTTCCAGTTTCTTATTCCAGAAATTCTTAGTTACTTGGCTGCTAATATGCTGTTCAACTATCTGTTTTTTAAATATGAGAAAAAAAGGAAGCTATCTTTCGTTAGTCTTGATTTTATGCTTGTTTTTCTTGTTCCTCTTCACCGTATTTTCTCAGTTGACATTTCTCGAAATATGCTTGAGCTGCAAATTTCATCTTCTTGTTAATCCTTTTTACAGCAAACGAGCTACGCTGACATGCTGGATCTAGCAGTGCAGCACATTCGAACCCTTCAAGATCAGGTTCAGGTGGGTGAATAAGTTGATCTACTTGTCTTCTTTGCAGCTTTACTTATCTAATCCAGTTACATGCACCTAGAAATGAGTATTTACTTAGTTCAAGTATGGCTAGGTATGTATTAAAATACTATATCCTGTGTTGCTTGCACTCGTCAAAAATACAGTCCGGTGTTTATCGGATCCTCCAAAATTGATGCTAGGAAAACAATTTTAGAGGATCCAAGCAACATATTCCCGCCTGGTGTTTGCATCGAACCGAACAATTTGACCTTAAGAGTCATATATTAAAGTGAAACTAGTTGAAAATTTGGGGGGATGGAGGAGGTCTAATATATTTTGCGAGAAATTAGTGATGACAGCAAAAAAGATAAATTTACAAAATTAACTAGTCCCGGCTTTATAGCTGTCACTGGGAACTTCTCTCCTCGTCTCTCGTGTTGATCTTCTTTAGTTTGCACGAGCTTCTGTAAGCCCTGAAACAGACTCCAATTACATTTATTAAGTCCATGGCACTCTGTCTATTGGAAACCACCTCTCTACCTCCAAACACCCCCTCTTCCCCCAGATCCCACTATGTGGGATTATACTGGGTATTTTGTTGTTGTTGTATACATCCGTGGCACTCTCTTACCTCGTTCAGATTGTGTGTCTACGTCTTCATCCCGGATTCATAGATTCCATTTTCCTCCTACAAGTAGTCGATATTATTTATTCATATTGTTCTTATTCTTGTGCAGAATCTCAACACTGAACTTGAAAACTGCAAATGTGGATGTAAGAAATCCAGTCAATAACAGTGCATACAAAATGGGAGGAACCATTAGCTGAAGATTGACCTAAAGGCTTTCTGTCACCATTATTTTGTTGCCTCGTAGAAGAATTCCAAATCTGTACATATGGAAAAAAATTTCCTACTAGCTTTTTTAAAGCTAAAAGTGAATTCTCTTGGTCGTATTTTTTTTTCCTTTTTCAGTTGAACCACGTATATGATTGTTTGGATTATTCTAATTTTTTTCCCTCTAACATTTAATTTGTAATTCAATTTTGGGTTTATTTTGCTTTCTAGATTCTTTTCTTGAATATCATAAGGCTAATTCATGCTGATGGACTTTCACTTCTCTATTTCATTTACAATTTAAAGAGAAGAATTGATCCTACAAAGAGCTTTTGTGTTTTATTTACTGATTTATTTTTGTTATTGATTTCTTATGAAAATGGTCATATAACTAAAATTATATTTGTAATGGACCATAAAACTGATTCCGCACTTCGCTATGTATGTCATAAACTCTTTCATTTAGATTCTTGTTATTTGTGGCTTAAATTATTTCCTTGTACTTTTTTTTAAATCCATAGTCCGTATAGGTTTACCAATTGTCCTTAGATTTGGGAAAGAAAAACCTATAGTCCTTGTCAAATTGGGAAACATTTCTCATATATGTTTGGAACCTTTTGGGATCTTATATAAGGGTTGTAGTTGGGGATTCTATATATTGTATTATGTTTTTCTTCTCATTCATAGTGAAAAACTCTCTTCTTTTGCCCAGAGTATTAGGCTTAGCCGAACCTCGTTAAATCCTTGTGTTGATTTTTCTTTTTTATTTGCTTTGTGTGAGATTGTGTGCTAGTTAACCCACGATATTCCGCAATAATTGGTATAAGAGCAAGGTTCAAATTTCTACATATAAATTAGGGTTAAGATGTCTTCATCATCTTCAACAAAGTATGAAATAGAGAAATTTGACGGAGGTTCTAGTTTCAGTATGTGGAAGAGTAGGATGAAACCGTCACTGGTATACAAGGATTATGAAAAGCAATTGATGAGGATTTTCCTGAAGATATGAAAGAGACAAAGAAGGAAGACCTGAAGGAGAGGAATTTGAGTGCGATCTTCGTGAGCGGTGAGCGTTACAGATAGCGTTCTTCAGGAAATTGCCGAAGAAACTTCTGCAGTAACAACATGGAAGAAGCTGGAAGATCTGTATTCTAAGAAATCGATGACAAACCACCTCTACTTGAAAAAAGAGGTTATACAATCTCCGTATGAACGAAGGTACACCTGTTAAACTCACCTTGATGAGTTTAATTCAATTATAATGGACCTGAAGAATGTGGATATCAAAATTGAGAGTGAGGATTATGCCTTAATTGTGTTCTTTACCACAACCTTATGATACTTTTTCCGATACACTGCTATTGGAAAAGATAGCATTTTACTAGAAGGTGTTAGTAATGCACTAAAATCTAAAGAGTTGAAAAAGAGATTTCTAGACAACTTAATTGAGGGCGAGGGTCTTGTGATTAGAGGAAGAACACAACAAAAGGACTTTAACAGGAAAAAGTCAAACTGCAAGATCAAAGTCTAGAGCAAGGAAGCAAAAATGTTATGAGTGTGGGGAGCAAGGTCGCTACAAGAGAGATTGTCCTAAGCTAAAGGGGAAAAGTAGGAAGCAAAAAATAGAAAAATTGGCAAATATTATTGACACTGGCAATAATTCTGATGCTAGTGATTATGTAGGTGTAACGGCCCGACCCGTTGTTGCGGGAGTTACCACCCCGTTTTTCTCATTTTATGCTTCTATATGTTTCATTATATGTGTTCGGAGAATTTAAAGTAATTCGGATAGAGTTTGGTTAGAAATGAGGTAATTTTTCTCTTTATGAGAATGTTAGTTTGCAAAAGTCAACTAAATGTTGACTTATGAGTTAGAAGGCTCGAAATGAATTTCTGATGATTCGACTAATTTCGAGGGATGATTTATGACTTAGGAGAGCAATCAGAACTGAAGTTGGAGGTCCGATGTAGAATTAAGCTTGAATTTGCAAAGGTTGGATTTAGGCGAATTCCGGATGGTAGGTGAGATTTTGATCCGAGGGTCGGAATGGAATTCAAGAGTTGCAGTAGCTACGTTAGGTGATTTTGGATATGCATGCAAAATTTTAGATCATTCGGAGGTGTTTAGGTCGGGTTTTAGATCAAATGCAAGTTTCGAAAGTTTTAGTTTAACTTAGGCTTGAATCCGTGATAATTCGATGATTTTGATATTTATGATGGTGTTTTTATGTTACGAGCAAGTTTGAATGAAGTAATAGAACATATCTGTGCATTTGGTTGAGGTCCCGAGGGTGTCGGGGTGAATTTGGATGGCCAACGGGCAATTTTGAGCATGTTTAATGCAACAAATAATTGCAGAGAGATTTTACTCTATGCGAATGCAAAGACAGGTCTGCGATTGCATAGAGGGTTCTGAAGGGGTGGAATTTTTGTTCTATGCGATTGCGTGAAGGGGTGTGCAATCGCATAGGTTGATAAAATTGTTAAATGCAATCGTGTAGTGGACTGATGCGATCGCATGGTTGAACGAGGAAAAGGTATGCGATCGCATTGAGCAGTGATACGATCGTATAAGAGGATTTCAGGGCCCCGAAAATTATAGTCTATGCGATCGCAATTGGAGTGATGCGATCGCATAGAAGCAGATGTCTGGGCAGAACAGTTTAAGGGTAAAATTTCAGACGCGACCCTCATAATATTTTCACCATTTTTACTCTGCCAAGAGAGGTTTTTGAGCGATTCGAAGAGGGTTTTCAACTGCTATTTCTTGGAGGTAAGTCTATTGACTAGAAAACACTCATTGTATACAAGAATCAATACTCAAATTCATGAAATTGAGTAGAAATTATGAAGAACTTGAGCTTTGTTCTTGAAAACGAAATTTTAGGATTTGAAAGGTCATTTGAGCTCCGTTTTTGATAAACTTTATATGTACGGACTCATGGCGAGACAATGAATCCGTTGGTATGATTTTTGGAATTTTTTGAAAAGTGGGCCTGGGGCTCGGGTTTTACCAACTTCGTGAATTATTGTACTTTTCAAGTATTTTTGATTATGTTATATTTCTTTGACCCATATTTATGTATTCGTTGTGGTTTTGACTAGATTCGACGCGCGATGAGGTCAATACGAAAGGAAAAGGCATTGCGGATGAGTCCACGACCGGTTAGAGGTTAGTAGTTGGTATATATGATGGCATGCGAGTGTGAAACCACGGCTTATTACATTGTGACGCTATTTAGGGCGTGACTCGCATCCCATGGCAGGTGCAAGATTGTTTATGACTGGGAATTGTGACTTGGTCCATCCCGAACAAGAATAACGTTATATGGGTGATTGATATGCACCATGTGTTGAATATATCTGGCTTAATGCCATGTTTGGGGCTTTGTGCCGACCTGTAGTATCCCTAGAGGATGAATATAATTGTGATAGCATGATTTGTAAAATCATTGATCTCAGTCCTGGGTGTAATTACTATTGTGAACTTCTAAATCACCTTTTCCTGAAAATTAAATAACTAAAGTAATTCCTTATTAATGAATTGAAAATTGGAAAGAAATAAATTGAAACTATT